>JAJHJA010000025.1:0-542730 GCA_021202915.1 Heliconius himera | reverse complement strand
TAATATCAAATATCAACATTGGTCGTATTTTTAAGTTCGAAACAATATTTTTTTTTTATAGAAATTCCGATATTGTTGTAAATAAAACATAATACCACAGATTAAAGTAATAAAAAAAAATCATATTAGAAGTCATTATAGTTGTCAATCAATTCTGCTTATTAAATCAATAATCATGTATTTTAAGCGGGCGAAGCCGTGGGCGGGCCGCTAGTAATAATAATAAATGTCTATTGTATTCATGATTACAATATATTTTATCAATTTTTAAGCAATAATGATAAAAGATTAAATTGGTTTTAGATTAGATTAATTGGTGGCGTATCTATTGAATTGGTTTGCAGGCAATATAATTTAGTAATAACCCTTCCTTAGCAGTCAGGAATAAAGCTTTTCATTTCCCATGTTTCCCCATTTTTTAATGAATGTTTTAAAAACGTTAGTAAATATTTATTATTAGGCACATTTAAATTATAATACAAAGGTGCTACTAAATCAAACATGTAAAGTTTCCTTTTCATTTATTACGTAATAAAATTTTTGTATTTCTTTATAAAGCTAAAGTGTGAACTTAAAACTACTTTTTATATAAAATTCCAATATAATATTTAATTTATAGTTTAGAATAATATTGTAAACTTTTCATTAACAGCAATAATATTCAAGCAAGATAGTTAGTACTTCTATGGAGATGGAGATAGCCAGATATATTACCACGGTTTCTTAAAAGGTATTTTCAGGTGAAAATTCAAACGAGCCTCAGCGGACCTCTGGAAGCACCGCTTCCTTATCTATGCTCTTTTGCTTTTGGTATTTCTCTAGATACTATTCTTAGAATATTTTGATATTTTTGGTTGGTAATGTTATCAAGGGAGAGATTGCAAAAATACTAAGGATTATAATTTTTGGTTAAGTTACAATGTTTTCTTTTTCTAAATTTTTATTTAGAAGTTGAAAAATATTAAGTATACAAAAAAATTAAATACAATATTTTGAAAAATATATTTCAAACAAGATGTGAAAATAAAATAAGTATTGCTGCTATAAATTTATATAATAAAATTTAAGCACAGATGATAAAAATACATTACATGTGAACTCAGCTGTCAAATTAATAGGGTTAAAATAAAGAAAAGAAATAACTATGTATATTTTAATATTTACTTCAGAGCGGGCTCTCCGAGGTGTAGACCACAATCGACAACATGGAAACTCCCCGTTATACAACTTGAACTGCTATCATTGGCCAAAAATAATACTGACTTTGAGACATCTTCACTTTTCGCTACTTTTCGTAAGGGCAGCTTCGATCCCATACTAGCATATAAGTCCTTATTGCACTCTTCAGGTACTCCTGCAGTAATGAATAAATTAGTTTCTACCGGTCCTGGATTGACGGAATTCACTCTAACACCACTGGGAGCCAGGTGGAGTGCTAAGCACTTTGTGAACATGTCAAGTGCGGCTTTTGTCATGCAATAAGGCATCATAGTCGGCACTGGTACCGTTGAAACCACGCTGGATACGTTAACTATATTGCCCTTACTCTTCATCAAGAATGGAATAGCTTCTAGCGTTAGCATATATGTACCTCGGACATTTGTAGCGGCTATACGATCGTAATTTGCAACATCAGCCAGCACATCAGCCATGATGAGCATTCCAGCGTTGTTCACTAAAACGTCCACACTCCCATACTTTACTAAAGTCTCCTTGACAATACGAGCGTCATCCTCTGCCTTGCTGATATCTGCGATGACGGTGAGAGGTTCTTGTCCACTTGCCTTTTTGCATTGTTCGGCAACTTTTTTAAGCTTCTCCTCATTTCTACCGACTAATGTCAACTTAGCGTTTGATTTGGCAAAGTCAAGGGCACAGGCAGCGCCGATGCCCCCACTTGCCCCTGTTATTATAACAACTTTGCCGGAGAAGTCCATTGTGATCGCGAGTACTGCACTAACTGAACAATTAAAGGACCAACTTGATATATAACGTTGCGCTAAAATGGCGTCAAAGATTAATCTGTAAGCAGATCTGTCTTTTTTTATAATATCGGATATGTACTATATATTGACCTAAAATTATATTTTAATAACTTATAAAACCTAAACCTAAAAACTTAAATTCTTATCTAAAAGTCATTTTATATACAAATACTTTTAAAACAAAAGAAAATTATTATGTAGATGACTTTAGTAAAATGTCGGTATTAACATATCTTATTTATTTATTTTATCTTCACGCTGTATTCCGCACATAGCAGGATAGGCAGAGATAGATAGATAGGATATCTCGTTCACATTCTGTCTCCATTAAAACACTTTCATTTCTCACTTTCCGCCAAAGTCTTGAGGTGCCATTACATATTGAGTGGTGGACCTTAAAATTAAAATACTAAATATTTCATTTCCCCAATTGGAAATCGAACCCACAACCGTCGAGTTTACAGTCACACTCTTGTACCCCGACGGCCTCAACTTTATCACACGACCTCGTCTAGTCTTATTTTTTATTCTTTATTATGAAATGTATTAAATGATTATTATTTATAGTAAATATATTTTTTCCTTTTTATCGTTGTCATATAAAAAAATCGCATAATAAACATTGTCATGGTTTGGATAATTTTATTGTTTGTGTCATATATTATTGTAAAGGTAATTTTCATAAAATATATAGAATAAAATAAATGTGGCTGGATTGGTAACAGTTATTTATTATAACATCAAGTAGACACAGGTATTTTTTTTTATTTCGCAATAATTTTATTTTTTTTTTGCATTTTTACTTGCAGTGCAGTTTTTAGTTACTTTTTTTGTTGTAGTTTTACTTTTATTGTATTTCATATGTTGTAAATTTATTATATAATATTTAGTTTCTGAAAAAAAATTTTTTTTTTTAATTTATGTTAAAGACATGTAACATATAAAATGCTAGGTTCAAGTGTAATAAAACCATTTTTTACTATGGTTTGTGTGAATAAAATATTTAAAAAAATAGAACAGTCTAAGCTAGTTTTCTACTCTTATATATATTTGGCTTCTACTTGTAATCCAATTTTAGCGGAAGCATGCTCTAGCCATCTTGTATTAAATAAATATAGCTCATTTGTGAATTAAAGCCGTCGTGGCTCCTGTGCCCCTGGGCACAACGTGACTGTAACGCAACGGTTGTGGGTTCGATCCCTACTCGAGGGAATTAATAAATATTTTTTTAGTGTTTTTATTCTTCGCTCTAGCACCATGGCAAAAGCCTCTGACGTTGAAATCCGCCAATCAACAACGGAAAGTGGGTAACGGAGTGTCTTAACACTAGGTTCCCTCTGTCCACACTGCTGTATGCGGGATACAGCGAGAAGTTGATTTTTGATTTATATGTGAATTGAATATGATATAGTGTAAAAAACGGGCTGGTCTATACATTACAACTTACTACAATTAAATTGTTAAGTTAGACGTGAGATATATACTCACTAATACGTTAAAGTCATTCTATGTTAAACAAGAATATAAATTATCTGCAAAAATATATTTATACATATATTAGCCTTCTGAATTCAGCGGAAAGTGGGGAACGAAAGTGTCTTAATAAGAACAGAGTTTCTTAACCTTGCCATTTGCGGGATGCAGTGTGAAGCTGAATATACGAATATATAGCAAGTATAATATTGGATAGTTTATATATAATTAGTTAGGTGGGGAACGGAGTATCTTAGCACTGGATTCAGTCTGCTTACCCCGCTGTATGTATATAACAGAGTGTTTTTGTCGTCACCACTTTAAATGAAACCACAGTTTTAACAGCTCTATAAAAATCTAATAAAATTAAAACAAAACAGATTTTTTCAAAAACGAAAAAGTGATTTTTTCAAACAAAATAATTAATACAATTATTGTTGTAAAATAAAACGACATTTATCAAGAGTGACGCACACATATATATATACAAACCTATCAAAGCAATAACGATAGGTAATGGCGGCGATATTAAATTGCGTAAAATAGAACGAGAGATATCCCTTTCTCGTTCTAGTATGTTTATTGTGAATGAAAAGCGGCAGTTTGGCAACGTTTAGTAGTATTTTTGTAGTAGTAGATGTTCACGTTATTGGTATCTATGCGTAACTGCGTCACACGAAATACAGGTATGGATAAACATCGTTAAATAAAAAATAATCCGACGTCTAAACTGTTGAGGTATCTTGATTAATTTCTTTAGGTATGCGTTTGAAATATTTTACCCTATATGCCGTTCCCGTAAAAGGAGCGCAGACGCTTCCACTCTGTATAATTAATTATATGTTTTTAAAATTTGTGTTTTATTTCTGTCTTGAGGTGTTACATTGTTTTTATACTCATGCAAATAGATTTACATAGACATTTTAAATAAAAAGTTCCGCCTCGTTTCTTGCGCCGGTTCTTCTCAGGTCTGAGGCACTAACTTTAGTGAACTGGTAGTAAATTATTTATCTTTGAAAAACTGAAGCATGTCACTTCTAATTTTAGATAAAATTGATTGACTTTGATTTGACTTTGACTTTTATAAATTGTAGGGGAATTAAAAAAAAACACACGATTACATTAATACAGTTTAATAAAGCCAGTACGCAAATAACGACATAAAAGAAGCTAATCTATTTACATTACATTTAATTACAATAAGATACCTTAAACCTTAAAAGCTCCCTAAGTTTTTGGCACTTGCTTTAAAAATACTTATTTCATATAACAGAATTGAGCGAGTTTACAAAAATATATGCTGTTATGCCTTGATTAATATAATATATTAAAAAAATTATGATTTAAGAACATAAAAATATTATTCTTTTATGTTTTAAGTAATCTTAATATTTATTATATGTGACCTTTGATTTTTTGAAAAAAACCTCACATTACATACATGTTTTTGTGTAAGTAGTTCAATGGCATTAGAAATAAATGTATATTTTTATCATTTTAAAAGTGTTTTTCTATACTTAGAGAAGAAAAACGTTTATTTAGTAAACGTACAGAAATTTAAAACTAGCGGGTTTTGTACCTGCGCCTCTTGGAAACCGTCCGAGGTTGCGATCAAAATATTTATACGTTTTCTAAATAAGCACAAAATAAATAAATAAATAATAAACGTTGAGTACTAGAGAATAGAGTATTATATTATTATGGCGCGCCTGGTTCTTAGCAATGCACGACTAAAAATATAGAACCGACGCTATGGTATTTTTATACTTTTCTGTACAAAACTTAAGTAAAGTGTCTGCTTTACCATTTTAGCGGCGCACTCTCATTTCTCTAAAGCGTTTTGGCATTTTCCATTTGGAAAACGCGAGTTGAACTCCGGCACGGCGTGATGGCACCGTTTTTTTATGTACTTCCCTAGATTTAAGTATACGGCACTTATTTTTTTAAGTTTAAAGGAAATCATATTTTTTATGAATAACATACATAACATAAAAAAAGAAAAATGCATTAGTATTTCTTCTATTCAGTTTATATTATTTATTCTGCTGTCCGAAATATAATAGACACCGGTAAGTTTTGTTTAAGAAACTCTTACAATTTTTTAGTATTTTTTTATAATGGTAATTTGGTTGAAAAGGGAACAATTTACAAAATAAAGTGAATAAAAATAATTTATGAAGAAAACGAAAAAAAATATTCGATGACAGTACAACAGTTTCATATCTCTAACTTGAGTCATGAAGGTCAAGATAACAAGTATATATTTTTTAAGCATTTTTTTTTAAACTTGACTCTTTATGTTTGTGTTATTTTTCGATCTATCATAATACACCATTCCTTATACATAAATTATTCACAACTTAAAGTAATACGTAAACAACATTAACGTCTTAGTTCGAGTAAGAGGATTTCATTTTATTTAATATACAAATGCTTTATTGACTGACAATATTACTGTTTTTTTATATAAAAAATAAAACATACAATTTCATATTTTATAAATAATGTTTGATGAATAAAACTTATACGTTTAAATACTACATTAAAAAAATCGATGAATTATTTATATCACAACCAATGGTTTTAAATCTTTACATCATACAGATAATAAATGCCACAAAAAAAATATGTTTTTTTACAATATTCTTAAATATTATACAATAAATTAAACTTAATGTAAGACAAAGTGACAGTAAAGTCATTTTTCTTATTATTTTTTTCTAAAAAACACAATTTTCAATTTGATTTAATATTATTTCAATAAATTTATAAATTACTAAAATTGCTTTTTAATCATAGATAAAGTGATTTGGAAGTTATTATGATGACAGAAAAATAATAGAATGGGGACCGTTCAAGTATTACGTAAGCAGTTTTTTTGCAATTATTGACCCCCCCCCCCCCTCCCCTATGTCATCAAAAATAAGCAATCCTCTTACAAATATTTCATTGAAAACGTCAAAAATAAGCAAACCCAAGACCCCCCCGCCCCCCTACAGTGCTTACGTAATACTTGAACGGCCCCATGACTATTTTTATACATGTAATTTATACTTATAAAAACATAATAAATAGATTATATGTTAAGTTTAAAAAATCATAAGAGAATAAAATAATAACCTATAATAATTTATTATTATAAACAGCGTTACCTATACATAAATATTGAGAAAACGATCTTATCCTTTCTGCATACATTTAAGGAACTGATTAAATGTTATTTATGAGTGAAACTCAATAATCAAACGGGTATTAAGTTATCGATCAAATTTACTGTAGAAAAAAATAGAGTTCGGTGTAAAAGAATAGCTATTTTAAAAGATTTTCTCTTAGTTTTTGTTATTTTTTTTTAAATTTTTAATTATAAATTAGGCGTGGATATTTATTTAGTATCATATCGTAAGCTAATATATTGTGTGAAATTTCAATTTTTTATTAAAATTTTAATCACCTAAAGCTAAATGGAGCGCAAGTACTCCCAGCTTTGTACAAAATGGTGTGTATAAAACACTGGAGGGAGTGCGATACTGGACGTTTACCTCTTATTTTACTGTTATAGATATTATAAAATAGCGGACATCTTAATATCTAAGCGCCTAATATCTACTTTTTATCTTTAAAACATTTAAATTGATTTAGTTAAGATACTCACAAGATAAAGAGGTTTTCTTGCTATAATTTTCATATAAACCAAACGCCACCATCCAGTGTTCGAAGCATTTAAATTTTTTTAAATATTTTTACTTTCACATATCTATACCTACACAGAACTACAGAGCAAACGGTTGTCAATGTCTTTTCCTCCTTCGATCCTTGAAACATTTATTTTATTAATTGATTCTTACAGATTATGATTAATCTTTGAATTATAAAATAAAATAAAATTTATTTTCATCATGTAACGTATATATAAAACTAAAAACGTTTCAATTTAATTACATTTAGGTTATAAAATGACTTCACTTAAAACTGACTTAACAGTAGGTACAAGACAAAAGAAGAATCATTAAATCATAAAATAATAATAATCATACAATAAATTAATAATGTTTTCCACAATATTTATTATATATTTACTTGGGAAAAAATATGTTAAAATGATATTAAGATGGTTTCTCTATATTGAATGATTTAGTGCAACAAATCCAATGATTGTAAAATCAAGTTTATGTCATTACAACGTCCGCCAAGTCGCGAGGACTCCCGTATCGTTCACAGCCATTTTTAATATCTTCCACTCCACGTCCTATCATAAAATACGCGATATCGTTCTAAAACCCGACAAATATCTATTTACACCGTAATCCAAATTTCTAACGCCTAAGCATTTTTTCAGCTTCTTTTGCAGGTACTTCCGACTCCTGATTTTTAAACATTATATTTAAATACAATATTAATAAGTACGAGATCATTTATTTACCTTTTAAACTTACTCTAGCACACCTATA
Source organism: Heliconius himera (assembly GCA_021202915.1). Taxonomy (NCBI): domain Eukaryota; kingdom Metazoa; phylum Arthropoda; class Insecta; order Lepidoptera; family Nymphalidae; genus Heliconius; species Heliconius himera. Next base: position 534,824 of record JAJHJA010000025.1, on the reverse strand, counting down.
CGAATGGACTTTTAGTAAAATAATTTAGTTATTAATTTAACCTTACAAAAATAATGAATCTATCAAACTACACATCTACAAAGCAAGTACTGCACTACTGTATATAAATTAAATATACAATAAACATGTAAATTTATTCTACTACCGGTAACTTCAACTATGACTAGATTTCCTTAGGGAGTAAGTGACAAGTATTTCTTGCTCAAAACTAAATCACAATATCGCTTAGCAATATCTTTTAGTCTAACACTAGAAAATCTATCTGAGATCATTCAGAATCTAATTCTACACGGCAATTTTATTATATGAAAAGAAATAATTAAATAATATATACAATTTGGACAAAATGATGGTATGATTTTTTCTTGGATCAAAAGAAATCATTAAGTCGTCCTAAATATATTAATGTACACGCAGCCATATATAAGTTCTATTATAAACATAATACAACGTTCCAGTAATTACACAATAGAAAATAACAAAAAACTAAATCTTTTCTAAAGTTATAAGACGTTTACGCGGATTTGAGATGGTGTGCTTCGTGGTCGCAGCGGCGCAGTACAGCGAAGTGGGTCACCTGGAAGGTGTTCAGAGATCGACTCCCGCGCTCCAGGGTGCCCGTCATGGTGTACCCCATGTTGAAGTCCGCTTGAGTCACATTCGTTGTTAAGTAAAGCTGGAAAATAGAATAAGAAATTGATTCTAATTAATTACAATATAGTACCTACTGTACATAATATAATATCTATCGCTTATAATTTTATAAGTCGATTACGCCAATCTTTACTATAATATTAGTCATATATACATACGTACATACATCCTAGATGTATGTAAGCATATTAAATTTCCGCGAGAGACCTTCGTGGTTACTGATTCGAATCAGTAGGTTACAATCCACATGTTCTCATAGTATTTATAAAGAATTGTTTTTGTAATATAAGCTAATATATGTAATTATCAGGAGAAATATATAATAAGGAAAATAGTAAATGATAGTTTTATTTTGACATCGACTTGGCATACCATCATATGACTGAGTAGAAGGTATTTATTAAATGACAAGTTATGGCTTTTATTTTTTATAATGTTTTACTGTCATTATGTCTATATTATAGAACAAGACACGCGTCAGCGTCTTCAGCCAAGTTACGTAGTTGGAAATACGCAATATATATATTTACATAAACAATTTAAGCTACTAATAAATATGTTAAAATCTCCTAGCTTGTGGTGTATACAAAATTTTAATAATTCAACTCAAACGATTAATGAGATATTAACTTTTAAAGCAGGCCGTTTTGTGACTGGCTCAGTAATTCATCGGTTTTTGATGAGATATCCATTTCTAGACGACCTAGAAACTTGATGTTTAATAAAGGGTATACTTATATACAACAAAAATAACATCTGAACAGTGAAAATTAATAATGACTGTCTGTCAAGAAAGAAAAAAAAACTAAGTATGAACCTCGGTTGACCGATAAAATGAAAGCTCTACATTTTTCTTGGTATTTTCGCCACTAAATCAAATATCAATCAAAAAGTCCAGTATAAGCTGGAACTACAGTTACTTACTAATATAATGCCTGTGTGTAAAAATATTTTGAGTTAAATTTAAATTTTATCTCGAGTGACACAAAACTTTGTCGGTGAAGTGGAGGAGAACGGCACATCACTTAACATTTAACTTGGCTCTCACTTTACATTTCAGTTTTTGATGAGATAATTAATAGCTGTAGGCGGAAAATGAAATGAAAATTGACACCTATTTCTTTCGTGACTTCAGACGATTAGTGTGAACGATAAAAACAGCCAGACTAATTAGTCTAATTAATGAAGCGTAAATCTCTACCCCTATATATCTATTTAGAACAGAATTCAGATTATTAAATAAATATCATATCTTTATTATATATATGTATATATATATATATAAAATAATAAATCACAAAGGATTATCATAAGTACTCCATTAATAAAACGTACAAAATATAAATTTTTATACTTAAAAATACTAATTTTAAAAAAAAGCTAAATTCTTAAAGCATAAAAATTTACTTAGATTAATTACAGTCAAAGCACATTGCAAGAGTGTTTTTGTTTTATTAGTGATCTCCGCAGTTTTGTCTTACATTCCAAAAAAATCGAGAATCAGTCTAGTCTAGAGTGTTTGGTATTTGTATACTATATATTTTTAATCAGCATAAAAAAATACTAAAAATTCATTTAATAGAAAACTTTTAGGCAAAATAAAAATAATACAAGTAAAAATATTGTAACAACTTAGGTATTAATTGCCTATTGGTCAGTTATCCCATGTAGACTGTACTATTACAACCTAGTAATAAGAGGCCAGTCGTGGTGTAGAGGGACAAAGTGTAACTGTGAAATCAGGTGGTTGTGGGTTCGATCCCCACTCGAGGAAATGAAATATTTATTTACACTTATATTTTCATTTCTTCGCTCTGGTGTCGAGGCAAAGCGCGACGTTGAGTTCCGCCACTCAACACGCAATGCATAACACATAATTTGATTCATAGTAATAAAAATCGCTTATGATTTATTTTTCTAGACGCGAATACAATCACATACTGATATAATTATTCATATTGTTTAAGATAACTACATACACATGGTCCGTAGCACCTTATTTAAATTTTTCAAAATAATTAACTATAAAAGTATTTTCTTTTTTATGTCCTACTTAAGCTTGACTTAGAATTAGACAGTTATCTCTAGGTATTCAATTCCCGACTGAATTCAGATATTTGGATAGATGCTACCACGGAACTTTAAAGACGGTGTCGGAGTGTAGGTAGAGCAGAAAGGTAGACACCAATGGATTGAATTGAATGGCAATCCATTCATCTTTATTATGTTAATTGTTATTTTAAAAATGTTTTTATACAAAAATTCAGAGGCTGTCTCTGTCTACCCTGCTATATGCGGGATACAGCGTGAAGCTAAAAAAACAGATGTCAAAACATGGTTTCTTTGCTAATATACAACACACGATTTTCACTAATTGCACTATTGTATTTGCATGAAGTCGCAGCGAAACTATTAACTTTAACAAAAACAAGTAAATTTGCGGAAGAAAAATCATTATTATACAACATTCTTTAAAGTTTTAGAAGGTAACTTCTACCAAGAAGGTAAGTTCTTACCTTAAAATCGGCATCGCTCCCTAGATGTTTGAACGTGCCCACAACATACACAGCGTTGACGCCGCTGACCACCATCCGTGCGTGAGTGCTGTGCCTGTCACAATATCGTTTAGTGTAAATTAAAATATTATATTAATATAGATTTATTTAATAGCTATATGAATATAAATTTTCAACCCTGACGTGACGCAGGAGCACAGAATCTAGAATTCGGCGGAAAATGGGGAACAAGGTGTCTTAACACTAGGTTCCCCCTGCCTACTCTGCTCTGTGCGGGGTACATCGTTTTAGTGTAGTATCATTATAAACACGGCTTCTGATTCGTTATATTTTTAGGGATGAAGTCTCCTCTTCCCTATCCACCCGGTGTCGCTATAAAAGTAGTAGTAGCAGTAGCGCTAAAAGCATTAACCTCAAATTCGAAAAAATAAAAAAAAAATTATATCCATTTTAAATGAAACTATTTTAACCGAACTAATCGCGTATTTTTGGTATTATATATTTTTGGAAACCCGACGTTTCGAACACTTTGCAGTAGTCCATTGTCACGGGTAGACTCTACCCGGATTAAACCGGTTAAAATAGTTTTATTAAAAATGTATAATAATCGTGAAAATCAAAGAACTTCTTAAATGTCATATCCATTTCTCAGCTTTATTAAGACAAAGCGAAGCGTTAAGTTTCGTGACATCACAAAATATGGTAGAATATAGAGAACGAACTGATTTAGCACTTTGATCTGTATACAAATCTTAAATTGGGAAAAGTGTGATGGTGGAAGCAGAGAGAATATAGTAAAAATAGTAAATTTTTTTATTCATTTAAATAAATTATACCATAGCTTAATTAAACGTCCCATATTGTCATCCTTGATTATAGACAAACATATAAATTTCGCATTTATTCTCGACCATTGACCTGTTTTCTGCATCTGAACCACGCTTTATCAATAGGTACAAAAGTAGGGATAATAAGGGTTTCTTAAATAATAAGTCAAACATACATCTATGCCTGATTTTAATACACATGTATGAATAATATATAATTTACGTTTAAAATATAAAAAGTATGTATATTGTAACTTGTCAAGAGGCAAAATGTAGAGATAGATGTTTCGAAAAAATATATATTGATAGCACAGATTGATACAAAATTTATTGAACCACATACTAAAACAAAAATCTGTTCAGTTATTTTATACAAGAAAAGGAATCGAAGTTTACGGTTGAATTATTAGAAATTTTCAAGAACGTGTGCTTTTTCCGGCAGCGTGGACGGAAATAGAGTACCGTATACTCTATTCGGATCACGTAGCTCAGTTACTAGGGCGCAGATCCTACACGTACGTCGCAGCCCTAACAACCGAGGTAATGGCTGCCGGCCGCTTAATAGCCCACAACATCGTGCAAACCCTACAACTTCCCACGTAACAATTAAAAACCTTTACTCGCCTTCCCACTACTTCCCGTAACTGCCGACATAACGTCCGCCGAAACTCCCAGAGAAATGGGAGACGGTAAAATTGGGTGCCGTGTTACGTGCAAGTCTGCCAGATCTGGTAGCAAGTTGCAACACAACACGAAACAAAGGCGGAACGAGTTCGAAACTGAAAATGTTCTCAGAAAGTACGGGTATTGTGCCGTAGACTGTAGACTGTAGACTGTGGAGCAATAAGCCGTATTTTCAACTTTATTTTTGAACACAAAAATTGAATATATCGCTGACGGAAGTACGAAATTCTGAGGTACGTTTTAAAGAATGCGAAAACGTCTTTATTACTGTTATCTAAATAGAATGTTCATATTATAAATTATGCTTTTTTATATTAATATATAAGTTTATTTTTTTGTTTAGATGTTAAGATTATTATTAATATTACACACAGATTTGTCACACCTTACAAAATATCAAAATGAAGTAAAGAAATCGTTAACCCACATATAAATAGTGGCAACTATAAAGAGATCTTAAGGGTGGTTTTATCATGAAATACGCGTCGTTTAGGCAAAATAGTCGGTGGCAATAACCGTTAACGTTAACAGTCCCGTTGCCATTTAATTCTCTCTATAACGGTGGGAACCTTTCGAAAATCAGCTCTGTTAGAACTCGAATACAAAACGAAATTGAATTTTACACTCTAAATAAGATAATAAAAATTAAACATAACGTAGAATAACTTTACCAGTTTAACAAGTTTCAAATGTCTAGAAAACAATTTGCATAAAAAAGTTTTGCTTAAACTAAAATATTCTTGCTTAACTGATAACTTTATAACTTTGAGAAATAACAGTTACTTAATTATTTTACTGCAACTAAGATTAAATATTTTTATCATTGTAATTCCCTAACCTAATCTTATAGAAATAAATCAAGACGTACCCACTCCTTATACAAAATTCACAAACGTGGTGTTTTTGTTGCCAAATTTGTTCGCAAGGGAATAATAGTAAAATATTCATATCTTGGAATGTTGAACACGAGCTAATAAAGCAGAGCTAAAGTATTCTGTGAACCGGCGGAGGTGTGTCTAATAAATAGTATCTCATTCCCGCTAAGCCCTTTGGCGCGGCAGCCATCTTTATTTACGGCACGTTCCCGCTACTTTTCACTGTACGTACAGATTATGTCAGCGAGTGTACAGATAATATGCATTATTACAGTTTAATAGCTTAAATATATATTATAGAAGAAAATTGACCTCATTTTATTTCAAATTTATCTTTTAAATTGTAAATTTTTTTTTGATAATATATTTATACTCATCATTTTTTAAAAATATTTTTTTGTCTCTCCTGAAAATTTATTTAATAAGCTGTTAGTCGGTTTACACTTGAAGTCTACTATATTATGACTTATTGACAATTATTAAAAATAAAAAAATATTGATAATACTTTTTAACACAATGTACATACGAGTATTTTGTATTATTGCGATTCTAATATGTATTTTTGTACTAGCGGCTCGCCCACGGCTTCGCCCGCTTAAAATACATGAATATTGATTTAATAAGCAGAATTGATACTATAATGACTATAATGACTTCTAATGTGATTTTTTTACGACATTATCGTCAAAGAATTTTTGATTGTTTTAAATTAAAAAATACGACCATTGTTGATATTTGATATTTATAAAATATACATAAAGCTAATTATTTATTACACGTATATATTTTTGTAACTTTATGTTCTTTTTACCTATATAATATACTCTGTTAAATGTGCTGATGTCAGTGAATTATATACTCATTCAGAAACAGCCTTAAATGTTAAATTATTGATTTGAAGGATTCATAATATTCTTTGTAAAATAACTGTAATAATTGCATATTAACTCCTGTACAGTTATTAAGTTAGTTACATATATTATATGAACGAACCAACCAAAAAATCTTTGTATTTACTTGATATTTCTTTCAAGATCATTCTTTAGCTCTGTGTTGAATTAATTACGACTTCTTTCAAATGACGATAACTTTTTTTTTAATGAACCGATTTTGATGAACTAAACTTTAGTAGTTAAGTTGAGCTAAAATAAAGCAATTGGTGAAATTTTCAAGTAAATCGGTTCAGTATTTTCAGAGAAAAATGTGGACAAAAATATGTCGACAGACAGACAGACAAGAAATTCAAAAAAAATCTTTTTGCTTTCTAGTATTCTTTTTAAGTGTCCCTCTATCCATTTCAGTCAAAATTAATAAATGTACAGACAAAATATTTTTACTGTCTTATTATATATAGAGATTATGAAAAACATTACAAGTTTTTATAGGTCTGATAACTTTGATAACATTTTAAGTAATATTATTTTAGTTTTAAAAAAATAAAATTAACTGAAAGTATTAAAGTTAAAGTAGAATTCGGCGGATAGCGAAGAACGAAAGCCTCTCAATGAGAAAGGAGTATCTTAAGGAGTGTTATATGTAGGATACAGTGTGAAGCAAAAAAAAACTAATATTCTCTATAATTTAGTATTAGTACCTCTAGTTTGATACTAAAATTGGCTTACTAATCACACTCAACATTTTATTGAAAAAAGCTGATTTGTCGAAGTTCTATGAAATAAGAAGATTTATTTATTTATTTATACTTTCTCAATAAATATGCTATAATCAACAATTTTATATACGTCTGATTCAGCCGTCTATATCACGTAAAGCTATGCATAGACAATATGTAAGCTGTTTCCATATATCTACATACATTAGCTACGATGAAGTTGTAGCGGACTCTGATCCTGAGACAGTGTTTGCCATCCTCAGGTCGTTTGTCAAACCAGGGCACGGCACTTACCTCGCTTACCTGGGCGTACGGTTAATTGCGAAAAGCACGTCCACCGCTCAACGTGATATACTGCTTCCGGTCTCAAGTTCGGAAACATTATTTCTTTTTAAATTATCTTCAAGGTGTTCATTACGTTCTATTTTAAATTAGGTTTCCTTTAATTTTGCATCTTTTGCTTTCTTAATGGAGTGTTGTTGATGGCGAAATGTTTAACGCTCTCGTTATAAGAATAATAAAAGTATAAAGTAAAGTAAAAGTTTTAATATATTTTTAATATAAGGGAAATTTTGTAAAGCAGTAGTTAGAGTGAATAATAAATATCGGTTTGACAAACATTATATTAGTTGTCTATGTGTCCATATATAAAGTATAATTTTTTTATTTAATAAATCTGGGCAGGTACTCTAAACTTGACCTGGAGAAAATAATGGTACACTACGTACGTATCTGTTAAATGTCTAATAAGATACTGATATTGTTATCATCACGCATTATCCCGCATATAACAGGGTAAACAGAAAGAAGCTATTGCTAAGATACTCCATTCTCCGTTTTAGGTCCGAATTCCATAAATTGCGAGTTGATTGGTGGATGGAATTTAACGCCGCGCTTGATCTCTTTGTGAGCGAGCATTGAAGACAATTAATTCCTTAGAGTACCTACGCTAAACTCACAGTCATCACAATTGTAATCAGAAAGCGTACTTATTTGTACTTGTATACAGTGTACTTTTGAAATATATACATATTGTTAATATAAACAAAATCACCTTCTAGTCCCCGCCACTTCAACAACTTTGCAACGAGATCGCCGCCACCAGCACGGCTGCAAAGTCCAGTACGACGATGAGGCACTCCGGGCCCAGCCCTCTTCAGGAAACAGTAAAACCTATTTAAGAGAGAAAAATAATGTATTTAATAAATACAAAAAGGGCAATAAAAAATAATTTGTCAATATTTGATCATTTATTTATTATTACATTGAAATGTTGACATATTATTATGACGTAGTTTTTTTTTTAATATTAGTGTATTTTTAAGCCATTTTCAACCAAATATAATAATTGTAAATTAACTATAGTAGAGTGTACATGAATTTTGTTAAAGAACAAAATTTATTCATATTTTTATTCTATCTTTTGTTATTGCTAAAGCAAAAGTTAACAGAAAATTGAAATAACTTGACATAAAAAGTTCTAAGGAATTATATTAATTTGAGCAAATAAACATTCGATATCAATTTCTGAAAGACTTCACAGCCTCTCATCAAGCCTGGAGCGAACACTTCACGAAACAAGAGTGAATTTGTTAAATTAGAAAACTTTAGAAGCCTTTCGACGGCGGGATGAAAAATAGCTTTTTGACTAAAACTAATATTGCCGACCAGAAACAAAACAGCGGAGTTGTAACGAAGTTGCTTCAGACGCCCGAGTTTACAACCGCGGGCGGTGGAGGTCTAATCCGTTCGCCTCGCGTTTTCCTTTCGTTCGGAGTCAAGTATTTCCTTTCCTGGAGTCAGCTATAACGTAAACTGAGGCATATTGGCTGGCAAGACGTACGCCCGATTGCTTTTCGACATACCGTTCTCATTTCCTCGAGTCGTGCAATATTTTTTTTTCTCTTAAGGAGTTTTCCTTTTCGACAATATTGCGCCAGTTTCAAAGAAGCGCACTCGTGGGGGATGAAATCGGTTTCAAGTTGAGTGAGCACACTAATGATTGTGTTCCGGGCGCGGGGACGTCTCGCACGGGATGACGGGAACCACGTCGTCCCGGTGTCGTCGTCGACCCTTTGTTACGTCACTATTGTTTAATGGCCTTAAAAGCCTTTCAATGTCATAGAATTTGAAATGCAAAACGGCAATAGTAACTTTTAAAAAGTTTCGCTGTTATGCCTATGGGGAGTATATTGCAGATGCATCATTTTCGAGATACCTCTACAAACTTTTTTTATCAATTATTATTATAAGTGTAGGTACTTATTATTCAAAATTTCTAATAAAAGAGTAAACAGAAAAAAAAATACTTTGTTCTTTATAAAGTTTTAACTTTTGAAGTTATGACGCAAACATAAGTATTTTTTTTCTCTCAAATAAAACATTTATGGAATGTCTCTCCGAGAAGAAAAAAATCACTTTAAATTTGAAAGTTTATGTGATTAGAGTAATTCATGAGTTACTTATATTAAAGCGAAAAGCAATAAATAGATGGTAGTAAAATAAACTTTTTTCTTAAAAATTTCTTACTGAATTCATTAGCCTTTTTAAAATTATTTACGATGACATTGTCAATTTTAGATAAAATATATAAAATAACACATTTTATAATCTGCATAATATAATTTCCAACTTTCGCTAAGAATATTAAAAAAAAACACACACACACTACTTAAAAAAATAATTTAAATACATTCAAATAAAATACACCAGCAAGTAGATACGGTTCAGCAGACAGACCACTCGAATACCGTTTAAAATTCAAATACCCTCACTTTCAGACACCTTTTTTCCAAGCCCATCGTCACGTCACGAGAGAGAGGCTGACAGAGAGTCCAATTAAGGAGCATTCTTGTATACACTTGTCAATCAATTAACAGAGAATGCAAGTGAAGTGAACTGACACGTGAGTACTTCAAATGAGAGAAAACAATTTTATTTAAGAGCTTTTAATGGATAATTCATTTTTTTTTATTTAACATAAACGGCTATAATATACGTGGCCAGTCTTGCATAGAGGATCAGGCGTGTGACTGTAAACGCGATGGTTGTGGGTTCGATTTCCACTTGAGTAATGAAATATTTAATATTTTTATTTCTTCGTTTTGGTATTGAGTTGAAGCGCGGCGTTGAGTTCTGTTATTCTGCACGCAACGCTTACAGAATTCTCACTAGGTTCCCTCTGCCTACTCTGCTGTGTGCGGGGTACAGCGTGAAGTTTCAAAAAGACTTTAATATTTCATATTGTATTGTTAGTTAAATATACAGATATTTTAGATTTTTATAAATATTTTATTTTATAAAAATATTTAAATCATATTATTAGTAAGTGAGCATGCTATATCTACAGATATATTGGTATGCCTTGTATAATGGCAAGCGCAGATTACGGCAGTCGATAGTCACGTCCAGGTGCTCGACGACACTTGACTGTTGAGTTCCAGCCGCACTCCACTAAATCCCTCTATACTCTATATTTAATACTGGAAGAGTGCTGCTATCTTTGATTTTTTAATTTTTTTTGATTTGCTGATATCAGGAAGTACAGTAAAAGTAGTCTGAGTGCAGTAAAAGTAGTATAAGAGTACTGTCTCTTATACGACTTTTACTGTACTTAGACGACTTTTAAATTTTATATAAAATATCTATAATTGTACTTATTTAGAAAACGTATAAAAATTGTAACCTAGCGGGACTCGAACCCGCGCCTCCTGGAAACCGACAAGGGGCTGACCACTAGGCCATATGTTCTCATAGAGCTACGTCGAATTTTTTATACACTTGTTACAACTTATTACGGGTTCGAGTCCTACTACATTAAAATTTTTATATGTTTTCTAAATAAGTTTTTTCTTTCCTAAGTGTAGAATAACACTTTAAAAGAAATGTTTAAAAATATCTAAAATTGGTTGTAAATTTTGTAACAAAAAAAAAAGAGATTTTACGCAGGACAAATTAAATACGAATATGAAAAATTTCAGTATAAAAACCCTGTATATTAATAATGCAATCACTAAGGCTCATATTTATAAATCGCTCTCTTAGATCAATCTTAAGATGCCGTTTTCATTCATAGATATAGATATATTTTATAAGTGATCTCAAGATCGATCTCAGACTTGAGAGCGGCTTATAAATACGTCCCTAAGGACCCGTACTTTAATATAATAAAAAAGAATTTTATTTTAAAGCCACAGCTTTTAAGAATCCGATGCTATTTTGGACGCCATATCCAGCGTGACAGGGGTAGGTCCTGGTTGGATGCAGTACGGCTGGAGCCTAATTGGATTATGGATTTCGTCTGGACTATGAATGCGACGTGAGGATTACAAACAAACACCGCCTAAGGGATTTTAGTGTCACGAAGACTTGGGATTTAAAGGTAATACAATATTCACTTTGACCTACTTTAACCTATATTGTCGTTTCTGGCTGAAATATGAAATATTCGCGCTTTACATTTTAAATTTTATTGTCGGTATCAATCTAGACGAGATATTTTACTATCCGAATACTATTTTTGACGTATAAAACAATTAGTTAGATAATTAAGTTTTATTATATAAAATTAGCATTAATTTTCTAATAAGCAGAATGACCTAAAAATAACACACTTCACTTGTGATAGATGTGTAGTTTAACGCTATCTTTTCTCCGGTGGAACTGAACGCCGCATTTTGCCTCCAAGCGTGGGGCAATGACAAATAATTAACACCACCACGACGACCTCCTAATAATATCTATATAATATGTATGAGGCCAATCGTGGCGCAGGGGCACAAAGTGTGACTGAAAATCCGACTGGTTGTGGGTTCGATCCCCACTCGAGGAGATGAAATATTTATTTAAATGTATATTTCCATTTCTTCGCACTGGTGTCGAGGCAAAGCGCGGCGTTGAGTTCCGCCACTCAACATGCAATGCCTACAGAATTCGGCAGAAAGTGGGGAAAGGAGTGTCTTAACACTAGGTTCCTACTGCCTAGATATAACAATGTCATCCAATACTTTATGTAATGCAAAAATCACTTTTATCTTACAACCCCTATAACGATTTATCATTATTTTGTATTACTGTATTGTTTGTTCGAATAAGGCGGTTTGCTTAGGATACATTTGTAAAATAGATTTATGATGTGTCTTGACCGATGGTAACATGTTTGTAGGAGCCATCTAATCTATCAAACAAACACTGTGCCATATTGACTGGAATTGAATATAACTATAAAATTATATTGTATTGTAACCACAAATTATAGAGAATGGAATTATTTTAAATGATATTTCTGTCGTTTTCAATCCATTTTTTAATTTTTCTTTATAAATAAAATAAAAAATAAATCCGCTTCACGCTGTATCCCGCACACAGCACGGTAGGCAGAGGGAACCTAGTGTTAAAACACTCCTTTCCCCACGTTCTGACGAATTCTGGAGGCATTGTGTGTTGAGTGGTAGAACTCAACGCCGCGCTATGCCTCGACATCAGAGCGAAGAAATGGAAATATAAATTTAAGTAAATATTTCATCTCCTCGAGTGAGGGTCGAATCCACAAACAGTCGGTTTTACAGTCGAACCTCGTGCCGCTGCGCTACGACTGGCCTCTATTTTCTTTATTTTGGCGTATTTCTGTAATATTACTTTGTGTATTAATGTTTATATTATTTATATTTATATTACACAACCTAGTCCTTATATTCCTACAAGCTATCAAATCAAATCGACCATATATAACGGAGATACGGACGATCAGTTGAATATATATGCAGTTCTGGTGTCAAAATTTAATTAACCTCGCTGTGCACAGTGACGTGAGCTCCATTGCGTTTCATTAGCGCACGCCGGCTTTCAACCCGCACCCTGATTGGCAGTCCGGTAAATACGAGGTAATCTCGCAACTCACCTGAAACTATTTGATGAACTGAAATTGAGCTACGAATTATGAAATGTGCGCTTTGTAAATGTTTACAGAGGTTATTACACTTTATGTTTATTTATTTATTATTGTGTGAGGCCAGTCGTGGCGCACGGGCACAAAGTGTGTGTAAAACCGACTAGTCGTGGGTTCGATCCCCGCTCGAGGAGATGAAATATTTACTTAAAATTTAAATTTCCATTTCTTCGCTCTGGTGTCGAGGCAAAACGCGGCGTTGGGTTCTCTGCCACTCAACACACAATACCTCTAGAATTCGGCAGAAAGTGGGGAACGGAGTGTCTAAGTTCCCTCTCTAAGTTCCCTCTGCCTACCCTGCCTCTGTGCTGGATATAGCGTGAAGCTGATTTATTTGATTTATTTTATTTATTACTGTTTTATTTTTGTAGCATTTAAAACAATGTGAGGCCAGCCGTGGCTCAGGGTCACAAGGATGTGACTGTAACGCGACGGATGCGGATTCGATTCTACGCGGGGGAATGAGTTATTAATGATTAATATTTTCATTTCTTCGCTTGAGTTTTCGCTTCGCTTCGGCGTTGAGTTCCGTCACTCAACTCAATTCAGCAAAAAGTGGGGAACAGAGTGTTCTAACACTAGTTCCCTTACCTACCCTGCTGTATGCGGGATACAGCGTGAAGCTGCTTCGCCGGACTGTCAAATAGAAATACCCATAAGTTGTTTATGACATGCAATATATTTTAAATGCCCGAGGTAACTCTGACCGCAGGTATGATCGGTTACATCGAAGTGGTTAACGGATACCTAATAGGTACGTAATATAGCCGAGAGCCTTTCTCGATAAATGGACTATTAAACACAAAAATAATTCTGTATCCAACCTAGTAGTAGTTCCTGAGATTAGCGCGTTCAATCAAACAAACTCTTCAGCTTAAAATATTAAAATGAATAAATCAGCTTCACGCTGTATCCTGCACACAGCGGATTAGGCAGAAGGAACCTAGTGTTAAGACACTCAGTTCCCCATTTTCACCCGAATTCTGAAGGCATTGCGTGTTGAGTGGTGGAAATAAAAGCCGCACTTTGCCTTGACACAAGAGCGAAGAAATGGAAATATAAATTTAAATAAATATTTCATTTCCTCGAAGGGATCGAAATCACAACCGATTGCTTTCATAGTCACACTTTGAGCGCCTGCGCTACGACTGGCCTGTATTAGTATAGGAAATAAATGAAATATACCTATAATAAACAAATCATGACTGTATAATGTGTATGTACAACGTGTTGCTAATGTGTAATTTGACGAAATTGGATAAATTAATTATGAGTTACGTATCCTGTCGTTAGCGACTAGTTATAGATGATAAATAATAACGCGAATATAGAATTATCATATATTATTGCTTCAATTTGCCTTTGGGTTTCAAAATTAAAAAGGTTTTTGTTTTCTTGTTTTGCTTCACGCTGTATCTCGTACCTGGGAGTAGAGCAGGGAACCTGGGAATCTAGTGTAAGACACTCATTCCCATTAAAAAACTTCCGTTCTCCACTTTCTGCCGAACTCTCGAGGCATTGCGTGTTGCGCGTTTTGTGTTGAGTAGCAAAACTCAACGCTGCATTTTGTCTTGTTAACAGGGGCAAGAAATGAAAATATTAATAAATAATAACTAAAACTTAACGCTGCGCTTTGTTTTATTAGGGTAACAAATTAATAAATAATAATTCATTTCCCCGCGCGGGAATCGAACCCACAACCGTACTTACCGTCTATACGCTTATGCCTCTGCGCCACGACTGCCTCACATCAAACCACAAAACACAAAGCAATTGAAACGAAAAATCCACTTCCCAAATATTGTCATCGAATCAAATAGATGCTCTAGCCTTACAAATCGTTGACGGTTTTGTCTCTAGAAATCCCGACGTGATCATAAAGAATATACATTGAAATGAATAGGTAAGGTCTTTGTGAGCAAATTGCTGGAGACGGAATCGAGTTAGACCGGACGGAGAGCGTCCACGACCTCTGACCCTTTGTCGCATCATCAAACTACAAATTGGCAGTTTAGTCTCCGCCGCTACCGGAGCGCTCCGGGCGGTCGCTACTGGACGGGAGTCAGCAGAAAACAACAAAAACTAAATATTGCATTACTGCAATTTCGAAATAAACAGTTTACTTAAGAACTTTTCGAGGCCGTCGTTACTCAGCGTGTACGGCAGGTTGTGGGTTCTATTCCCACTTTTAGAAATTAAATATTTAAAATTTTCCTTTTCGTCTTTCGCTCTGATGACTCGAAAAGAATCACTGGTACTGGAATTACAGCAATAAGCTGAAGAAAACTATAATATTTTTATATATCAATATAAAAAATTAAAACGATTAAAGAAATTATATGATGGTGAAGTTCAATCACGTTCAATCAAAACATTTTAGAGGTTAACATACCAGTATATTTAAATAAATAATTACTACAAAAGCTTCCCTTTTGAGGAAATTAAAACCCTACGAGTTTGAAGGAGAAACAATTAGATTACTAGCAATATATTGGGACAACAAATTAATTTTAGGCAACCGGAACTTAATGGGGGAGGAAGGGCGGAATAAATGGAAAGAGATAATTAAGTTTGCGGTTCGATTTTCGATTGGGTACTGGTATTTTTCTTACACCGTCGCTATGGTAACGTGAAGGCAACATGTGATTTCTAAACACTTTTAGACGAGGGGTGACGAAGCTTATCAGATAATTGACTGCCAACGCAATATTGACGACAGATCCCCATAACCCTATTTTTTGATTGCATTTGTTTTGGATTTCTAATAAGAAATACATAGTGCCGTAATTTATAAAACTTGTCGAAAATTTTGGTAACGATCTTGCAACGAAAATATCGGTTGAATGCGAACCGGCTCGAATACCGAGGGTTCTGTACCATTTTCAGGATTATGTCAATGGGAAGTACAATTTATAAATTAATAATAATAAAAATATTTTATAAAAAATAATTAACTTAAGTTTCTAGATGTATGCACTCATTGTATCTGAAACGAGCTACAACTACAAATGCTTGTTATGATTTTTTCTATGAAATATCTATAAATTTTCACTTTTTAAATTTATTCTATACAGAACAAATAAAGTAATGGAAGTTTTCACTTCTTGCTAAATGTCATAACTGTAGGTCCACGAGAGGTACCTTATAGGTTTTGATTACACGGCGAATTTCATACGAAATGCAGAAAAATTAATGGAGACACGCTCGTATCTTTTGCTTACGTAGCTTAAGCTTAAAATTTCTTTGCTCCACTAAGCAGCTAAACAAACTATCTAAAATTTGATATTAATTTCAGATATAAATACTCTTGACAGATCGACAGACGCCAATAGAATGATGATACTTATATGTATCATCATTCCGGTTCCAGTTTAGAGTAGGTTCCGTTTTGTCCTTTTGAGGTACGGAACCCTAAAAATAAATTTAAGACTATATTTTTTTATTATTACTAATATTTACTAAGACGTTATATACATATCTGAAAATATAATTTACATGACTTATTCAACATGGCCATGATGCATACATAATATATAAGAGCAATTCCGCAGATACTATCCCGCATAATAAAACGCTCGAGATAACTTCAATATATATAACATTTTGATTATAATTTACATTTACATCAAACATTCAAACTACTGAACACATCAACATATCAGAGATATTGTAAATGACAGTACAAAGCTAATGTAGAGAAGCGTGTTACGAACTAATACCAACTCATCTGGTATGCATAAACTTGTGGGGTACCTACGCGGTGTCTCGGCGTTCTACTCTGTATTCCGTTATGGTATTCTTAACTAACTTCCAACGAGTTTAGGGTTACACTTCACGTATTTTAAGTTACGCGAGTATGGGGAAACTTTTATGGATAATGTCATAACGTTTTAGTATACTTTTGTTACAGAGATCATTTTTATTTTTTATGATGGCAGTTGCTGATGTTTAAAATATATAAATTAATATGTTTTTTTTAGCTTTATCCTATATTCTGCACATAGCAGAGTAAGTAGAGGGAACCTGGGAACCTAGTGCTCAGACATTCCGTTCTTATAAAACACTTTCGTTCCACATTTTCCGAATTCTGGAGGCATTGTTTGTTGAGTAGCAGAATTCAAATCGAATCCCCGACCTATCACCAAATGAGACTCTGCGCCACGACTGGTCTCAAATTAATACGTCATATTTATTAATATATCTAAAGTTTTATGTTTTAAATATTTACACAAGCAATTCATAATGTTGATATTTAAAACTAATGGACGAATTAGGCATGCTAGGCTATCTATTAATTCGAGTAGGCCATACAGTTATGCCAAAGACGACGTTTTTGAAACGACGCTTGTGAGGCGGGCGTTGATAATTGCGACACAGTTTCATACTATCGTCCTAAACTGTTTTTGTTATGCACGAACATTTTTGAAATAAATAAATATTATTATTATTAAAAAAAGACCAGCTTGTCAGTTTGGTTTTTTATATCGTGTTTAGAATAAGTCGTCTCTCAACAAGCTAATACGTAAAACCACCGTTGAATCAACAAAAAAATTATATAAAAAAAGGAAGCTTCCCTACATTTTAGTAATAGATTCGATGTTATTAGTTATTTATCACATTTGAGCTTTCGTAACGCTATTCGAGTATATATTCTGTGGTTTCAGGCAAACCCCCTAGAGTCAGTGTCGGCCTGCGGCGGCTGTAATGCACAAAGGGTGCAAGTCGACACCATCTCGTCGACAGAACAGGAGAATTCCATATTTACTATATTTTACGTTACGTTTTAGTTTTATTTGGAGCGAAATATTTATTTATTTTTATTTTAGCTTCACGCCATATCCTACACTTAGCAGGGTAGGCAGAGGGAACCTAGTGTTAAGACACTCAGTTCTCCATATCCGCCGATTTCGGAGGCATTGCGTCTTAAGTAGTGGAATTTAACGCGGCATTTTGTCTGGACACTAGAGCGAAGAAATTAAAATATGAAATATTTCTGTTTCTCGAGTGGAAATCGAACCTACAACCTGTCGGGTTTACAGTTATACATTTATTGTCCTGCGCCACGATTTCCATATGCGGTATGCGTCGGTATCCTCCTAACAATAATATCAAATAGTACTCTATGTTATAGTACCACTGTTTGGGGAGGAGTAGTAAGAGCTCAACATACTATTCTTAAAATAATGTTCTGTAAGGATTAAATATTGTTTTAAACTCCTTATTGTATCTAACATATATAAGGTAGTCAGAGGGAACCTAGTGTTAAGTAAGACACACTGCTCCCTTAACAATTTAATATTAAATAAATATCAAAACCAAAAGTATTTTCTATAGCGATCCCATCGCACGAGTGCGGCAATCCAGCAAAATATACCCACCGCAGCGGATGGAATTTTCTATGGGCTTAAGTGATGGAGGTGAGAGGACCCTATACATTTATTATGTTCTGAGCCTACATTTTCAACTACAACCCTGGTGTTGTGATTAATTATCTTAATCATAGCAGTAATAATTAAATACATACTTAAGTAAAACAAATTAAAATTAAAAATTAAGTAAAATTAAAAATAATAATATAATAAACAATTTAAAAGATTCACTAGAACCTATTTACTTTTTTTTACCTTTACACTGTACGCCGCACTTAGCAGAGTGATCAGAGAGAACTTGAAAACCTAGTGTTTGCGGAATACATTGCAGAATATGCAGAGGGATGCTGGAAACTTAGTAGTGTAGTGTAGTGTTGACAGTCTGTTCCCGTTAAACACTTCCGTTCCCAACTTCCCACCGAATTCTAGGCCTTGGGTATTGAGTGGAAGAGGTGAGGGAGGAGAGGTGAGGAACTCAACGCCACGTTTTTCCTCGTTACTAGAGCGAGGAAATAAAAATTCAATTCATTCATATCTTGAGTAAGAATAAACCCCACAATCTGTCGAGCTTACAGCCCCGCTTGTGCCCCGCGCCACGACTAGCCTCTAACCTACTTTCTCTTCTAAGATCACATACCTTTAAACCTAAATTTAAAGTCATAAAATCAAAATGCAACACCAACTCCTATTTCTCATACAACATATGAATGACTCAAGCAAATCTTGACAAACGGTCCGACCAACTCAAGCCTATCATGACATACAGTTTGACTTGGAATAGTTAAACGGTGGCGGTCAAACAGTGGCAGAGAACAAATCGGTACACCAACCAGCAGCTATTAGTGGACAAAAGTTTACTGGACTCGAGCCGGAGTGGGTTTAATAGCTGAGCATAACTCAATCGTTCCAGCCTGGCGGCCTGTGAAACTGTATTCATATCGCGTACTCTCCATCGTCGCCTCTATACTTTTCATTTGTTTAAATTGTTATCTTTTGTTGTGTTTGTTTTGATGTGTTTGTGGTTTTGGGTTATTCTTTTTTTTGTTGTTTTAATGTTCAAATAATAATCGGGTTCGCGCTTTATTCCGTATATAGAATGGTAGGCAGAGCCTAATTTCAAAGCAGGTCGTTTTCCGATTTCTCAATATTCGAAATGTTTAGTTTACTGGCAAAATTCAACGTCGTGTTTTGTCCTATCAGGAGGAAATAAAATAAAAATAATTCATTATGCTGATTGGGAATTGTATCCAGAATCCTAATGCGTTATTTACGCGATACCAAAACACAAACAAATATATATTTTTTTGTCTGTCTGTTTGTCCAGGCTAATATCCGAAACACCTGAACAGATTTTTATGAGACTAACAATAAAAACACAAACGGAATTGTCGCGCAACACATAGGCTATTTTATATACCCGAATATTCCGGTGTCGAAATTTTATACATACTTTCTTGTACAGTATTGCCTACTTAGATAAATATGAAGTATAAAAAAAGATAATAAAAAAGATCCCTAAAGATTTAAATTACGATTTATTAAGTGCATAACAATATAGATAATTGTACTAAAATTACAACGTTGCATCGAGTGAGATTTGAAAATGTAATTACAACATTCCGTCAGTCACTTTCCTACTATGTAGAAAAGATGACAGAAAAAAATTGATGCTAATGTTCAGATTTGAACTCTACTATTTAGAAAACTCTATTCTGTACTAAAATGTTATTTTACAATAAATTGACATGTCTGATGAAGAAAATTGAATAAAACAAACTCTACACGACGCCTTAATAGAAATCTATCAAGTTAGAGTGACAGAAATTCAAATACGAAATGCTTCAATTGACGTTATTCCAGTACATATTGTAAAAGGTACAAGATACGAATGAATAAGTGTCTAGACGCGAATAACAACACATCGTCCCCCAATTCACGTCCACACAATATCGTTATAGCTGTCATCATAGCAAAAATTGGAGATTTTACAATATCTTTTTCAAAAAAAAAAATCACCTTCACATTGTATCCCGCACACAGTATAGGGAACCTCACCTCATCACTATAAGACACCCCGTTTCCTACTTTACGCCAAAATTTTTCGAGGCATAGCGTGTTGAGTGGCGGAACACAACGCCGGGCTTTTCTCTTGGTGCGAGAGCGAAGAAGTTAAAATATTAATAAATAATTATGCGTTCCCTCGAGTGGGGATCGTACTTACAACCGTCGCGTTACAGTCACACCCTTGTGGCCCTGGGCCACGACGGCCCGAGAACATCTTTTTGCTCTAAATAAATTAAATTGTACCATTTTTTTACCCGCTGAATGCCATTCATCCACTTCCACTGGCTGGCTGGAACAGATCTCTTATAGAGAGACCACTTCTCCAAACTAAATATTTTTGAATATTTAATTTTTCTTATGTATTTTAGTGTAATAAAAAAATTAAATTAGCTTCAACCTAGGAAACCTAGTGTTAAGGCACTTAACTTTCTCCAATTTTCACCGAATTCTGGAGGCATTGCGTGTTTAATGGCGGAAATATAAATTTAAACAAATATTTCATTTCCTCGAGTAGGGATCGAACCCACAACCAGTGGTGTTTACAGTCACACTTTGTGCCCCTGCACCACGACTGACCTCCGTGGGCTGAGGGTCTTTAGAGTAATAAAACATATTTAATGATTGAGCGTCGCCGCACCGATACGGAGCTGCGTCAGCAATATTGGTAACGTGTAACGTTGCCTGGTGCCGGCTGAACCGGGAAATGAACATGTCGATATCGAATATTATTTTTTAAAATGTAATGTAGTGGCGATGGTTACGATTTAATTTATTTTGTTTATATCTTATAAAATTATGTTAATATAAACGTTGGATTATATTATTTTTTTTATCTTTTAATTGAAATATTTATATATTATATAATAATAAAATTTAATATTTATATAATAATATTTTTTTTATCTTTTAATTTGAAAGATATTTAATTAAAGTATAATATAATTTTTAAAAGTATTAAAAAAGAACATTAACAAATTGTCGTGTCTATGATTATTATTAGCAATTTTTCATTTTAATGATAATCCCGACAAATTTAATAGACTATTCGAACGGATGAGTTAACGAATGTCAATATCAGTAATATTTTTTTTCTTTTTTTTTCAGCTTAACGCTGTATCCCGAACACAGCAGGGTAGGCAAAGTGAACCTAGTGTTAAGACACTCCGTTTCCCACTTTCTGCCGAATTCTGGTGGCATTGCGTGTTGAGTGGCAGAACTCAACGCCGCGCTTGTCCTCGACACCAGAGCGAAGAAATAGAAATATAAAAATATATAGTCGGTTTTACAGTCACACCTTGTGCCCCTGCGCCACGACTGACCTCATCTATATATATAAAAGGACTTGTGCTGACTGACTGAGGTAAGACGCACGCAGAGCCGTAACCGCTGATGGTAGAAACGTGAAATTTGGGCAGATGTTTATTTTCATATTCTGGACATCCACTAAGAAGGGAATTTGAAAAATTTTGACCCTAAAGGGATGAAATAGGGGTTGAAAGTTTGTATGGAAAAAAAATTTTATCTGTACCGATTTTTATAAAATTTGAAATTCAGACTCTTAAAAATATTTAATTGAACACGTGTTTCATGATTTTTAAGAATTCACCCCCTAAGGGTTCAAATAAGGGGTTGAAAGTTTATATGGAAAAATCTTTAAATTGCCACCGATTTTTATAAAAATTTAAATTCAGACTGTTAAAAATATTTTATTGAACAAGTGTTTCGTAGTTTTTTTATAATTCACTACTAATAAGCGGGCGAAGCCGCGCGCGCCCTCTAGTCTATGATAATTATTAGCAATTTTTCATTTTAATGATAATCCCGACAAATTCAACAGACTATTCGAACGGATGAGCTAACGAATATCGAAATCAGTATTAATGAATATATAATAAAAGTTAAATCAGAAAATAAAGCAAAAGGGGAGTGTATTTTCAACGTGGGCGAACAATACAGTCGTTAGGGTTCCATTGGTCGTCAATTAGAACCGTATTGGTATGATTTGTGCGGAAAATTGCATGTGAAGCGATATTTCACAAATTGATAACGCTACAATATAACCAGACTGATTAAATTTAAATTGAGTAGATTTTATTTTATACGAAAATTATGTGTTTAATATAATATAATTATGTTATGGTATTTAAAAAATACATATTAGATTACTAGCGGCTCGCCCACGGCTTCGCCCGCTTAAAATACATGATTACTGATTTAATAAGCACAATCGATTGACAACTATAATGACTTCTAATATGATTTTTTTTACGACATTATCGTCAAAGAATTTTTGATTGTTTTAAATAAAAAAATACGACCATTGTTGATATTTGATATTTATAAAATATACATAAAGCTAATTATGTATTACACGTATATATTTTTGTAACTTTATGTTCTTTTTACATATATAATATACGTCTCATCATAATTCTAAAACTTTGTTAAATGTGCTGATGTCAGTGAATAATTTAATTTAGGTTGTAGGATTCATAATATTCTTTGTAAAATAACTGTATTAATTGCATATTAACTCCTGTACAGTTTTTAAATTAGTTACATATATTATATGAACGAACCAACCAAAATATCTTTGTATTTACTTGATATTTCTTTCAAGATCGTTCTTTATCTCTGTGTTGAATTAAAATAAATTAAAATTAGCTTCACGCTGTATCCCGCACATAGCAGGGAGGCAGAGGGAACCTAGTGTTAAGACACTCCGTTCCACACTTTCTGCCGAATTCTGGAGGCATTGCGTGTTGAGTGGCAGAACTCAACGCCGCGCATAACCTCGACACCAGAGCGAAGAAATGGAAATATAAATTTAAGTAAATATTTCATCTCCTCGAGTGGGGATCGAACCCACAACCAGTCGGTTTTCCAGTCACACCTCGTGCCGCTGCGCCACGACCGGCCGGTTGAATTAATTACGACTTAAACTTAACTGTTATGATTAATGAAGGTAATCTCCACTAACAATTCAATTTTGTTTACTTTATTGTATAAAATATTATATAATAGTGCTTCAAAAATATATATTTTTATCAACAATCATATAACCCAGACGTTTCGAACGTCATTCTTTAGCCAGGGTCATACCAGCGCGATTTCTATATAACATTCGCTGGCAAGCTAATGCCTTGAGTTCATTCAAATGACGATAACTTTTTTTTTAATGAACCGATTTTGATGAACCAAACTTTAGAACCTAAATTGAGTTAAAACAAAGCAATTGGTGAAATTTTCAAGTAAATCGGTTCAGTAGTTTCAGAGAAAAATGCGGACAACAATATGTCGACAGACAGACAGACAGACAGACAGACAGACAGACAGACAAGAAATTCAAAAAAAATCTTTTTGCTTTCTATTAGTCTTTTTAAGTGTCCCTCTATCCATTTCAGTCAAAATTACTAAATGTACAGACAAAATATTTTTACTGTCTTATTATATATAGAGATAAAAGCTTGATTAAACATATCTTGTCTTCTCTGATTTATTATAAATATTTTTAATACATAATCATAATAATCTTTTATATTGATCTTTTTTTTTAAATTGTAAATGTCAAAAAACACTAAAGTAAAGTTGTAAACTTTAAGCTTGTATTCATTTATATATATGTATATTTATATTTTTCATGCAGGGTTACAAGCGCGTGACTGTAAACGGTTGTGGGTTCGATTCCCACTCAAGGAAATGAAATATTAAATATTTCTTCGCCCTGAATTTCGAGTTGAATTTTGTCGTATCCAGCGGAAAGTGGTCTACCAGAGTGTGTTAGCAGTAGGCTCCCTCTGCCTACCCTGCGGGATACAGCGTGAAACTAAAATAAATGTATATATAATACTACAGCAGCGTCGTTAGTAGTGCCTCGGGCCCCGGGGTAGGTGTAACGAGTAATGTCCAATTTACAATTCACGCGGCTGTAATGTGATTTGTCCCGCCCTTTGTGACTCCACTCTGGAGCGGGCGCTGTAAACGAGCGGGACGCGCCGGGAAAATATGCGTGGTTTTAGTCTCTTCTGTAATACCTAGCTTTCGTTTTGTAAGCTTGAAGTGATTTTTATAACAATAATTTATGTATATAAATTAGAGAATTCATAATGAATCGAAATAGTTTGGTATTTCAATATTCATTATTATTTCATTTTATTTCAATATTCGTTATTATTTCATTTTTTTATTATTAAAATTGAAATGTAAATGTAATGCAATTTTATTGCAATATTCTTCAATGAATAAAATTGATTCTGTTCTCGTTTCAAAGTAGGTATTATTACTCTATTTCGTCGTTGTTCTTTTATACATTAACCCAAATGATAATTTAATATTCTCTGATTTTTAATTCCAATTTCGAAATCGAACAAACTTAACTTACTTAAAGTAATGGATATGGTTTCTACTGATGCAATAATATTTCCAAGTGAAACCTGTCATAATAAATTTGAAAAAACAAAACCAAAATTGAGAATATTTCAAGGAGGAAAACTACAATGTTACATTTTTTCTTTGCCGTGCTTTAGTTTATAGTCCTGATTATCTTTTTTCAATTTTAGATAAAAGCAACGCAGAACAGAAAATGAATTGTAATACAAAGAGATGGAATCCAGATGGGGCAGCTGGGATGGACCGAAATGAGCAAAATCAGTCATTGTCGACGAAGAAAAAAATTCACCAGTTTTTTTTCTTTTTCGCTAGCTTCATCATGATTTGGTGTTTTGTTACCAATGCCTATTGGTTATAGTAATGTTTTGTACAGAAATATAGAAAACATTTTCTACTTTATATTTCTGATATAGTAAGCTGTTTTGTATCATTTGTAATAAGCTGTGACAAGGTACTATAACAAGGGGCAATATAAGTAACTACTACCTCTTATCTCTACTAGGGATTCATATTTTTCGTAGTACAAAGTTTATAGTTAAGCCGAAGAAGACGCTATCGGCAAGTTCATTCGGGCAAATGAAGGTTCCGTGGTTTTTTTCGTTAGTGGAACACAACATCAAAATGGCTATATCCTACAGAGATGAAAAGGCAATAAAAATATTACGAAACCAACTAACTGCACCGCGATCAACATAAACAGTGGCCACAAGCTCAGATTTGACAAAAGGAAATGCAGACCATTCAAGATATAATTATCGTCCACTTCCAATTTTAAAAAAAACAACAATTTTAATAATCAATTAAGTACAAAAAGGCACGGACAACAAAATATCTGTCTGTGGCGCATAACAACTCAATTAAAAAAAAAGAAACAAAATTAGATGTTTTATTCTCTATCTGTAACAATAAAGGGACACAAAACCTAGTAGGAAAAAAAAGGAAATAAAATAGAAAATATAAATATAAAGTATCTAATCATTTTTAACATTTTTAAAGTGTTAATCCACACTTAGGAAAGAAAAATACTTATTTAGAAAACGTATAAAAATTTGAACGTAGCGCCTTCTGGAAACCGACCAGGTTTCCAGAAGGCGCGGGTTCGAGTCCCGCTACGTTAAAATTTTTATACGTTTTCTAAATAAGTATTTAAGTATCTAATAATACAATTTCTCTTGGACATTCAACAAAATAACATTTATTTAATACTTATTTAGTAATATCACCATTGGAATGTAACAGTCAATATTAAACGTGTACGTACCTACAATGATATTACATTGTAGTAATAATAATAAAAAAAAATAATAAAAATGAAAAGGGTTCACACAAAAATGCCGACTAACACGCAACCATTTCCATACTGAAGTAAAGAAATGATAGGAATTCGATTTAGTCCCTAACCCGACGTCCTCACTGAATGTAAATTGTGAGTAAATACTATTATCATCGATTTTAGTTTCTTTTAAAACAATAGCCTAGGATTTTATTTCTGCTTCCTTTTTGATGGGACATGTAAGTTGAAGAAATTTATTAACGTTGATAATAACATTGTTACTTTTTTGATAAATTCTTTTTTAAGAGGTTTCCAAAAGGCGGGTTCTAATCCTGCTACGGTTAAATTTTTATATGTTTACTTTAAAGTATTTTTCTTTACTAAATGTGGAATAAAACCTTAAAATTTTCTCATGCCCAAAGATTATTCGAAGGATGTGGTAATTTGTAAATATTGGGGATATTTAGATACAGAGATTCCTAAAAATATACCTATGCTAAAGATATACGAATTTGGACGTATTTGGTGATAACGTATGGCTTAGTGGTTAGAGTGTTTGGACGTTTTCCAGGAGGCGTGGGTTTAAGCCCCGCTAAGTTCAAGTTTTTATGCGTTTATCTAAAAATATTTTTCTTTCCTAGGTGTGGAAAAAAACTTTAAAAATTATTATAAATAAATTAGTTTTGTTTTAGTTGAACGGTTTTTTAAATATAAAAATAAAATGAGAAATAAATTCATTTAACTTAATTTAAATAAGAATTTGTATAACAGCTGTATAAAAATATGAAGAAGACTAAAGTTTATTCAAGCTCTTCATTCACATAATGTCACGTATTTTTTAGTTACTAATGAACAACATCATGGAAAAATCTTCCATACAAAATAAATTATACTCAAAAGGAAGCTTACATTTTAACATCTATTTAAGTGTGGGTTCGCGTTTCATATAAATATTTTTTTATATTGTTTTTTTATATTGTGGGGGTCCAAGATGGAAGGCTTGCTCGCAGCGACCCCTGCCAGCCCTTACGAGGGCTGCAACGTTCCATCCGCCACGTGCACCTCGAGAGAGCGCACTGATAGGGCGTCCCCCCAAGGCGACGCGCACCAGTGCGTCCCCGCTGGTGTGTCAAGTGGCGACGAATGCGGCGTTGGGGACCGCCACCCAACACGCCATGTCCGGAACGGCGGGAGGTGGAGGACGGAGCTACAAATAGCTACGTGGAATGTAAGAGGAGGGATGGAAGAAAAGATGAATGAATTATTAGATGTGATGGATGATAGAGATTTAGATGTCGTTTGTGTGACAGAGACCAAGCGAAAGGGCAATGACACGACCGATTTGCCGGGCAGTCGTGTCGCTTTCTGGGCCGGCGTACCAGAGAGCGAGCGGGGCTGTCAAGGTGTAGGTGTGTTATTGTCCTCTCGATTGGTTAGTGCAGCGGTTGAATACAAGGCGATCAACCCGAGACTGCTTTGGGTTCGCTTCAAGCTGGGGTTAACAAGAGTATTCTTGTTAGTGGCGTATGCGCCAGTATCCTCAGCTCTATTAAGCGAACTCCAGGAGTTTTGGGAGAGTGTCAGGGACGTTCTAGGTAGCGTTAGAGGGAATGAAAAATTAATAATATGTGGCGATTTGAACGGATGGGTCGGAACTGCGCGAAGCGGTTACGAGGGAGTGTTAGGTCAGTATGGTGACAAGAGAATAAATGAGGCTGGAAAGCTTATATTGGAAATTTGCAAGGAAAGGAATTTGTTTGTGGCAAACACTATGTTTGACCACAAACAAATTCACATGTATACATGGGAGCGAACGGAAGGGAAAAGTATGATTGATTTATTCCTAGTGGATCAGCGTATTCGAAGCCAAGTCATGGACACACGAGTGTTTAGGGGTTCTGATCTGGGAACAGACCACTATCTAGTCGTTGCTAGAATAAGGGGTCTGTTCGCGGGTTGGCGCAGCTACACGAGGTGTCCAGACTTG
This sequence comes from Heliconius himera, assembly GCA_021202915.1. Taxonomy (NCBI): domain Eukaryota; kingdom Metazoa; phylum Arthropoda; class Insecta; order Lepidoptera; family Nymphalidae; genus Heliconius; species Heliconius himera. Next base: position 506,626 of record JAJHJA010000025.1, on the reverse strand, counting down.
GAGTCGAATTACCGCATAAGAAGCTGGAAGCTTCAAGATCCACCGACTAGAAAGGAATATCAAGAAAGAGTTTCCAAAAAGCTAGACAGCAGTGAATCTGGAAATGGAAATATTGAAGTATGCTGGCAGAACCTTAGGGATTGTATGAAGGAAGCAGCGATAGAGGTATGTGGTAAAGGCAAAAGGGGCTTTAGCAAAAAGCGTGATGAATGGTGGGATGATGAAGTGCAAGATGCAGTAGAAAGAAAGAAGAAGGCATGGCAGGACTATAAAGCCTCTGGTAAAGATAAAAGTATGAGAGAGATAAAAAAGAAAGAGTATAAGCTGCAAAAGCACCAGACGAAAGTACTGATCAAGATGAAGCGTGAAAAGGCAGAGAATGAAAGAGATGAAAGGTTAACGAACAACTTCAAGGAAAATACGAAGCTTTTCTGGAGAGAAGTTAGTGTTTCTCGAGGTTGCTCGTTAGCCTGTAGAATGAAAGGGGTGCTTTCGAAGGACGGTGAAATTCTAACAGAACAACCACACGTTTTGCAGCGATGGGCGGAATTTTACAAGGAGATGTATGAATGTGATGACGCCTCAGTCTCAAGTAGCAGCGAAACGCTGAGTCTTGATGTAGCTGATGGCGAAATCAGCATAAAAGAAGTTGAGAGTGCAATACGAAGTCTGAAATGTGGTAAGTCAGCGGGAGCAGATGGAGTTACTGCCGAGATGATCAAATATGGTGGGCCACGCGTCTTGGACTTGTTCTGGTTTTTGTGCAATTTGTGCTGGAAATCAGGGGAGGTCCCAGACGATTGGCGAGGTGCGGTCATCGTGCCTTTGTATAAAGGCAAAGGTTCACAGATAGACTGCGCAAGCCATAGGGCTATCAGTTTGATTAGCTTACGTAGTAAAGTTTATGCTAAAGTTTTAGCGAGAAGAATGCAGGAGAGATCTGAAAGGTTGTTGTGGGAGGCCCAAGGGGGCTTTAGACCTGGAAGAGGGTGTATGGATCAGATCTTTTCCCTCCGCATGATCACGGAAAAATTTTTGGCCGTTAACCAAAAAGTTTTCTGTGCTTTTGTGGACTTGGAAAAGGCGTTTGACAGAGTTGTTAGAGCGAAATTATGGGAGATACTACCCCGGTACAATGTGAGCGGACCCTTGCTGCAGGCTGTAAAGTCTCTTTACAGAGATCACTCAGCCTGCGTGCGAGTAGGAGCTGGCATGTCGCCCTGGTTTGACATCCGATCGGGTGTTAAACAAGGTTGCGCCATGTCAGCTTGGTTGTTCAATTTGTATTTGGATAGCTGTCTCCAAGGAGTGAAACAAAGTGATATGGGAGTGAAAGTAGGTGACCTGAATGTGAATTGCCTGCTGTACGCAGATGATGCAGTGCTTATTGCATCATCAGAATGCGAGTTGCAGGCATTGGTCACCACTCTGAAAGAAGGGTGTGAATATAATGGTCTAAGCCTCAATGTGAATAAGACAAAGGTTCTGATTTTTGAAAGAGACGAAGAAAGGACGGAATGCAAGATCAGTGTAAATAGTATGATATTAGAACAAGTGAATGAAGTGGTATACTTGGGAAGTATGTTCAGTAGAGATGGAAGATACGAGATGGATGTGGAAAGGCGTATTGCTGCCGGTAACAAGGTTAACGGAGCCTTAGCTGCATTGATGAGACGGCGAAACGTCAGCACAGCTGCGCGTTTGGCCGTACACAATGCAGTTTTGGTACCGACTCTGTTATACGGCAGCGAAACGTGGGTATTACAGAAGAAGAATGAAAGAAAGATGAATGCTGTGGAGATGCGATCTCTTCGTAGGATATGCGGAGTCAGCTTAGCTGATCGAATCCGCAATGAAGAGGTACACAGAATGGCAGGTACTAGCGAGGATGTCACGGTGAGAATGAAGAAGAACGTGCTCAGCTGGTTTGGGCACGTCGAACGAATGAGTGATGAAAGAATGGCAAAAAAGATTTATGATGGAAAAGTGAGCGGTAAGAGAGGTAGGGGGAGACCTCGGTTGACCTTCGAAAACACAGTATCAAAGATACTGGAGGAAGGTCACGTAAAAAGCATGAGGACCCCCCGAAGGGCATGTATGAAGAGGTTGATGACAGTGGACGAGGCGAAAGAGGTATGTAGAGACCGTAGCGTTTGGCGCTCCGTTCTCTCTGACTACCCCGCAAGGGATAAAGCGTGAAGCTAAGTTAAGTTAAGTTAAGTATTTTTTTATATATATATAAAATCTCTTTTAAGCACGATGTTTAAAAATGACTAAAATTGGAGAACGAAAATATCATTTGTAAATTCTGCCTATACTGTATATATATATAGGATTGCGCCAGATCTAGACTTATCATTTCCGGGACATTTCTGGGGCCACGAACAGAAAGTTTTAGTATCCGATCCGAGATTAAAGTATCACCTAGTATTGTTGGTTGATATTTTTTTTCGTGAAAATCTCTTTAGTTACGAATTGTCCTGCATAACTGTAATCCTAATTTATAAGCACCTCTTTAAAACTTTTATATTAAAATTTGAAAATCTAAAGAAGTGATAGTAATTCGATAGAACATAGAACGATTTAAATATTCCAGAACAATCACGGATCTGGCCATCTGGCAACCTTAACTACATATCTATATGCAATTTTTTGTGTTTTTAACAAGACGATTTTTAAAAATGATTATAATCATTAAACCGAGCATATATAAGATATTAAATTAACAAACCTGTTAAGAGCCAGTCAAACTCGCCCATTCTGTCCAATTCAAAATTCTGTAGCAATTCCAAAATTAAAGGAAAGTACAACTTACTTATACTTTCACTTTTCAGATTTTAAACTTTATTTGTATTGTAATTGTAAGTTCTGACTTCGTGCCAAATTCCATATCTACAGCTCCACGGGAAATATACTATGGGTTTTGATAACGTGGCAAATTTTATACAAATACAGCGAAATCGAAGCATAAATGCTCTTATCTTTTGATTGTGGTAACATTGAATTTTGATTTTTTCTGTACTTCAAGGGTCCATAGACCTGAATATACTAATTTGGTACTAATTTCGAGACAAACAGTCTTAACAGATGAATAACAAAAATTAAGTTCAAAAATTAAGTTAAAATTTTTAAATTAAGTACTAACGTTCGACCCGTATGTAGCGTTTGGTCAAATCCAACAGGCAACAGGAGCAGAAGCGAGAGTTTACTAAGTTTTACCACCAATAAAAATTTCTATTGTATTTTTATGAAATATTTTAGGAAATTTTGAAAACAATGTTAGTAAGTAACATTCCAATTCAGTTTTCAATTTCCTGTTCTACTACTATCAATTCTAATAACAATAATTACGACAACACTAGTCCCTTCATCCCTTTCATTTTACATATAGATAGATACGTACGTATTTTCTTTTTAGTATAAGACCGGTCTTGTCATTGAGCGTTCTTCATAAAGATGTTTTATTACTGCGTCGGAACTCCAGTACCTTTCCTCAATCGAATCGCATTACAATTTATATTCAAGTCAGCCGCTATAAGGAAAAAAGGGACAAACATGTTTACTTGATATTTGTTTTCGTACAAAATTCACTTCAAAATTGAAATTATTATACTAAAATTGTATTGTCGTCCATGTTCTCTGATTGTGAATAACGTGAATAAACTGAGATATTTATTGTGTACGCGAAACTCAAGGCTTGAGTCGATTTAAGTCGTTGAGCTCGGGGGCTTGTAATACGTCGTCTGCTGTTGTGCTCCTCGGGGGACAAATAAATGCTGAACTCGCTAATAATATAAACAATTGACTTTACAAATATTTAACTCTAAAATGTGTACGTACTTGTGTTTATAAGTAAATATTTGCTATTTGAGATTTACAAGTTACATTTCTATTTTCCATGAAACCACTCCATTTCCCACTTTCCTCCGAATTCTTGAGGCATTGTGTGGTGAGTGGGAGAATTGGACGCTATGCTTTGTCTTGTGTTACCAAAGCCAGGAAATGAAAATATTTCGATTCCTCGAGCAAGAATAGGACCCACAATCGTAGGGGCTTAGAGTTGCACACCAGTGGCCCTTCGCAATGTATGATTAACATTTTTTTTATACTATTTTATTTTCACGTTGTATCCCGCAGAAGCGTAACGTAGGCAGACCTAATCTGAGAACCTAGTGTTACGGCACTCTTTTCCCATTAAGATACTTTCGTTTCCCACTCTTCTGGAGGCATTGGAGTTGAGTATATTGAGTGGCGGAACTCAACAACAAAAACTTGGTTTTTATGAAATACGAATAAAACTTATTTTTTTAATATACAATAAAAATATTTCCATGAGTGACGTAACAGTGGCCACGTAATGGCGTCCTTTGTCGCGGAATTGGTAATCAGCCGTCGGCGGCCGCGACTCCGTAAAAAACTGCCTCTGAGGTTTTTCTTAATTGCCACGGAGATAAGCTTTACAGCAGCCCGAGCCGGAAATTACTAACTGTTATTTGTTTAACGACTCGAAGAAATTAAAATATAAAATATTCTTCCTCTTTCACGAGACTAGGCTCCTGGCTTACTGAACTTTGTGGGTTCGCATAAATTAAAACTCCATGTCAAAAATTAGCTATAACTGACCCGCTTCGGGGTACCATGTCTTTGAAAAGGGCTGTAAAACTTTGCATCGATTCCCCTAAAAAAAAGGAACCTCGAAGTTTTCCACTTTGCCGACGTCGAAATGAACTTCGTTTAAGGACTGAATTGTATTTGGAACTTGTTAATTCCCTTCGCCAGCGCAGTTACTTAAGTAAGTCTTTCATTAGCGGTCGTCACGTGGTTTGAATTATAAGTTGTCGAGTTTATAGATTGGATAAAAATTTAAAGACAATGTATTCACGGCAACGTCTCGATTGAAAAAACCTTTCTTTGACTTACCCTCGAGTTTTCCGAATATATAGGTACTTTCAAAGTTGTCTTTATACGAACAAAGAGACCTGTAATTTTATGCAGAAGTAACTTATAGCATTGGAGTACGTTTTCGCAATAAAACTTGCATCGCGTTTGTGGCGAACTTTAAACATATTTATTATTCACAAGAAATGATAGATGTTGCTTTTCGAATATAAGTTAGGACTTTTAAATTTCATGTTGGTCCGTTGAAATAAGTACAATGAACAATATAATTTGAAGAAATAAACATCAGCTTCACGCTGTATCCCGCACACAGCAGGGTAGGCAGACGGTACATAGTGTTAAAACACTACGTTCCCCACTTTACGCCGAATTTTGTAAAAAATCTAATTCTTGAAGAAAAAAGGCAATTATAGCCCGACTGCTGGGTCTGATATTAGTGGTTGACGGTGATAATTTTGTTCCAAAAATAATATTAAAAAGTACTGGTATTTTTTGATATAATCTCTGAAAGTTTCATAAACCTAGGTTAATTAATGATAACGAAAATTGATGACAAAGAAAATGTACTTGAATCATGTAAAGTCAAAGCAGTAAATATTAGTTATTCTCATTATGAATATTGACTACCTTCAAATCGATATCATTAGGTATTTGCCTATTTCACCAGTCAACTATAGTGGTCAAGTGCGAGTCGGACTCGCCCACTAATGCAGTTTGTTTTTATATTATTTAACATGACTCGGTCTTCTTGTTGTAGAAATATTTGAACTGGATTCCGTATAAATAAATAGACTAAAAGAGCAATGTGACTTCTCTAACTCGCCATAATCAGATTCTAACGCCATTTAAAAAGAAAAAAAAACGTAATATAAAACTGACAGCGCAAACCGATATAGCACAATAACAATTCTTTTAGCCGTCCATCCATATCCTACGATTTCAGTATCACAATGGGCACGCAAAAGGAACTAAAAAGAGGAGTTCAGTGAGCAAGTGAGCCGGCCGCGGTCACACAAAGGACCCCACATCTATCACGCAGGGGAGCGGAGCAGTGAAAAACACTTTCACTGTGCACACCGGAATGCAAAATAGATGTGTGTGTGTGTGTGTGCGTCCAACGGTTTTCAAAGTTGAGAACACGTCAAATTTTAATTTTCTTTATATTTGATATAAATCCTTTTTTTGTAGATTTTAACATTTGTTTTGATTTAATTTAACAGCAATTAAGCTATTATCAAATTCAAATATAGTGATAATATATTTAATAAATCGTTTTAAAATATATTTTATATATATATATATATATATATATATATATATAAAATATATATTTTTCAGCTTCACGCCCACAAATAGTGTTAAAGCGTTTAGCCTCGTTACCAGAGCGAAGAAATGCAAATATTACAATTGAACTCAGAATCTGTCGCGTTCATAGTCCCACGCTTGTGCCCCTGCACCACGACTGTCCTTACATATAAAATATGTTATTCAAACAATTAAATATTCACCTAAAATTCCTATATACATATATATTTCTTATAAACCAAAACGTCGGATATCGATCCCCGCAATAAAGGGTAGAATGCAAGTTACAGCCGTCATGTCGATTGATCTGCAGCTTTCCGTGGAATTAATTACAGCTTTGTCGAGTCTCTCCATTTTAGTCGCGGTGGAAATTAATGAACTTCGAAGAAGAGCGCAATCATTCGATTCTATTCGAATGCCTTGCAAAAACGGTTTGGAGAGTCGATTTTGGTGTATAATGTAATTAAATTAAATATGTCAACAATAAGTTAAATCTAACGTGTTCAAGAGTTTTTGAGTATTTTTTTTATAAGAAGCTTTTATTTATTTTTAAATTCGGTGAAAAGTGGATAACGAAGGTACACTATGGTCCCTGTGCCTACCCTGCTGTATAAGCTATTTTTTTTAGCTTTTATCCATATAGAAACTACTGCTCTAATATAATTATTTTATAAATATTCTATTCTCTATAGGTGAGATTTAAAAAGAAATAAAATAATTTCACTTTATCATGATTTGCATATGAAATTAATCTAATTTGAATGTCGGAGGGTTTTCTAAAAAATCAATAATCGTCTAAGGTTTCTTTCTTTCTGTCTGCATTACTATATATTATATTTTTTATTTGTTACTGCAGGTAATGTGATATGAAATAAATAAGACAAAAGGCCAAGTCCTAACATACTTTGTTCTCCACTTTTTGCAAGCGTTTTACAAGCATATAACATCAATATAATAATTTAAATACAATTCTACTAAGTCGGTTTCAAACCCAGGTCTATCAAGTGAGCTATCAGACACGAAGTGAAGTGAAGCTAATTTTTTTTTATTCCATTTTCATATATATTAGTACAAAATTAACTTTTACCTGTACCTGTACCAGTAACATACTACATCTAATCACATCCGTAACCGTATAAAATACGATTACTTTTATTACCCTCTTAGACGTAGAAGTTAAACTAATAGCACGCTGTAGTTAACTACAGAAATGGTTATAAAATTAGAATAATTCTAACTATACAATTTTGCTTTAAATAAAATTATAATTTTAAGCATAATAAGGATATTTAAATGTAAGATAAATCTACGCAGCCTAGCACCGCTACTTTAGCTTATAATTGCGTTAAAGTTAAATTTAACGTTAAAACGTTGTTAATTGATTAGATGTTTTTTCCCAGTTTCCTTTCTTCTTTCCGATCTTTATATAATTTATCTTTTAACTTTTCTAATTATTTTTTTTCTTTTATAATTACAAATATATTCATTACAAGAATATACTGATCTTATAATATATATGTTAGTATACATTCTTTCATTCAGCTTCACACTGTATGTCGTACGTGCCACGTAGCAGAGTAGAGAGAGAACGAGCCTAGTGTTAAGACACTCCACTCGCCACAATCCTTTTATTAAATATTACATTTCTTCGAGTTGGAAATGGAACCCACAACATGTCGCGTTTATAGTCACACATTTATGCCACTGCGCCACGCTCTGGCCTCATGTTTGGAATGTTAGTATACATTTTATGTTATAGCATAGCGGATTATTATAATATTTTATTTTACCAATAATAAATTATTTTAAATAAATTAGAGGCCAGTCGTGGCGCAGCGGCACTAAGTGTGACTGTAAAATCGACTGGTTGTGGGTTCGATCCTCACTCGAGGAGATGAAATATTTACTTAAATTTATATTTCCATTTCTTCGCTCTGGTGTCGTTCTGGTGCCGTTAAGCGCGGCGTTGAGTTCTGCCACTCAACACGCAATGCCACCAGAATTTGGCAGAAAGTGGAGAACGGAGTGTCTTAACACTAGGTTCCCTCTGCCTACACTGCTTTGTGCGGGATACAACGTGAAGCTGATTTTAAATTATTTTACAAAAAAAGACCATCATGTTCACCCATCAAAAAACATATAACGTATAATGTACGTGCTTATATAGGTAGGCAATATACAGGTGTTGAATATGAGAATGCTTGAGTGCTACAGGGAGCCACGCGTGCCACCGAAGTGTTTGCTCGGCACCAATTGACACCTAGCGGGATAATGGGTGGCTCTCGAAGTGACACTAGACAGATGGAAATCAGAACTCTTTTAGTAGATGCCAAAATATATATATATGAAGATTTTAATTTAATAATCTAGTTCGTTGAGTTGTTATATTTACTTTGTCAATATAGAAATAATTGGATTCGAGAAGCTTAACTATTTTATATGTTATACTTTTAATATATTTAAAGTGTTATTCCACACTTAGGATAGAAAAATACTTAAATGTATAAAAATTTGAACCCGCGCCTCTTGGTTACCGTCCAATAATATATGTTATACTTTCTGTATTTTCATATCTAATAGCTTAGATTATTGTGTGTCGCGAAACCCAATATTAAACTTTTATAGTTCAGGAATCACTTATATTGTAAATATAAAAATACTCATCTATATTTAATATAGAAAGCAGTAAATAAGACATTAAATATCATTATTTATACATACACATTATTATATTTGTTACTAGCGGCTTCGCCCGCTTAAAATACATGATTATTGATTTAATAAGCAGAATTGATTGACAACTATAATGACTTCTAATATGATTTTTTTACGACATTATCGTCAAAGAATTTTTGATTGTTTTAAATAAAAAAATACGACCATTAAACTAATTATTTATTACACGTATATATTTTTGTAACTTTATGTTCTTTTTACCTATATAATATACTCTGTTAAATGTGCTGATGTCAGTGAATAATTTATTTTATTCATTCAGAAACAGCCTTAAATGTTAAATTATTGATTTGAATTATAATATTCATTGTAAAATAACTGTAATAATTGCATATTAACTCCTGTACAGTTTTTAAATTAGTTACATATATTATATGAACGAACCAACCAAAAAATCTTTGTATTTACTTGATATTTCTTTCAAGATCGTTCTTTATCTCTGTGTTGAATCAATTACGACTTCTTTCAAATGACGATAACTTTTTTTTAATGAACCGATTTTGATGAACTAAACTTTAGTACTTAAGTTGAGTTAAAACAAAGCAATTGTTCAGTACTTTCAGCGAAATATGTGGACAAAAATATGCCAACAGACAGACAGACAGACAGACAGACAGACAGACAGATAGACAGACAGACAGACAAGAAATTCAAAAAAAATATTTTTGCATTCTATTATTCTTTTTAAGTGTCCCTCTATCCATTTCAGTCAAAATGACTAAATGTACAGACAAAATATTTTTACTGTCTTATTATATATAGAGATTATGCAATTCGTGGAACGCCTATATTACATATACATATATAGTGGCCACCGCGTGGCTTCGGCCGCTTGCACTGCACAATTATTTATTTTCTTATCTGAATTAAATATGTGATCAAATAAAAGACAAAATATATATATTGAACTAAAGTTTCAGTCAATTGAATAAAACGTTTATTTTTTAGCAAAATTGTCGCATGCAATTCTTTATATTGCCGTAACATTTTTTATATATAAGCCGATTGTAATAAAGCAGATAGTATATGTTAAGAGAACCTTTCCAAATTCCAATAGTGAAAAATGCATTTAAAACGATAAAGCCGTTTCAGATATTAGCGTGAACAAACACACAGACAACAAGATAAAAAATTTAAAACTAATTATTTTGGTTTCTATTACATCAAAGTCCTTCAATAATATATTTTCTCATATGTCATCCATGTACAGACCGACAGATCCGTTATTATTTTATAATAATAACCAGCGGCCCACTCGCGGCTTCGCCCGCATGTCACCTATAATTATTTTATTATGCTGCATAAGATTGATTATATAAATTATACCTTCAATCATTTTTTATAATTTTGAGAAAATTCAAGACGAAATCGGCGGCAAAGGCGCTCCTCGCAAGTCTAGAGCCTATTGAATTATTTTAATTTTATATATTCTCCAAAAGTATACGTCCAATCTACATGCTATAAAGGTGAAAGTTTATCTTTATAAAATTTCCATTTCATAAAATCTTTCATATAAAACAAACAAAAAGTAAATTCGACCAGTAGTTCCAGAGATCCTACCGTTTAAACAAACAAACAAACAAAGCCTTCTGCATTATTATATTAGTATCTAACTGCTTAATTTAAAAAGTGCACCTATAAGTAAACGACATGAGGATCCTCTCAAACGCCACGCAGGAGGTGTTAAAATGTTAAAAAAGTTGTAAACTAAGTCTATTACGATATTAGTAAGCGGTTTATATTGATATACCCATAGAAATATAGTGGGTACTGTTCCATATTGAGTACCTCAGTCAGGGTTGAGGTGTCTGTGGAGTGTTTACGTAGACCCCCATCGTCGTATCATATGATAATGCTGTCGAGATATATTGGCTACGAACGACGGTTGTATATTTATATAAAATAAACTTTTATATGAGCAAAACCGGCTTTAAATGATTTATATAAAGATCAATACTTTCTTTCAAATAAATGAAAATAAAAAAAATGAAACTTGCGTTAATTTTTGATATTAACAGAAATATAAAGAATTATGCATCGCTGGATATTTTCAATGTCTCGCAAATTATTTATTTTAGTATCAAAAATAGAGACCGACGTGGAGAATATATGTATTTCTTCGTTCTGATAACAAAGAAAAGCACGGCGTTGAGTTCCGCCATTTAACATGTAGCGTTTTGAAAATTCGGCGAAAAGTGTGGAGCGGAGTGTCTTAACACTAAGTTTACTTTTCCTACCCTTCTTCCTCCCCTTCTATATACCGCGTGAAACTCTATATACAGCGTGAAACTGTATTTTGCTAGAAAAGTATAAAAATACCTATTTTAATATTACCACGACCATTTATTAAATTTATAGTTATTAAACTTCACAAATATCTCAGAACTAGATAAGGCTTATTTGACATTTGCAAATTAAAACAAGGTGCTTCTAAAATAAAAGTTACATACTAGCTTCGTGAAAGCGGAAAAGTATGTAAATTGTATCGCATTGTTAGTAGAAAAGTAAAGAATATTTTAAAGGGACAATAGGGGATGAGGGGTTGAAGGACATATTGTTTAATGCTGGTTGGAGTTCTGTTAAAAAAGTGTTCTAGAAATTTCGCTAAATAAAAGCTAACACGTTGGATCTTATGTTAAAAATAAAATTAAAAACTATTTTCGGTAAGTGAATTTAATGTGCTTGTAGTATTGCAGGCAAGAGAGCGTAGAGTTGAGACACTTAACTCTCCACATTCCGTCGCATTTTAGAAACATTGCTTGTTCAGTGGCAGAACACAGCGCCGTGCTTCTCCTTGACACCAGAACGAAGAAAGGAAAATATTAATAAATATCTATAAATATATAGTGGGAATCAAACCCACAACCTGTCTCGTTGACAGTCTTGATAAATTTTCGGAAAGTGGAGTGTCTTAACACTACGTTTGGAAAAGGTGAAAAAAGGTTTGCTGCATGTCATAAAAATTATATATCACCTAAGGACATTTTAGTTTTTTGTGGTTTTTTTTTACTTTACTCCGTACCACTTAAAAAAATGTACTCGGTCCATAGTCACGATCATGTTTTTGCTAAACATTAATGCGGCGTTGAGTTCCGTCACTCAACACGCAACGCCTCCAGAACTAGGCGGAAAGTGAGGAACGATGTGTCTTAACACTAGGTACCCTCTGCCTACCCTGCTGTGTGCGGGATACAGCGTGAAACTGATTTAATGTCATCAAAGTACAATTATACATAAATAATGATAAAATATTATAAAATACGTTAAAATATTCTGCCGTTCATTTCGCAATCTCAAAGCAAATCTGTAGGGAATCAAGAATTAGTAAGGCAAAGGTAAAGTAAATATTATTATAAGCTTTGATAGTAGAGCTATCTGTTTTACAGTCACGTAGCTGTCGGTGATATCAATTTTGAAAGAGGCTCGCTCAGGTTGAGGCGTCCCTCAGTGGCTGCGAAACGACCAAAGAACTAAAGAATAAATTTCATTGTTTTATTGACTTTTGTGGAGACTAAAAAGATGACAAATGATTTGTTATATTGTTGAATGTTTACTTATAGGAAAAACCAATATTCTTAAACATTTTTAAAGTCTTATTCTACACTTAAGAAAGAAAAATACTTATTTAGAAAACGTATAAAAATTTGAACGTAGCGGGACTCGAACCCGCGCCTCCTGTAAACTAAACTGGTTTTCTAAATAGGTATTTTAAAACCAATATTGGTTTTTCCAAAGGGACTATTACCATTTTTTTTTGTTTATTTTTGTGTAAAAATATGGTTATTTGAAGATAAGATGGCATAAATTCAATATGTTGAAAATGAATTTTACACACAACAACTGTTTATAATATAAAGTGAACATGTATAGAACACGCAATGCCGCCAGAATTTATAATATATATATATATATATATACACATATATAACACATATATATATATATATATATATATATATATATATATATATATATATATATATATATATGTGTGTATTAAGTTACAATTGAAAATTTACATAATAAATTGGCTTCTATTAGGTATAATGTTTCAATAATATATAGAGGGTGCTTATTTATCAGCTAAAGACAAGTAGAACGAGCCAAAGAGAACTTACAAATATTTTATTACGTACTTATTTAGAAAACTTATAAAATTAATGAACGTAGCGAACCCGCGCCCGAGTTTCGAGTCCTACTACGTTTAAATTTTTATAACTTTTCTATATATATTAATCCACACTTAGGAAAGAAAAATACTTATAAGTATTTTTCTTTCCTAAGTGTGGATTAACACTTTAAAAACGTTAAAAATTATTATATTGATTTATTTATTATATTGATTTATTTATTATATTGATTTATTTATTTAAGTTCATTATTATCCAGACATCGTAGGTGTGTATGACGGCGCTGAGCTAATCTAGGCCAACAAAAGCTTGCTTGATAGCGGCTGATAGGTATAGTTGTCTAAAGATAGAATATCTTTTCTAGTAAATGCTTATTAGGTCACAATAAAGGTTTTTTTTCTATTCATCAGATACAAGCCTGTATTTTTTGTAAAAGTATTTTTTTTTTGTAACATAAGTAAAATTCTAAAATTCTACGCTACAGTAGTATACTTAAAATAAAGTCTTTCGGGTTGAACCATTTCAGAAAACAAGAAAATCACATATAAATAATACTAGAAAATAAGTACTAGTAAAGTAAAACAAAAAAAAAATAAGATGTGCACACACCAAACAATCAACTAATAAAACAGAGTAAACACATAAAAAATAAAAACGGAAATAAAAAAAATAAAACGCTTAATAAAACTAAGAGAATAAAATATCTCTGGTTACCAGTAGAGGTAGTTTAAAAAAAACATTAGAGTAAATGTGTATACCTAAAAGGTGCTTTTATTTCCTATCTCGCTACTAAACGATGGGAACCCTCAATATGTTGAAAAAGTGGAGAATGTGGTACCTCAACACCAGGTTCAGTCTTTATAGTTAATTTACTTAATGCCTAAGTTTAATTTAAAACATTTTATTAAATATTAGAAAAAAATATATTTTTAAACACTTTTCTTTCAGTTAAGTTAAGGTTAACTTAAGTTACCCGTACCGATAGAAATCTGTTGTTCAATAAATTTTATTGTACTATAATACAGGCAATACCATCAATCTTTAAAAACTGAAACAAGTTTTCAAAATTTTATTCATGAAAATAACATAGGCAACTTATATATGAGATTTATGTTCATATCAGAATTCTAGCACGAAACAATACGTAAAGAATATATTTGAAAGTTTTCACGCTTAAAATAAAATAGCTTCATAATAAATGTTGCAGAATATCAACATATTTAATGCTTCCACGCCCAGTCTAAACTGTTAAACAAAATATATAAAGATAGAGATATAAAGAAGAGACAAAGCGCGACGTTGAGTTCCGCCACTCAACACGCAATGCCTCAAGAATTCGGGAACGGTTATAGGTAACGAAAGTGTCCTAATGGTAACAGAGTGTCTTATCATTAAGTTTCCTCCACCTACCCCGCTACGTGTGGGATAAAGGTGAAGAAAAAAATAAAAATAAAGATGTTTTTGAACATATCAATTCATTATATAAATATATACATTAATCATGGTACACAAACGACAAAAAAAAAGCATATATAAATAGAAAATTTAATAAAAATGTAGGCCAAACGTATATTTTATTAAATGTATATTCACATTATTTCCTTCATAGTAATCAGAGATTGTGTCGTCGCCACGAATGTAGCTGAAAAGATGAAAAGTTGCTCATTTAAAAAGGAAAACGGTATTTTTAATCAGTTTTATGCAAAACATTCTCAGTAAAGTTTGTGGAAGAAAGCAACGTGTGGATATCTTAATCATATCTAAACTTGCACGTTTTTAGTCTATACAATAAACTGTTGTTTTTTTTTGTTATTCTGCTTCACGCTGTATCGCGCATAACAGGAGAAGGAGTTAGCAAGAGAAACCTAGTATTAAGGCACTTGATCCCCTTAAGACACTTCAGTTCCCCACTTTCTGCTGAATTCCGGAGGCATTGCGTGTGAGTGGCGGAACTCAACGCTGCACTTTGCCTCAACGCCACCAGAGCGATGAAAAGAAAATATTAAATATTTCTTTTCCTCGAGTGGGAATCGAACTGACAACAAGCGTTTACAGCCCGACAAGACGCAAATGAAACCAATTTAACAAATTAATATTTTCTATATATATATATATATATATATATATATATATATATATATATATATATATATATATATATATATATATATATATATATATGTATATATATATATATCAATTGTCTAATTAAAATAAAGAAAAATTATGTATTAAAATCAAAATTCAAAGAATATTTTACATCGAAGTGAGCTTTTATATCTGTGAAAACACTTCGTACGAAGAAAGTGGTAGAATTAACACCATTTAGTCTTTAGACGTATAACCAAGGAAGATCGCCCGAACGCCGTTCTCGAGTTTAAATTATTACTCTCACCGCTCCTGTTTCTCCGCAATTTATTCTCTGGTAAATACAGCTCTTGTATTACTTTAAAATAAGGTTAGGTAACTAGCTGCAGGGTAACTGTAGTTTTAATTTTATACAAATTATGTTGTTTTTCAAACCAGCAGAGGTATAAAAGAACATTTTTAAAATATTTTAAAATATACATTTTTTGATATTATAAAGTTTGTGTTTAATAGTTTTTTTATATTAAATTATGCTAAGCAATTGTTCTTGACCCCAAACTTGAAATAAATTTTCGTAACCTTAGATAAAATTAAATTTGGGATTGCCATCTTAATTTAGGCCATCAGTTTCCTTCGTGTTCTTTCCGTTTTACGTGATAGTGGCCAAATCATAAATGATAAACTAGTCTATCAATAATCGCGAGAACAGAAAAAAATATTATATTGTTGTATTTCATTGTAATAATTATTTTTAGTTGATATAATACATTCTGTCAAATTTTCGTGGCATATCGTGTTGAGAGCCAGAATTCAACGCCGCGCTTTGCCTTATTACCAGAGGGAGGAAATAAAAATATTAATAAATAATAATTCATTTCTCTGAGTGAGAATCGAACCAACAATCGTCGCTTTAGCAGTCAGACACGCTTATGTGTAGACGACGCGACGGCTCACATACATAATTATGTATGAAAAAAGATATATATAGATAGAATATAAAAATATGTCTTGTAGAATAGATAGTTCTATTGAAATTACCCGCATCTTTTGTGAAAGTAAATTTATCTTTCATACATTACTGTTAGACTATTTTTAGTTTAGCTCGTAACGCTTTTATGAGTGTTTGAAAAGTTTTTGAGCGAAATAAATGAATGTGAATATACCTTTATATTATACTTTTTATTTGAATACTCTATTTACCTCATTTAATGTATAAATGGGTGTACCGAAATATATGTAGGTACCTAGTGTTATTTTTTATTCGTATGTAATTTTCTGCCAGAGAAGCCATGAACGCGAACGCCACAGATCGTACGTTCGATTCCCACTCGAAATATTTTCATTTTTTGCTTTGGTGTCCAGGCAAATGCATTGAGTTCCACCATTCGATACGCAATGGCTCCAGAATTCGGAAATTGGGAAACGGAGTGTCTTATCACTAGGTTCCCTCAGCCAGCGTAAAAACTATACTAACTACCCGAATACTTTACATTGTGTCTATTTTTTATATACCTATATTAAGGATATCTATTTTTTCTGAACCAAATAACTACAAATATTCAGTAGATAGGTACCAAGTAAATATTTTTTTATAGATAAGTACAATAACCTAGTCCTATAAGAAGAAAAATCTTAATAGCGTAATCTTTATATATTTATTAAAACACACCTTAACCAGTTCCTAATTTATTGTATTATACTTCATTTCATCTTAAATAGTATTTTACGTGTTTAAAAATAGCATTTTCTAAACAAAATAAGAAATGCAGCGCAGGCAGAATTCTCAAATAATAAGACCGTAGTAATATTTTGCATAAAAACATCTTTATTTTCTTTAAAAATAGTAAATAAAAATTTAAAAAGTTATGTTAATGTGTCACTACTTATCCGAGACGTCTATTTTATCCGGAACAGTGTATGGAGCTTGAAATAATTCGAAGTGAAAAGTATGCTAATGTTGTTGCTTTTATACGTTACCGTTTTATCTGGGCGTCGTGCTTGTATGGGATGATGGTATCAAATATTTATGAAAAGATTTTCTAGTGAATGAACTAACATTACTTAACAACTTTGTTGGTTTTTTTTCAGATTCACACTGTATTCCGTATATAGCAGGGTAGGCATAGGGAGTCTAGTGTTAAGACACTCCACTTCCCATTTTCCGTCGTATTCTAGAAGCATTGTGTGTTGAGAGGCGAAAAAAAGAAAATATTAAATATTTCTTTTCTTCGAATGGTAATTGAACTTGTAACAGTACAGTAGTATACAGTCACAGGCTTGTGCACAACGACTGGCCTGAAATTAGTTAAAAATAACTTTGTGGTTGTTTTGAATTGATTTGATTTGTGGTAAACCAAAATATAGGACTAGTCTAGCTTGCCTTTCTAGCGATATAGAAAAAGGCAATTATTTTTTATATATACCTACATATATTTCTATTTAAAGATAACATTTTAAATATCTAGATATATTAATTTCTCGTATCTCTCGTATATACAAAGTAGCAGAATAAGCAGAGTGATCCATTCTCAAAACTGAAGATTTTCGTTAATATAAGAGTACAAGAATTTAAGATACCGGAGTAAAAGAGAGAAAATAACTAATCCGCCGAATGAACCTGGAACTATCGTGAGACAAACACTGACCGACTTCGCCGTGATGGCCAATTTTTGATTGTTTGCTTAAAGTTATTACCAATTTTATTTTATTATTTAACTAGCGTCCCGCCCAAGGCTTCGCCCGCTTAAAATACATGATTATTGATTTAATAAGCAGAATTGATTGACAACTCTAATGAATTCTAATATGATTTTTTTATTATTTTAATCTGTAATATTCTAATATGATCTTTTTACGACATTATCGTAACTTCTATAAGAATTTTTGATTGTTTCGAACTAAAAAATATGACCAATGTTGATTCATAAAGTATATATAAAGCTAATTATTTATTATATGTATATATTTTTGTAACATTACGTTCTTTTTACCTATGTTATGTTTTTTAAAGCTCTGTTAAATGTGCTGATGTTACTTAATAATTTAATGTACTGCTTCAGAAACAGCCTTAAATGTAAAATTATTGATTTGGGTAAGGATTCATAATATTCTTTGTAAAATAACTGTAATGATTGCATATTAACTCCTGTACAGTTTTTAAATTAGTTACACATATTATTAGCTAAATGTACAATTGGTAAATATGTAGTTATTACAGAGTACACGTAGAGAGGATGTTTTTAGGCATTATTATATAGATTTATTTCAAACGAACGAACGAACCACAAAATCTATGTATTTGCTTGATATCTCTTTGAAGATCTAATCGTTCTTTATCTCTGTGTTGAATTAATTACGATTTCAACTTAACTGTTATGATTTATGAAGGTAATCTCCACTAACAATTCAATTTTGTTTACTTTATTGTATAAAACATTGTATAATAGTGCTTCAAAAATATATATTTTTATCAACAGTTATATAATCAAGACGTTTCGAATGTCATTCTTTAGCCAATCTTACCAGCGCGATTGCTATATTATTATTGCGAATGTTAGTTCGCAGGCAAACTAATGCCTTGAGTTCGTTCAAATGGCGATAACTTTTTTTTTAATGAACCGATTTTGATGAAACAAACTTTAGTAGTTAAGTTGAGTTAAAACAAAGCAATTGGTGAAACTTTTAAGTAAATCGGTTCAGTACTTTCAGAGAAAAATGCGGACATAAATATATCGACAGACAGACAGACAGACAGACAAGAAATTAAAAAATATATTTTTGCTTTCTATTATTTTTTAACTTTATAACTTTTTAAGTGTCCCTCTATCCATTTCAGTCAAAATTACTAAAACTTAAATGTACTCAAAATTACTAATTTAGACAGAGATTAACAAATCAGCTTTACGCTGTATCCCGCACACAGTCAGGCAGGCAGAGGGAACCTAATGTTAAGACACTCTGTTCCCCACTTTCCGCTGAATTCTAGAGACATTGCGTGTTGAGTGGCGGAACTCAAAG
The DNA here is from genome assembly GCA_021202915.1 of Heliconius himera. Taxonomy (NCBI): domain Eukaryota; kingdom Metazoa; phylum Arthropoda; class Insecta; order Lepidoptera; family Nymphalidae; genus Heliconius; species Heliconius himera. Next base: position 487,451 of record JAJHJA010000025.1, on the reverse strand, counting down.
CCTCAAGAAATGGAAATTTAATTTTAAATAAATATTTCATCTCGAGTGGGGATTGAACCCTCAACCAGTCGATTTTACAGTCACACTTTAAGCCCCTGCGCAACGACTGGCCTTTTAACAGACATTTTAATGTAAATGATGATTCCCAAAAATAACTCTTATAAAGCTAGTAGAAGTAAATAATGTCTACATTATTTAGGAACTAGGAATTCCTTAATTACTTTCTAGTTTATTTAGTAAATTTATGTTAGGTACTTCCTAGCTTGACCTGCATGTATCTTTTTATCTGAGTGTGCACTGTAAGAAAAATTATGTTTTTAGAATAGATTTTTTTTTAATTTGTTTGAATAAGGTCCAATACAATTGTTTTAATTAATATAAATTAAACCTCAACTACAACTGTTTAGCGTTTCGCGGCCTTTGATTATTATCTACAATTATAATTTTTAGTTTCATGGGGCAAAGTGGGTAACCTTATGTTTTGAAATACTAAGTTACCCAAATTTCGCCGAGACGTAACTTTTTGAGTGGCGGAACTCAACGCCACATTTTGTGTAAACGAGCGAGAAGAAAATAATTAATTTCTCTGAGTGGGAAACGACCTCCACAGCCAATGCCCTTACAATCAGACGCTGAGCCTCAAGTACACGTTTTATGAAAATTTAAATAACTTTATCATAATGAAACTCTTATTTACATATGATTATTCTAGTATATCTTTTTATATATTTTTTAGCATTACGCTGTATCCCGCATGTGTCGGGGTAAACATAGAATACCTGGTAACTTTATCATCTAGAATTAAGACGATCCAATCAATCTGGAGGAATTACGTGTTAAAGTGGGGGAACTCAACGCCGTTACCAAAGCGAAGAAATGAAAATATTAAATATCACACTTCCTCGAAGGGGAATCGAACCTACTAACTGTTTGTGCCACGACTGGCCTGAATTATAATATTATGATACAATTTCCAAATTTAAAACAAAAAACAAATACATATCATCTAGTTCTGATCGTCCAGCGATAAAATAAAATGTTCAAATGAGTTAACAATTGATTACGTTCTAGACGAGCGATATTTTCCGATTCGTATTTAATTGGTAGAGAACGCTCTCTCTTTTTTGAACACGGCCCTAAAACAAATAAAAGAAAATACATTTAAAAGAATCTCAGCTCTGAGTTAAATAAAACAAAGGATTTTTGAATACTTTTAATTACAAATTAGAAACGCGGCAGTTTTTGAGTGGTCTAATCAAATTCCTAGTATCCATTATTATGCAAAGCTTCATTAACAAACGAATTTTGATAGTCTACTAAATTTAGTTGATTTGTTTGGAGACTTAAAATTTAATTTAAATATATTTCAAAATCTTTGTTTGTTAGGAATACCTAAGTGTAAGAGTCGTGGCGCAGAGGTGTAAACGTGTCACTGTAAACGCGATAGGTTATGGGTCCGATTCCCAATGGAAAAAAATAAAATATTTATTATTTAATTTTTTTGGTTTTGGTATCGAGGCTGAGTGCGGTGTTGAGTTCCGCCACTGAACACACAATGCCTCGAGAATTTGACGTAAAGTGTTAAACTCCGTATGCCTACCCTGATATAAGCATGAAGCTGAATAAAGTATTGATAAAATAGTATAAAAATTTACTAAAAAAATTGTCTAATTCTGCCACATCGTTTTGTAGTTAACAGTTTATATAATAAAGTAAACTAAAAATGTAAAATTGATTAAAATTCTTTAGAAAATGTTTTAGTTGATGTATATTAATTTAAATATTATTCATACCTATATAATTGACTAATGAAATTTTAATTCTATATAATGACATAAAAATACTAAAGAAATTATATACTTAAAAAAATAAATACCTAAATAATATTGAAATTATTTTATTATTTAATCAATTAATTAATATGATTATTATTACAAAGTTGAATTTTGTTGCCAATTTGAGTCACAAGTCGAGCTAAAAAGCCTTCAAAGGTCGCGGCGTTTCAAAAGGGAAATTAGGGTGACGTTAATGCTAATATATTTTCTTTACAAGAACATAATTGGAGTGAATTCAGCTCTTTAGAGTCCAAAGCAGGAGTTAGCTTTATAAGTTTCATACAAAAAAAACCGTTTTAGTTGAAAAAACACTAATAAGCACGTTCTTTGAGCACGCGTAAGTAGAATGAAGGGGTTTGTTAAACGTGATGTGGCAAGTCATTTTTTTTAAACTCATTTAATGATCATTAATTTCGATTTATCTTGATTGTTTCTAATTTAACTAATTTCTTAATTATTATCGTATTAATGGCAATAATTAGGTAGTTCTAGTAAGTACTATGAAGCGAAATTTTATAGTATAATAATTTTTTTACTGTATAATACCTAATTGTATAATTTTTTATATTTTTTTCGCTGATTCATTGTGTTTTGAGTGGCGGAGCTTAACGCGATGTTATACATATACTCAACACCATTGCTATACATATACCAATAATTATCTTTTTTGAATTACAAGACATGAACATAAACCTAAAATTAGACTCGAGCAGGGAGCATAAGCGTGCGACTATAAACCCGGTTGTCCAGACACTCAACACGCCATGCCTCCGGAACTCCAAAGAAAATGGAGAACGAAGTGTCTTAACCCTAGATTCCCAGGTTCCCTCTATCTACCCGGCTATGTTCGTGATAGAGAAGGAAGCCAAAAAAAATTACTTAAATAAACAAAGAAAATATTTAGTTGTTGTTAAAAAAAATTATATATAAAATTTAATTTTAATTTTTCGCTTAAACTATTTTAAAAGATGAAACTAAGTTTAAATTTGTTTGCCAAGAATAATGATACTTGTATCACTGCGAGCTAAAGTAGGGTGCGGTGCTGGTTTATAATAACCTCCTTTTTCTATTACAAAAATAAAACGTGTCGATAATTCTAGAGAAATTGTGTAGAATTATGGTTCGGCATTACTGTACACAGAGGGTGGAGATTGAAACTTTAACTTGGAAACAGCCCTAAATAAATATCGACAGGGCGCCTAATGCATTTAGAATTTCAAGCAGATATAACCTAGATAGTCCCACATATATCTCAGACACATTAGTAAGATTGAAACCTCTTCGGTGGTTAGAATTGTAAAACAGTGCACCCACTAGGGGATGCTGTCTGATTCAAAGAAAACACGTTTTTTTTACAACTGTCAAGCTAAATTTAATTTATTCTCAGAGTTTCTAGTTCGTCGGTTTTACGCGTCTACTTAGGTCAAGAGATACGATAGCTAAAATTCAATTTTGTGTATGGAATTTGTATATTTTGGAACTTATTAACTTAATGTTTTCTGATAAGGATATTTTCTGAAATTAAAAAATATTAATTATTTTTTTAACGTCATAGCTCTATATCTCGCTCACAGCAGAGTAGACAGAGGGAACCTAGTGTTAAGGCACTCCGTTCCCCATTTGTCACCGAAATCTGGCGGCATTGTGTGTTGAGTAGTGAAACTCAACGCAGCGCTTTGGCTCGACACCAGAGCGAAGAAAATGGAAATGTTAAATATTCAGCATGGGGTCGGGGCCTATTCTTGGTTCTTTTCTCCTCTTAAAAGATATTTATAAATGATTTACCGTATCTAATTGATAAGAACTATGAAATGTTTGCTGATGACACTTCATATATTTTTTAAATGAAAAGACCACAAATCGTCTATGACGATGGAAACAATGCTTTCTCGAAAGTAGTGCATAGGTTTAGTGTTTATAGTTACTATTGATTAGTAAAATAGTAAATGTATAATTTTCTGAACATCTAACACAAAAATTGTTAAAACTGATGTACTCTTGAATGGTGAAGCCGTGGTCATGTCGATTCTACCATATTTCTCCATATCACCATTGACTTCAAATTACAATGGGGACCCCATATTGATGGGTTGGCGAATAGACTTAGATCAGCAGCTTACGCGGTAAAAAAAAAAAAAACTATTAAAAACAACTGGATTTGTTTGCTTTAGCTATTTCCATAGTGTTGTTATGTTCATTTTCACAAATAATTAAACATATAATTGTATGAAATTTATTTTTAAAAACGTCCTTCGTCGTCCTACATCGATTCTTCTTAGGTCTGAGACATTGACTTTAGTGAACTGGTGGCAAATTATTTGACGTTCAAAAAATGAAGCATGTAACTTCTTATTTTGAATAAAATTATTTATACTATGGCTCTGGGCGGTTAATCAAAGTTGCAGCCGCGCGCGACGTCAGCGGCAACTAATTCGATCAGAAGTTCCAAGAAAGTTATTTGCACTACCAGTTATGATCTTTAACGCAATAAACATAGTATTATTTTACTAATTTCACAGCCAAACTTGGTGATACGTTTGGATGTGCCTGTATATCTTGGCTAACACTAACTTATTAATTACTCGCTCCGTTCTCCTATTTCCTTTACAAATTTTGATATATATTATAGGCTGGTACTGAAGTCAATTCCTTAAGTACGGTTAGTTAACCGCCGTGACCGAATTTCAGTTTAAACTTTGATTATAAGGCTTAAACGCGCTCTACCTTGAAATATGGAGGATTCCAGTCTAATATGCTCAGCTCACTCGTAAATTTCTGACTCAAGTAAATTAATGAGGACCTGTTATTTATATTGATATACCAAATCCAGTATATAGTTTAAAGATAAATATATTACAGTAAGCACACACATTTTCTGATATTTTTTATGCGTAAACAAATCATAAGAAAAAAAATTGTTATAAGTCAAATAAATCAAATCAGCTTCACGCTGTATCCCACACACAACAGGGTAAACAGAGAGAACCTAGTGTTAACACACTCTGTTCCCCATTTTCTGCCGAATTCTGGAGGCCTTGCGTGTTGAGTGGCAGAACTCAACGCCGCGCTTAGCCTCGACACCAGAGCGAAGAAATGGAAATATAAATTTAAGTAAATATTTCATCTCCTCGAGTGGGAATCGAACCCACAACCAGTCGATTTCACAGTCACACTTCGTGCCACTGCGCCACGACTTGCCTCAAAATTGTTTATTAAAATTGTTATATTTTGATGAAATATCAAAACCAAAAATGCCTTACCTTTTTCGCCTTTCCATTTTTCCTCAGCAGTTTAGCACAACATAGCCCCCTCGTATCAGGCAGGGGTGCGGGCGGTCTCTTTGGCCAGCACAGCCGTTTAGGAGTGACCGCCGCCGCCGCCTCACTTCTAGCCTCTTCCTTATCTTCACACATTACCACTAGCACTTGACCCCCTTGTCTACGCTACCCAACACTCGGTGCGGAGATATCGATGCTTTATGAGAACCTCAGGCATTGTTTTCTCCTATAAACCACCCCACGATAACGCTATCTCACTCCAATTTATAGCCTGTTTGCAAAAATCTATTTGACGTTATGAGATCGCTACTCCTAATAACTATCTATGAAGCTGTTTTCCTATAAAGATAAGTTCGAAAGGTTTGTACTAGTCTTTCTAAATCTAAGTACGAGCTATCTAATCTCTACAATACGTGTGAACGTCCGTTTTAACATCTGAAACAAAGAAATACCAAAAATTAGTTAATAATGTTTTTTTTTAACAAAAAATAATTAAATAATTTGGATTTCTAATGAATATTTAAGGAGGTATTAAAGAATACCACGAAGTTACTCGACATAATTATCGGGACCTCATTGAATTCTTTCCGAACACTTCATCGCGTCATTCAATATTCTTTGGACGGACGACAAACATAATTAAGATGGAAAACAAAAAAAACCGTTTTTTCCGTAGTCGTTAAGCTTTTTAAGAAAATGTGTTGTTATTTTGCTCAAAGTGTTTCTTTTTATATTTTATAATAATAGCGTTTATATAAATATTTTGATATAAATTTATTATTATAAAAAAAATATAGCTTTTTTTTATAATATAGCCTTGAGGCCAGTCGTGGCGCAGCGGCACGACGTGTGACCGTAAAACCGACTGGTTGTGGGTTCGATCCCCACTTGAGGAGATGAAATATTTACTTAAATTTATATTTCCATTTCCTCGCTCTGGTGTCGAGGTTAATCGCGGCGTTCAGTTCTGCCACTCAACACGCAATGCCTCCAGAATTCGGCAGAAAGTGGGGAACGGAGTGTCTTAACACTAGGTTCCCTCTGCCTACCCTGATGGGTGCGGGATACAGCGTGAAGCTGATTTGATTTAATTTTTTTTATAAGTTAATCAGAGAGAATCTAGTGCCAAGACATTCCGTTCTACACTTTCCGCTCGTTAGTCGATCACGTATTGTTTTAGAAGCGAGAAGAGCGTGAAATGAATATAGTACTGTTACCCCAGCGTAGATTGAACCCAGTACAATTATATCCACTGCTCCACAATGATCTACGTAATATATTAAGAAAAAGTCTCAGTTTAAATACTTTATGTCGTTTAACTCTCTGATAATGCACAAGACTCATTTTACAGTCTACAGTCCATTCCTACAGCCTTATCTTAGCCCGCTCTTAACTCTTAACATAAAGAAATGTAAATTTATCTCAGCGGAAGATACCAAATGAATAATATTATAAGTAATAATCGTCAAATGTCAAGTTTGAAAGCAGTGAGTAGAGTCGGACCGCGCTCCCAGGTACCGTAGTACCGTCCCTGGATCAATTCCAGCTATTATACCATTCTGTTTGTCTTTCGAGGCAATAAAATGAATTTTATGCAAATCATACGAATTCTATACATTTTTGATGAGCGTCTCTCAGATGTGTTCGCGGCGTTTAATTAATATATATTTTTTTCCATCAAAACTTTATAATTCTCATAATATGTACTTTGGATTTCGTAAAGGATTGTTGGAACGCTCGATTATTATGACTAAGTTTAAATTAGCGGGGATTCAGATTATTAAATGAATTTGAAAGTTGAGGAGGGTGGTCCTACAACGTGAACACGTACTTGTAGATTGACAAGTTAGTTTAGATTGTTAATAAAATGTTGGTGTGTTTTAATTTTTTTTTAAATGTATTTAAAATGTTATTCCACACTCAGGAAAGAACTATATAAAGTCAAATGAAATCAAATCAGTTTCACGCACACAAGAGGGTAGGCAGTGGGAACCTAGTGTTAAGACACACCGTTCCCCACTTTCGGCCTTGTTCTGTAGGCATTGCGTGTTAAGTGGCGGAACTCAATGCCGCGCCTCGACACTAGAGCGAAGAAATGAAAATATAAACGTAAGTAAATATTTCATTTCCTCGAGTGGGGATCGAACCCACAACCAGTCGATGTTACAGTCACACTTTGTGCCGCTGCGCCATAACTGGCCTCAAAAGAAAGAATTACATTATTTTTTTAATGTTTTCTAAAAAAGTGTTCTAAAACGTTTCCTCATAATACAATTTCTTATAAAATATTTCACGATTCACTGGATTGAAACTTTTGTTTTTTATAATATCCATATATTAAACTGGAGTAAGGGTTGGTAAAGGATAAAAATGTTATATTACAAAATATTTTAAGCGGAAAAACATAATATTGTGAACATTTCCTTCAGATAGCCGGCCTCTCTCGGCCTCTATGTACTTGGGTAAAATAACGTCATAATTCGCCCTTATTAATAAAAACATAGAAACTCAAGAGCCACACACACGGCGAAGTTTGTTGACATGTTACATGGAAGGAGAGAATAAGCGGCTTTTTTTTTTTTGCAGCTTCATCTCGACTTTGCCGGCGTATAAGCCACTTTGCTTCATAAAAATCAAGTATATTTTTAATTTTTACCGCAAACACTGTATGGTCCACATGAAATTTTGTTGTTATATTATTGTATTTTACAGGACTACAATGTATAAAAAATATATAATTATAAATGCGAAAAAAATTACAAGTTTAGCTGGTCTGGGCACGTCGAATGAATGAGTGATGAAAAAATGGCAATAAAAGATATATGAAGCAAAAGTGAGCGGTAAAAAAGATAGGGGGAGACCTCAGGTGACCTTTAAAACATAGTACCAAAGATATTGGAGGAAGGTCACGTAAAAAGCAGGAGGACCCCCCGAAGCCATTTATGAGGGAGAGGTTGATGACAGAGATCAATGAGTTCTCTCTGACTATTCCGCTAGGAATACAACGTAAAGCTAGTAGTAGTAGTAGCTAAAAACAACTTCAATTATCTTTAAATTACTGATATATTTATAAACAAATGTATATTTTAGTTATTTCTTTTAATGTAAATTGATATTGATATAATACCACAATTATGTCCAGATATGATCTCAGCAAAAATTATATCATATTCACTTAACATTTTCATTCAATATCAGTTGAGGTTTCTAAAAGGGCGTTGTTACATAGGTATATATTTGTATGTGGCATGGATATTTATTACGGTGAAATGATTTATGTTGATGAAAAATATCTACGACAGGGTAATGGATGCTTCTAATGATTACGAAGAGGCAAGAAAAAATTTAATAAATAGCAAATTGAATCACATTTTTGAATCTTTTAATATTTTAATTTTGTTGTCATTGGTTATAATTTCTTATTCGAGATTACGGTGACAAAGAATCTATATATATATATATAAAAGGACTTGTGCTGACTGACTGAGGTAAGACGCACGCACAGCCGTAACCGCTGATGGTAGAAACGTGAAATTTGGGCAGATGTTTATTTTCATATTCTGGACATCCACTAAGAAGGGAATTTGAAAAATTTTAACCCTAAAGGGATGAAATAGGGGTTGAAAGTTTGTATGGAATTTTTTTTTTATCTGTACCGATTTTTATAAAATTTGAAATTCAGACTCTTAAAAATATTTTATTGACCACATGTTTCATGGTTTTTAAGAATTCACACCCTAAGGGTTCAAATAAGGGTTTGAAAGTTTATATGGAAAAATCTTTAAATTGCCACCGATTTTTATAAAAATTCAAATTCAAACTTATAAATATTTTATTGAACACGTGTTTCGTGGTTTTTTTAGAATTCACTCCTAAAAAGCGGGCGAAGCCGCGCGCGCCCTCTAGTATAATATAAAACTCATTGCGTGTTGCCTCTTAAATTCGCCGGAAAGTGGGGAACGGAAATGTCTTAATGGGAACGGAGTGTCTTAACACTAGTTTCTCTGGTTATCTCTACCTATTCTGCTATTTGTGATATACAGCGTAAAGCTGAAAAAAAAGAAAACAAAGAATTTATATTTTTATTTAACTATGTATAATCTCTGTACTGTAATTCTATTAATTTTAGCATGTATCATTTCTATTATTTTAACGAAATACAAAAATAAATATTATTATTATTATTGTAATTATTCAGTCACTTTGATCTATTATTATAAAAAAAATAACCAATAATCAAAAAAACAGAAAAAGTATATCAACCAAAAAAAAAACATAACATTTTTTATATCAATTATAAAAACAAAAACAAACAAACAAACAAAGGTTGGCCCAAGCTATTCTTACCAACGAGCAAGCAACAAATCTTTTCGCCAACTATCTCAAGTCCAACACTAACATCTAATCACTCATCGAGGTTATTCCGAAGTTTAGTTTGCGTAGCGCGTAACGCGGCGTGGCTACGTTGCCTCTACGGCGGCCGTAGGCGCTGTGGCACTCCGTAGGGCGCCGCCCGCCTTATATGGCCGCCGGTGCCCCTTGCAGACGCCGTTCCCGCCATACCTCCCTAGACTATACGAATTGCATTCCAATTCTTTCTTTTGTAATACAAATTGAATGTAAGTATTCTATGAATAAGATGATAGATACTGCAGCGTCATATCTTATTATTGACAAGGAGGATTATTCGTGTATAAACTATTGAGGTTTTTGATTGTTAACAATAATTTTATTTTTTCTTTTAGTTTTACGCTGTATCTCGCAAATAGCAGGATAGGTAGAAGGAAGCTAGTGTTAAAACACCTTATTCCCCACTTTCCGCTAAATTTTCGATGCACTGCGTGTTGAGTGGCAAAACTCTATGCCGAGCTTTGTCTTGTCTCAATCAGACCGAAGAAATAAAAATATTAATAAATATTAATTCATCCAAGTGAGAATCGAATCCGCAAACGTCACGTTTACAGTCACACGCTTGTGCCACTACGCCATGAATGCCTCTAATTTTATATTTGCTTGCCATATTTGTTTATTTAATACGGTATTAAGAATAGAATTTCACTGTATACAAAATATTCTTGCGCTCTTTTTTTATGTAAATAAGATCTTTTTAATTCTAATAAACAAAAAAATACATTACATTTTTTAATATTGATTAAATCAATAATATTTCAGTATGAAGGTTGTATATGAAATATTTTTTATATTTTAAACGACGTTACGTTTAATTTAGGTTAACTAATTATATTTTTATTTTATATAATATAAATTAACATTATCGTAACAAAAGACGTATAAACATATTAAGATACGTCCATATTTTGGTATTTTGATATTTATCCTCCTCACGCACAGCATCCAAATCGATATTCTCTAGAGACAATTATATCCAAAATATCCAGTACTTATCTCTATATAGCTATAAGTATATAGATCATTATCAATATTGACAAACTAACGAGAGACACACGTCCAAGACTGTTAGGGATCTACATTTTTAATAGAGTCGTCTATTTCCCGCTACATTTTAAGCACATGGCACTAGCGTATACGCTGAAGTAGCCAATTACTAAAGCATTATTGTATCATTGTACTCACTTTAAGCTTGTCCGCGGTCGGTTTTTAATAGAAAACGCAACATATTCGTATTCACTGGGAAGTAAAACAACCATTTTCAACACTATACAACAAATAATCACATTTATAAAAACAATTCCATACACAACTGTTTGTTTACACGATACAAAATAAGATATTAAAGCGTGTTGTTAGGGCGGGCACGAGCGCCGACTAGCGGCGGGCGGGCGAAGCGCTAGGGCGGCCACGGCTAGGGTCGAGGGCAGCCCCGTCCCTCTCGCACGCGTACACCTCAATAGGTTCCGGCCCCCGCGTTACGCAAAAAGGGCACTTTTATCAATGACATAGAGGAGATACGTAGGGATGCTGCGTAGTGTTTGAGCCCCTCGCCTGCGCGTGGCCTTGAGAAAGCCTGATGTTTTCATCCCGTGTGCGTAATAAAGCGTTTAGGGAGGGGACAGGCGACTTCCTCTGAAGGATTTATGGCGGAGTCTCTAGAATTAATTCGGACCGATTTTAGCCCTCGCGGCTGTCAAGGGTAGATGTTAGCAGACTTTGCATTATTTACATAATTATTACGAACACGTTGCGTTTATTTAAATAATGTTATTTTTGGGAATGATTATTGGTGGGGATCTTTAAGACATAGTTGTTGTGTTGTTATTTTGTTGAAATGGAAAATAATAAAAATAACATATAGTTAAAAAACTTTTAATAAATCTTTATTGTAAAATTGTAACATAATAAAGCTGTAAACATTTTAGAATAAAATTAAATGCAAAAAAAATGTAAAACCAATTTACTTATAATATACAACACAGATGAATTTTGGCAACAATAATTTAATAAATCATAACTTTTTCTTTAATTTTTATATAGCAATTTATATGTAAATGTACAACAAAAATATATTTATTGTGAGTTTTATATTTCATTATTTGACATAACAGTTATCCAATAAGCATTGGCTGCAATTTCCCAGACTCGTACAAGCTCTTGACATCGGATCCTCCTCCCACACAGTTGCCATTGATGAACACTTGAGGTACCTTAAAAATATAAAACAACATGAAATAAGTAAAATAAATAATTACAATTTTTAACAAAAAAAACTGACTTCCACCGGGTCCCATAATCAGAACCTAACGAAACTTTCAACAAACTACCCTTGATGTGTATATTTTCTAATAAAAAAAGAATCATTGACCTTGGTTACGGTGATTTTGAGATATTCATTTATTTGTTGTGTACATACTTAAAGCAAGTTTAAGACTTATGTGTCTTTCACATTGTCAAAAATGCACCAAATTAAAATGTGACAACAACTTTCAAATAAAAATAGCACCAGCTTTCAAATAACAAAAGGAATCATCAAAATCGGTTAAAATATGTTCAGTCAAATGTTCAAAGTAACAAACATAAAAAAAATACAGTTGAATCGATAACCTTTTCCTTACAGAATTCTGTTAAAAATGTATGTATTCTATTTAAAAATGTTACTATCAATTATAATATTTATGACATCCTGTTATTTCACCACTTTGTGGTTACAACCATACAATAAAATTACTGTTTGGAAACATAATATTACTATATTAAAATTATTTATTTAAGAATGGTAACATATTTTCTAGGACCAGGGAGTGGTTTATAAGTTACAACTCCATAGCAATAATATATTATAAAATTGAAAGGTTTGTTTGGTCCAATATGCCAATTTGGGTATAGTCCAAGGATGGCTATATTATATCAGATTAATCGTTGCCCACTACACCTGTGGTGAGAATTAACTTTTAGATATTTCCACAGACAACTAAATAAAAATAAGACAAGCTTTCATTTAAGCCACAGAGGCAAATCCACAGATAAATTGGAGATAAATTAATGTAAGCATTCCTATTGTAATTCTATACTCATAATTAACTATAATTTAGATTTTATTTATAATCTAACATCTACTCTATTTATAATCTAGAAATACTCCAATTTAAATATGTACATAAATTAAAATAATTTTGTGTTTTAGCTTTACACTGTATCCCTATATATAATATATAGAGCAAGTAGGCACAGGGAACTTAGTTAAGACACTGTCTCAAATTTTCGAGACATTGTATGTTGAGTAAGGCCAACTTAATGTTGCTTAGTCTTGTTACTACTATTGTGACTAAATTATTTATTCCCTGAGTGAAAATAGAATCCATGACTGTCACATTTAAGGTCAGGTGTTGTGCTAGGTTGCCACACCAGATTGATTAATATCAACCAACCATATCACTTGTAAAAAATCTTCATTTGTTATCTCTATATAGTTTGTTAAATTGAGTGAGTTGAAATATTATGCAATAATGTTAAATTTATATTTATTTTTGAAAAATACATTTTTATACATTAAGGGTACTTAATATTTGTTATAGATTAAAATTTATATGAATTTAATTGTATTTAATTAAAGTAAAATATTACATAAATAGGCTAGGGAATGTAGTTGCATGTAATGACTAGATTACTGATAAAAAGCTGATTTAATTTGTCTAGCATAAGCAGGGACCTGAGAATGTGTGTGGAATAATACTTTAAAAATATAAAAAAATATTCCATAATACTATTTTTTTAACCATAACAAATATATTTATATTTCATAACAATAAACTAACATTATTTGTAGAAAAATGATTATCATTGCATTTAACATTGAAGTATCATTGCTAATAAAATGACATCATCAAAACAACCCAGAGATAAAATTTTCCCAAATTGTTGCATGCCTAATTTACAGAAATGAGTAATATTTTTAAATTTGGAAGTAGAATTTATTTTTAAGATATACATAAGAATATGTTTTCCTTAAGTTCTACAGGGACTAACAATTACTTACTGTCCTAAAACCGGTAATTTCTGCTAGGTTGTTCTGAATATCAGCTCCATCATTGCGCTCGTCAAGCTCGTATACTTTTATGGGTTGTTTGACCTGCTGGAAAACCTGTAAACCATAAATAATAATAAATAAGTGACAAATGAAATAGTTTAACATCTTTAAGGATATATAATACTTAATAATCCATTAGATTTAGTGATCAAAATTTTAAATAATAACCTAAATAGTAACTACACTTACTTCTTTCGCTAATTTGCAATAAGGGCAGTAAGATTTTGAAAACACAACCACTTTTTCTTGAGAAACAGCTTCTTTAATGAATTGTTGAATTTCTGGGGAGCTCGCCATTTTAGATGGACGTACAAGTTTGCTTGCAAATGAGCCCATTAATAAAAAACTAGAATTTTGACACTCAATGACATTGACATTGCTGACAGTCGATGTTATAAAAATATATTACGTAGATAATATATAAATCGGAACGCCATAATAAAAGAACTGAACTGAACTATAATATAAAAATAAAAATTAGATATTTGTAATTTTCCTTGTTAAAAGGCAAAATAAGGTACGACAGGTACAGTACCGTACCGTATTATAAAATATATTTTACATATTATTTTTACAATACCATTAAATAAAATTACTACTATGTAAAAATATTAAACTATATAATTAAATAAAACATGTGTTTTCTTTTCTAATCAATTTTTCGTTCACTTGTGATACCGCGCTTATACGCTTGTGAGTTCCTGCAGATAGAATGTGCATTGCTGCGTGATATTATAAAAAAAAATGTTTGCAATTCACACGTGGTAGAAGTGAAACCTTCAAAAATTTTGGCTTCAAGGCAATGAGATGTATGTAAAATTTCGGGAAGATGATAATAGTAGATTCTAGTAATGGTCATAGTGATACAACATTTTATAAGTATTTTACATTTTATTCATATATATTACATACATTTATTCTGACTCCGAGTTACATTTCCGATAACTGTTACAAGAGTCCTTTGGTAACTAGACATATAGTATTTAATAAACTATCTCGTGTTCTCTCACGTTAAGTCTTATGAATTTGTGTTTGTCTCTTTTTATTGTCGCTTCTTCTTTTCATCAACTCAAATCACAAGGATGCTAAAGAAGTTTTCCCTTTAATAAAATTATTGTTATATTATTAAATAGAAGCATTAAATAATAGAAAATTACAGTTACTACTAATGTATTTTAATATAAATCAAAGTACATTTATACGGATGGTAAGTAAAGTAAGCTAAAATATGTAAAACATACAGCAGGGTAGGCTTAGTATGTTATTTCGTATAATTCAGAATAAATAAAAAAATAAATGCATATTAAATTTATAAATGATCATGAAAAATAAAATTCATAAAAATATATTAATTTACTTTAATGTGCAAATTAAATTTATTTCATATATTTAACACAGCATACATAAGCTGAAAAACTTTTGACATTCACGTCTCTCAAGCTTGCATGTCAGGAACTCATACTTGTGAGCACAAGCGTATAGATGGATGCGTTTGAGAAGGCTTGGAGCTTGTGGGTGTTTGCCGAATCATTACAAACTAGGCTTGTGTCGATCGGTCAATCTCCGTGATTGATATCGATTTCGATCAGTTGTGACAATGAACCGGTTCATATGATTCGTTCATTTGAACGATTGGATTGATGTATCCAGGAAGCGACTCGCACTTTGCTTAGACTGACTTTTTTTATCAGCACCAGAGACACTTGGTCCGTAGACATTTTTATTTTTTTATTATATCTATTTTTCTCATCATATGTATTACTTACATTATTGTTTTTATATTAATTATATTATTTTTCCCTTTATATTTAACGGATCGCAGTATTTGGTAATAGTGATCAGGGCTTTTGGTCTTGATTTACTGATTTATAAACGCATTAATATTTTTTTTATCTATCATTTAATATTCGTTGTTTTATACTATGTAACTTTTGTACTTTTAATATAGCGCCATCTATTGAATACTTACCTATTTCCATACAGTCAATAGACATCGCCATCTGCTTAGAATCGTTTGAAGCTAACAGACTATCTAAATGACTGTTACAAATAACTGTAAATAATAAACAAATAATTTGTAATAAAATAATAATATTGCAATTATAAATTGGGATATCTTTCAAGTTAATTCAAACTGCTAAGAAGTAAGAAATATTAACTTTGAAACGTGCAGCAAAAATAGACTCTAATTCTATTATATTTAAGATATATTTTATTCCT
Organism: Heliconius himera; assembly: GCA_021202915.1. NCBI lineage: Eukaryota > Metazoa > Arthropoda > Insecta > Lepidoptera > Nymphalidae > Heliconius > Heliconius himera. The sequence continues at coordinate 471,615 of JAJHJA010000025.1, read as the reverse complement.
GTTTTCATACTGTCTCTGTCGCACTCGAATGACTCTTGCCTACATTGTCGCCAAACTGAAAACTTAATTATCATCTCGATTTTGTGGAGGTGGGCTTTAATGGCTGCAACACAGTTTCGAACTAAAGCAGCCATTATCGTACTAAACTATGGTGTGTACTTTTACTAGTTCCAATAAAGAATTTTTATTTTTATTATTTATTTTTTATCTATTATGACTCTTATTTCATATCAATATCTAAATCTAAATATCCTATATCAAATAACATTTAAATAAAAATATAAATAAAACAAAATCGGCTTAACGATGTATCCCGCGCACAGCAGGGTAGGAGGACATGGTACATAATGCTCAAGACACTCTGTTCTCCACTTTCCGCTGAATTCTAGAGACACTGCGTATTGAGTGGCTTAATACATTAAATATAAATAATTACTAATGATTTATAAACGTTCCAAATTTTTTAATATAAATATATCATAATAGTTACTCATAGTTGTTATATTTTAGTATTCGTTTGTCATATCCATTTCTGAAAACTTTATTATCGATATAAAAAAATAATATCGGATATTATAAGTTATAGGTACGCAGCGCCGCGCCGAACGGTTTAGCAAGAACGTTAGTCAAATGTCAATACTGGTGACCGAGATCGAAAACCCACAGCGGCCAATCATCGGTCGCGTATCAAATCTCGGTCATTTGTTTGAATTCGGTCATTTGACCGATGACCGAAATACACGGTTCATGATTGGTTGTCGTATAAGATGGCCGCCACCGTTCATTTGATAATGATTGGTTGTATATGATCACCGATCATATGAACGGGTCATTTCGTTATTAGTGACAGAATCAATCACGCGTTTCTCGTGATTGCAATCATTTGTTTCGGTCAATCATGACCGACACAAGCCTATTACAAACGTGTAAGCGGTCTATGAAGTGTATAATTTTTTTTAAACAAGTTCTTGGAAAATATATTTATATTTTTTTTATATTTACTATTTCACTATTTTTATGAATATCTTAAAGTATTAATGTTTGTCCTCCTAATTAAAAAAATATCACAACATTAAACGAGCCAAGATGTATATTAGTTTGCAGATTGTATGTTGAAAACAACAAATGGTAAACATTTAATTCATTTTTAAGTCAGCATAACTTTTGCAATTGAGACGGATTATTTTCATTTCATCTCAGCAATGTTTTATAGTCTGAAACAATTTTAAAGGGGAGTTCAAATATACCGTTTTTTTTCTGCATACCTCTTTTGCCTCATCCACTGTCATCAACCTCTTCATAGATGAGCATCTATACACACAGGGCGTCCTCATGCTTCTACGTGACCTTCCTAGACAACCAAGGTCTCCTGCCAATCTTATTACTTAATATCATCTTCATGAATCTTTTTTGCCATTTTTCATCACTAACACCCCCTGACGTGCCTAAACAACCTGAACACGTTCTTCTTCAGTCCCGTTCTGCTTGACCGTAACATCCTCTATGATACCTGCCAATCAGTTAAACTGACCCCGCATGTCTTTCCAACTCTCCTCTTACATTCTCGAAGTTGTAAAGCCATGGCGTGTTTGATCGCGGTGCTCAATGCCACAGTCGTCGCCAATTATCGCACATACGAGGACGCACTGGTGCGCGTCTCCTTTTGGGGGACGCCCTATTAGTGCGTACTGGTGCACGTGGGCACAATACCATAGCGCGATAGGCGTGGACTGGCAGGGGTCGCCAACGAGTAAGGCTTCCATCGAACCCCGAATTTTACGTAAAGATACAGCTTAAAAAATATGGTACTAAGTCCAATAAGCCTTATGTTGATAAATCTTTATTTTATTTTTTAACATTTTTTAAAGATAAGGCAATAGACTGAGATCTCTGACTGACCTAGACTTACATCATTTTAGCAAAGCTGAAATTTTGAAGATTAATAGTCTAATATATATTTAAGCCTGTATGCGTACTTACTAACTTGAAAATGGGGCCCTTACTCTCGTATTTAAATGTGTTTTTAAGAATAACATAAAAAATGTATATTTATTTTCACCTGACCACTTACGTGGGCCTTGACCAGACGTGCTAAAGACGTCCTAAACGTTGGTTAAAATTGGGGCAAATTACATAACACTAGCAAGCTTTAATTTTACATATTATATATTATTTACGGGCAATTTCAAGACCCCTTATAAGCACCTATACCAATCTGATGGCCCAATCATCCTTCCAGACAAAGATATACTCTGAAAGAGCCCCACTGTCAAGTTAGTAAATAACGCTAGAATACTTACAGTATAATAAATAATTACTGGTTTTTTTTATTCATTGTTATTAATATTATATAATATCTATTATTATATGACAGGCCATCGTGGCGTAGACAAAGTGTGACTGTAACGCGACGGTTGTGGGTTCGATTACACTCGGGGGAATGAATTATTATTTATTAATATTTTTATTTCTTCGCTCTAGTACTAAGGCAATAAACTCGGCGTTGAGTTTGCTAGTTAACACGCAATACCGCGAAAAATTCGGCGAAAAGTGAGGAACGCAGTTTCTTAATACGAGGTTCCTTCGGCCTGTCCTGCTGTATGCGGGATACAGCGAAGCGAAGCTGATTTTATTATGAGACATTAAAACCTTAGTAAAATAGACATTAACTTTACATTGTGCGGTGCAATGTGAAGTGATGTACGATTACAGCAAACGGTACAATCTGGTAAGCACCGTTAGTTAATTACAGGAGCTCAAGACTTATTACATATTACTTGTCAAATGTTTAGAATATACAACAAAACGTCTTATTTTTGTAAAGTTGAGATTTATTTTATAAATTATTATAATATTTGTTTATATGTATATTCAATATTATTATGCAAGGCCGTTGTGACGCAGGGGTACAAGTGTGTGCCTGTGAAGCAACTGTTGTGGGTTCGATCCTGCTCGGGGAAACGAAATATCATTTATTAAAATTACCATTTCTTAGCTTTGACATCAAGATCGGCGTTGATTTCCGCTACTCAACACAATTTGACGTAAAATTCGGCAAAAAGTGGGGGGAACGGAGTGTCATAACACTAGATTCCCCCTGCCTACCCTGCTGTGTGCTGGATACAGCGTGAAGCTGATGATTATTTGTAGCATCATATTAACACTTTAATAATATTTTATATTATTAATAAACTATTTAGATTGAAGTTTTTGGTTCACCTCTCACTTAATTGAGTGATATTATTGATGTTAAGCAGAGTAGGTAAGCAAAAAAATATCAACAAATATGAGTCAGGCAATTCTCTACGACAAAACAATAGCTTTTAAGTTACATGTTTTGAGACTCATATATCATTCATATTGTTTTTAAGGAAGCACCTGATATAAATAAAATTATCTTGTTTTTTCTGTTCCATTAGTTAAATTATGCTGATTTTATTTTTTGTTTCTTGAATGAGAGACAGAGAAAACCTTGACATTTCTCAGTGATATATAAATATGATTATAAATGGTGTCCATTTTTGAGATATTTTATTTTTATGGTTGGTAGAGAGAGAGAGAGAGAGAGAGAGACCTTAAACCTATGGATACTTGTGTCCCAGACACTACTCCGAACTTCTCTCTCTGCAACAAGCTCGGCATACTCACGATTAATTACTAACGTAGTTAGTATGGAGTGCCGAGATATTTTTTCTACTATATCCATCTAATAATGTAAGAAAATCTTCCAATTCTTGTTCCACTTCTTGTTGTCTAATTTTCTTTAAAACTTTAACACTTATTCCTATTCGATGATAATACAATAGTATGTGCCTGATGTGCTTGTTTAGAAGATCAAGATAATGGGCAAAGTATGTATGTACTAAGTCGGTAAGTACCACTGAGGCCGGTCGTGACGCAGCGGTACGAGGTGTGACTGCAAAATCGACTGGTTGTGGGTTCGATCCCCACTCGAGGAGATGAAATATTTACTTAAATTTATATTTCCATTTCTTCGCTCTGGTGTCGAGGTTAAGCGCGGCGTTGAGTTCTGCCACTCAACACGCAATGCCTCCAGAATTCGGCAGAAAGTGGGGAACGGAGTGTCTTAACACTAAGTTCCCTCTGCCTACCCTGCTGTGTGCGGGATACAGCGTGAAGCTGATTATGTACTAAGTGAGTGTATTTTTAATACTACGTAGTGTTTACATTAAATATTATATATTATCGTAAATTAAACTTTAAAGTAGTAATTTTCGTTCAAAAATCAGATCATCCCAACTGTGCTATAACGGCTGAAGCTATTTTAAATGGTCTTCGAATCGGCAAATTGCTTTTAACTGGTTTTAATTACCAATGAATCGACGAACATGTTCTCAACACCCGTTTGGTAGAGCTATATAGATATATACGTAAATCGTGTAATTTAAGAATCGATTGCCCACAAGTGGTAAAATAATCAGCTTCACTCTGTATGCCGCACACAGCAGGGTAGGCAGAGGGAACCTAGTGTTAAGATACTCCGTTCCCCACTTTCTGCCGAATTCTGGAGACATTGCGTGTTGAGTGGCAGAACTCAACGCCGCGTTTTGCCTCAACACCAGAGCGAAGAAATGGAAATATATAATTCAAGTAAATATTTTTTTTTCTCAAGTGAGGATCGAACCCACAACCAGTTGGCTTACAGTCACACTTTGTAAACCTGCGCCTCTGTGGTAAAATAAGATAAATTAAAAATTAAATCAAGGCTAGTTTTTAATTTTAATCTCATATGCTGTATTATAACATGGTTTAAATTATAATCTACTGTTTTTATTATGAATAGTCTGCACCTGTTCATATTACACTACACTATACCTACTGTACTCTGTAGAGTAGACTTAATATACCTGCATGTTTTATAAATATTGTTTACGTAGAATGAAAAGGGCAACGTAATTTACAACATGCTTTTTGCCGCGTCTTTGTCTTTGATATTTTTGCTTAGTATTATTTTTTAACCTAGGAACCTAATGATAAGACAAGCTCTTTTCTATTAAGACACTCTCGTTTCGTACTTCCCGCCGCATTTTGGAGGTATTGTATGTTGTTTGGCTTAGTTTCGTTACCAATGCGAGGAAATAAAAATATATACTTCATTTCCCCGAGTGGAAATCAAACGCACAACCTGTCGCGTTTAGAGGCGCAGGCACCACAACTGCCTCTGCTTTTTAAATATTAACAAAAAAAGGAATAATACTAAACTTATATTCATTGAATATATTTTAAAACTACCAATTCATTGTTCTTATTATTGACAAGAGAAACAAAAAGGTGATCTTGTCGGAGTGCGGCCTTTACTTCGTCCTAAAAACCATTATCATAAAAAGCCAGTCGTGGCGCAGCGGCACGAAGTGTGACTGTAAAATCGACTGGGTTGTGGGTTCGATCCCCACTCGAAATATTTAGTTAAATTTATATTTCCATTTCTTCGCTCTGGTGTCGAGGCTAAGCGCGGTGTTGAGTTCTGCCACTCAACAAGCAATGCCTCCAGAATTCGGCCGAAAGTGGGGAACGGAGTATCTTAACACTAGGTTCCCTCTGCCTACCCTGCTGTGTGCGGAATACAGCGTGAAGCTGATTTTTTTTCAATTGTCATAAAAGAATATCAATAAGAAAGAACGTATTTTACGTTCTTATAATATTTCAAGGTAACATGTGTTCTAGATTAAGTCCACTTTTAAATCAGCTAGATTAGGCGAGTTATAAGATATCGAGACACGCCGGTGCTGAAAATATCTTCCGAAAAATCTTATATCAAATATTATCATTGATAAAACAGATACTGTCGTGTTGTTTGTAAAGAGCTGAGAAAATATTACTGTACAAAGTTGCTCGGGTTAAGCAATTTGGTGTTAAACAAAGCCATTTCGTATTCTTTGTTAGTTAACGAAAAAAAATACATTTTTTTTTAAATACAATAGAAAGAATTGCTTATTTAACTTCAATATTTATTCGTAAATGTCCATCTATTTATTGTTTTTCTTGCACACCGTAATAAACAACGTAACGAATACTTAATTAGTTACATTTATCCATAATCAATTTAATTTTTAATTTGTTTTTTTTTTATAGACACATACAGTAACATGAGTTTCTATTTTTTTATTTTTTTTAATGTAAATATAGAAAAGGAAGCCAGTCGTGGCGCAGCGGCGCAAAGTGTGACTGTAAAATCAACTGGTTGTGGATTCGATCCCCACTCGAGGAGATAAATATTTACTTAAATTTATATTTCTGTTTCTTCGCTCTGGTGTCGAGACTAAGCGCGGCGTTGAGTTCTGCCTCTCAACATGCAATGCCTTCAGAATTTGGCATAAAGTGTGTTGGCATAGAGTGTCTTAACACTAGGTTCCCTCTGCATACCCGGCTTTGTGCGGGATACAGCGCGAAACTAATTTAAAGAAAATCAAAGTAACCATGCTAAGCCGCAACAATAATTTGTTATGCTATGTATTACCAAATACTCCAAATAATAGCATACAATTTTATATAAATATTATTTTAATTTTGATCATAGCAGAAAATTATACTAAAACCCATAACTATAAAAGGAACACAAATTCAAGTCGTATTTAATGACAGTTCGAATACTCTCCACAATATGTTATTAGTTTTTTATGATCTGTCTCATTTTATACGATTATTAAACTTTAACAATGGTAGGTATATGCTCTTTTCCGCGTGACCACGTGGGTGTGGTGCTGTGCATTCTTCTTTTGTGTGTGATGAATCATATATTTTAAGAAACGATTTATCTTATCGAAATTGGACAAAGGTAGAGGTGTTTCACCAAGACTGTTACTCTGACTGTTCGAATAAAAACGGAAACGTGACACAAAACGGGTTTAATTTTAAGATTAGTCATTTTAATATTAAAGATAATTTGATCTTTAAAAATTCTTTTAAAAATTAGAAACTAAAATAAAAGAAAGAATTCCAGTTATTAAGCATATCTATGATTGAAATGTTTTTACATATAGGTAATTTGTTTGAGAATATACTTTCTCAATCTGTTAGAAATCAATTATTATTATACTTATCAATGGCACCAGCTTGATAAATCGATAGTGACCGAGAGAAATATGTTATTTATTCGAGAAACGATCTATTGTAACCACAGTATGATTGTTGTCACGTAGCTCAGCCACCTTGAACCTGTACATAGAGTCTATACATAAGGCAAAGACCTTGTGCATACATAAGAAAAATCAAATAAATATATAAATAATATGTAATTATAAAATGCTATTGGCGATTTTTTCGTTGTTTCGTCCTTGCAAATTACATCGCCATTTTGATATGACCATCGATAACGCCAACGATCGTTGCAGTTTCATTTTCAAAGAGAGAGAATGATTTTTTTTTCATTTTCCTTGTCTAGTAAGAAAGAGTGCGTCATTAGGTTGTATCACTCCTACGTAATGTATCTTTAATAGAGGAAGGAGGGGAGAAAATGGTGGATTAGGTTAGGTTCGTGGCACAGTGTGTATTAACATAAATAATAATAATAATATATATTAAATTAAGATTTTGTACCTAACCTAAAAATCTTTTTGCCTGTCTTGCAATATATTCTACAAATAAAAAAGCTTTAAAATCCTTAAATAACTAATTTATGAAATAAAAATATAAGGAAATAACAAAATCACACAATCTTCATGTTAATAAATCATCGATTTTATCGACATAAGGTGAGTCACCGGTCATATCAGAATTTGCTACTATTATCTTTAAGACAAAAATATCATGTGAAACTTCTGATTATATAAAAAAACAATATTGATCAATTAGCATAAATAAATAAATTTATTTACTGTATCAATTAAATATTATTTTTAAGACATCGCGCTACAACAAAATGCTTAAATATTTATATTACTAGCGACCCGCTCGCGGCTTCGCCCGCTTTAATTACTGAATTATTCATATAATGTACCTATGTTTGCAAAGCACTTAAGATTACTAATGTGAAAATTATTGAAACCTTAATGCAACCCACATTTTCGTAGCTCCAATAAGAATGTTCCAATTGTTTAAAAAAATACACACCTGAACAAATGACACAAACAACAGAAAACTTAAACGAAAGAAATTATAAACAACAGACTACCTACTATTCTCTTACCCAAAAATACTTAAACGAAAGATGTAACCAACAATGCCGCGACGAAATACATTATAATTATTAGATAACTCCAAAATACGTGCAATCGCTTCTAAATTTACTTTGCTATAGACCCAGGCACAGAATTGAAGCATTCTCTCGTCCATCTCCGTAGTAGCTCCGAACGACATCTGGGCGTTGGTTCCATGGCCGTGGTCTCAAGCGATAACCTGCTCTAGAGCAGACACAGAGAGAGGCGTGCGGGACGGGATTGGAAAGATTATCAAATGCCATCTAGGCGGTCAACTCAGTCAGATGAGACCCTCGGTTTCCTGAGGGAGGCCCAGCTTAAACGACCAAGGATCAATGCAAGGCTCATGAGTCGCATTTGGAGGAGGATAGGAAGTCCCTCGGAAGTCATCTGACGTCTGACCTCGGGCGGCCGGATATGCCACGGAGTGCTGCTCCTTAGGTGCAGGTGACCCGATACATTGGCGCAGCGGAATGCGTTGGACGCGAGACGACCAATGTGTACCTCCAGGCTTTCTATTTTTAGGTTGCGGTGATGCGTGGTGTTTCTCACGTAGTATGGCGCCTGCGTCACTCGACGGAGGATGAGGTTCTGGACCACCTGCAGGATTTCTCTTTGAGTGATACTCGCTAGGGCGATTTGATGTCATCAGTGTATAGTGCGTAGAGAGCAGGTGATAAAATGCTGCCCTGGGGAAGAACGGCAACGATCGAGTCGCTGCTATACCTCGAACTCTTGACTCTCAAGGAAAAATATCCTGTCACTGAGGCAGGGAGGCAAAGACATGCGCGACGTGCTGGGGGGTGCCGGCTCTGAGCTCTTAATGAAGTAGGTCCGGGTGCCAGACGTGGTCGAATACGCGTACTAACTGAAGAAGACTGCTATTGCTCTCTCCTTTCGGTTGATCGCTGTTACGGCGTAGTGTAACCAGAGTAGTATACCCGCTCGCCAAACTGCTCGCTTCATGGGTGGATGTGCGCCTGGAGAAGTGAGAGGAATAACTTCTCGGACAGCTTGGAGACCGCGCAAAGGAGGGTTATAGATCGGTACCCCTCAGGCTGCTATGGGCTCTTCCCAGCCTTGGGCAACATGATGAGCAGGCCCTCCTTCCATGCCCGGGGGAAGCTAGGCGGGTGCGGCGGATCCATTTTTATAAGCAAAATATCGAGGGCGCGGGAGGAAGCGTGGAGGTCGGCGAGCCGCTACACAGCAAGAATTTTTTAGTATCGTAATTTCAAATCTGTGCTACTAATCAACATTTTGATCTACATTAAATGGCCAAGATAACTAATATACTTATTTATACACTGAGAGTAAGGGATAACATGAGTCGATATAGCTTTTCTCTAAAACTATTTGTAATTTCGAAATATGATTAATGAAGGTAATCTCCACTAACAATTCAATTTTGTTTACTTTATTGTATAAAATATTATATAATAGTGCTTCAAAAATATATATTTTTATCAACAATCATATAACCCAGACGTTTCGAACGTCATTCTTTAGCCAGGGTCATACCAGCGCGATTTCTATATAACATTCGCTGGCAAGCTAATGCCTTGAGTTGCATTCAAATGACGATAACTTTTTTTTTAATGAACCGATTTTGATGAACCAAACTTTAGAACCTAAATTGAGTTAAAACAAAGCAATTGGTGAAATTTTCAAGTAAATCGGTTCAGTAGTTTCAGAGAAAAATGCGGACAACAATATGTCGACAGACAGACAGACAGACAGACAGACAGACAGACAAGAAATTCAAAAAAAATCTTTTTGCTTTCTATTAGTCTTTTTAAGTGTCCCTCTATCGATTTCAGTCAAAATTACTAAATGTACAGACAAAATATTTTTACTGTCTTATTATATATAGAGACTAGCGGCCCGCCCACGGCTTCGCCCGCTTAAAATACATGATTATTGATTTAATAAGGAGAATTGATTGACAACTCTAATGACTTCTAACATAATTTTGTATTACTTTAATCTGTAATATTCTAATATGATTTGTTTACGACATTATCTTAACTTCTATAAGAATTTTTGATTATTTCGAACTAAAAAATATGACCAATGTTGATATTTAATATTCATAAAATATACATAAAGCTAATTATTTATTATATGTATATATTTTTGTTACATTACGTTCTTTAACCTATGTTATGTTTTAAAGCTCTGTTAAATATGCTGATGTCAGTTAATAATTTAATGTACTGCTTCAGAAACAGCCTTAAATGTAAAATTATGGATTTGGGTAAGGATTCATAATATTCTTTGTAAAATAACTGTAACGTTTGCATATTAACTCCTCTACAGTTTTTAAATTAGTTACACATATTATTAGCTAAATGTACAATTGGTAAATATGTAGTTATTACAGAGTACACGTAGAAACGATGTTTTTAGGCATTTTTATATAGATTTATTTCAAACTAAAAAACGAACCAAAAAATCTATGTATTTGCTTGATATCTTTTTGAAGATCAAATCGTTCTTTATCTCTGTGTTGAATTAATTACGATTTCAATTTTGTTTAATTTATTGTATAAAATATTGTATAATAGTGCTTTAAAAATATATATTTTTATCAACAGTCATATAATCAAGATGTTTCGAATGTCATTCTTTAGCCAGTAATCTTACCAGCGCGATTGCTGGCGATATAACATTCGCAGGCAAACTAATGCCTTGAGTTCATTCAAATGACGATAACTTTTTTTTTAATGAACCGATTTTAATGAACCAAACTTTAGTACTTAAGTTGAGTTAAAACAAAGCAATTGGTGAAATTTTCAAGTAAATCGGTTCAGTACTTTCAGAGAAAAATGCGGACAAAAATATGTCGACAGACAGACAGACAGACAGACAGACAAGAAATTCAAAAAAAATATTTTTGCTTTCTATTATTCTTTTTAAGTGTCCCTCTATCCATTTCAGTCAAAATTACTAAATGTACAGACAAAATATTTTTACTGTCTTATTATATATAGAGATGAACGAACCAACCAAAAAATCTTTGTATTTATTTGATATTTCTTTCAAGATCGTTCTTTATCTCTGTGTTGAATTAATTACGACTTAAACTTAACTGTTATGATTAACGAAGGTAATCTCCACTAACAATTCAATTTTGTTTACTTTATTGTATAAAATATTATATAATAGTGCTTCAAAAATATATATTTTTATCAACAATCATATAACCCAGACGTTTCGAACGTCATTCTTTAGCCAGGGTCATACCAGCGCGATTTCTATATAACATCCGCTGGCAAGCTAATGCCTTGAGTTGCATTCAAATGACGATAACTTTTTTTTTAATGAACCGATTTTGATGAACCAAACTTTAGAACCTAAATTGAGTTAAAACAAAGCAATTGGTGAAATTTTCAAGTAAATCGGTTCAGTAGTTTCAGAGAAAAATGCGGACAACAATATGTCGACAGACAGACAGACAGACAGACAGACAGACAAGAAATTCAAAAAAAATCTTTTTGCTTTCTATTAGTCTTTTTAAGTGTCCCTCTATCGATTTCAGTCAAAATTACTAAATGTACAGACAAAATATTTTTACTGTCTTATTATATATAGAGATAGAGATAGAGATAGAGATGATTATAATATAGGTAATATGAAGTTTTTATTTTTAATATTATTTTCGATTCGTATACTATATTTATGATTAATTTCTTTGTTGAATATGTGGCTACATTATGTACAAAGACTCTTTAGAGGGAACCTAGTGTTAAGACACTCCGTTCCCCACTTTCTGCCGAATTCTGGAGGTATCGCGTTGAGTGGCAGAACTCAACGCCGCGTTTTGCCTCGACACCAGGGCGAAGAAATGGAAATATAAATTTAAGTAAACATGTCATCTCCTCCATTTGGGATCGAACTCACCGGTTTTACAATCAATTGTGCCACTTCGCCACGACTGGCCTCAAAAAAATAGATTTCAATTTAAATTGTATTATTATTACTATTACATAATACTTATAAATCAAGTATTTGTTTAGCTTATACAGTTAGGCTTCGTTAATATGATATTTTGTGGTACTGTTTATAATACGATATGTCTTACAGTTTAACCACAAACCGTTTCATATTAGTTCTCCTTACGCAATCACAATCTTTGATTTGTACCATCGTTTATATTGTTAACTCAAAAACGTGTTTCATCTGACAGTAAATTAAATAATTTTAAAAGTATAACAATATAGTAAGTTTAAGATTATATAGATAATAATTGTTATTATTTTTTGATTGAATATTTGAGGCCAGTCGTGGCGCAAAGTGTGAATCTAAAATAGACTGGTTGTGGGTTCGATCCCCACTCGAGGGGATAAAATATTTATTAACATTTATATTTTCATTTCTTCGCTCTAGTATCGAGGCCAAGCGCGGCGTTGTATTCCGCCACTCAACATGCAATGCCTTCAGAACTTGGCGGAAAGTGGCGAACGGATTGTCTTAACACTAGGCTCCCTCTGCCTACCCTGCTGTGTGCGGGATACAGCGTGATGCTGATAAAAAAAATTGGATACATATTATATTATAAAATATTTATAAATATATACGTTACTTAATTTGAATAAACGTTCATATATGTTTAAAAATGTCACTAAATTAAGTTTAACTATAGCCATTTACAAGTATGCATCTGTTTGGACGACCACCTGCTGCTATACCAGATTTTCCGGGTCGGATCGCCCGGTTTAATATATTATACACATGTAGGGCGTAGGTTGATAGCCAGTAACTGTTTTTGATGTTTTTATAATTTTGGAACGACATCAATGCTATACGAATTAATTAATTAAATCAAGTTATGGGAATCTTTAGAAATACTAATACAAATATTGAATCACTGTGTATATTATTTTACGGTCATTGTAAAATTTAATGATTTTACTACCACATTTATTTATTTTTACAATCTGTGTAGTCTGTGAAATTTAGATAGTTTACACTAAAGATGTTTGACATTTTTAAAATGAAAGACAAGACTTTTTGTTTTACTTGAAAGACCTTTCTCAGCATTGATTAATTACAGTATTTTCCTACTTATAGAGGCCATTGGAGGAAATAAAATAATTAATATTTTTATTTCTTCGCTTTGGTATTGAAGTACAGGGCGGCGTTGAATTCCACCATCCAACACGCAATACCTCCAGAATTCGGTGAAAAATGGAGAAGTGTCTTAACTCTAGGTTCCCAGGTTCCTGCCTACCCTACTATGTGCGGGATACAACATGAAGCTATGAATAAAAATTTACGTACTGGTTGGTAAATACAATGGTGCCTTTCTACAAGTTATATAAGTAAAATTTTACCTTGTACAAATGATGATTTTATAAATATAATAGAACCTACATAAATTTTCATAATATTTCTTCGGGAAAATCTTCTATGGGTACATATTAAATAGTAGTTATATATGAAATTCCACAAATTTTTAATCACATTTACAAAATGTAGGAATTTAGACATTTAGAAATTGGATAAGAATTTAAAATACGCATAAAAATTAGCAACACTATCTTTCCGGTGTCCAAAAAACTAAGTGACTTTTAATCAATATTCGTATTGAATAACATTAGCGGGCTATTACAAGGCTGTGTGGATTAAAATAAGTGTCGAGTGTCGATAGGTAGGTGCCTTCCGCTGGGCGCGCGGCGGAAACGAGCCGCGTGACTCACATGAGGTGCGTGTAGAGCGTACAGCATTTTTATAATGCATCGGACTTTTGTATAATTAAATAAAAACCAAATAAATCAGCTTCACGCTGTATCACGCAGCAGGCAGAGGGAACCTGGTGTTAAGACACTCCATTCCCCAATTTCCGCTGAAATCTGGAGGCATTGCGTGTTGAGTGGCGGAACTCGCCGCGTTTTGCCTCGATACCAAAGCGAAGAAATGAAAATATAAATTTATATAAATATTTCATTTCCTCGAGTGGGAACAGAACCCACAAGCAGTCAATTTTGCAGTCACGCTTTGTATCTCTACGCCACGACTGGCCTCTAGTACCTATAATTAAATAAAAAAATAATAATAACAAAATAAATTGAAATATTCTTTCGAGTCTTTGAAGATGTTATTACAATAAACGACTCTTGAAAATAACCTATATTTAAACTATTTTCTTTTTCTCGCTCTGGTGAGACTAAACTCTATGTCATTTTTGTCATTCGACACGCAATGTGTTGAATTGTATGGCTAGGGAAGACCACACCACACTGCTTCCTTGAGAAAATAATAAGTAAATAAATCAGTTTCACGTTGTATCCCGCACACAGCAGGTTAGGCAGAGGGAACCTAGTGTTAAGACACTCCATTCCCCACTTTTCAACGAGTTCTGGAGGCATTGCGTGTTGAGTGGCGAAGAAATGAAAATATAAATGTAAGTAAATATTTCATCTCCTCGAGAGGGTATGGAACCCACAACCAGTCGATTTTACAGTCAGACTTTGTACCCTTGCGCCACGACTGACCTCCAGAGAAAATAATGTCACTACAAATATTAACTTATAAATGTCTTTATTAAATAATATCTATAAAGTACATACATATTTAAAACCTCCAGCATCGAATTTACCATTAAGCGAATTCCCTAAAATTTGAAACCCTACTTTTATATGAATGTTTCTAATTATACAAAAACGTAAGAAAACAAACATTATCGTCGGTAATTAGGTCAAGTGCTAATGTAATAAGGAAGATGAAATCGGCTCTGATCTTACTCATACGATAGTTACTCAAGCATAGCGCCCCACTAACTAAGTCATGTCTGAATGCATAAGAGCAATGTTTCTGGTTAGTCGGTATGTATTTGTGATTTTTTTTCTACTTTATGCTTTATTTCACATATAGCAGGAAAAACAGAGGGAGCCTAGTGTTAAGACACTCTGCTGCTCACTTTTCGCCGAATTCTGGAGGCATTGCGTGTTGAATGGCGCAACTCAACGCCGCCCTGTGTTCAATACCGGAGCGAAGACATGAAAATATTAAGTATTTTATTTCCTCTACTGGCCTCCATAAGTAGGAAAATTCTGTAATTAATTTACTTTAACGTTTCGCCTCGATACCAGAGCGAAGAAATGTAAATATTAATATTTAATTTTCCCAAATGAGAATCGAACCCACAACCTGTCGCATTTACAATCACGCACTTGCGCCATGACTGGCTTAAAAGAAATACAAAGTAAACGGTAACACAATGCAAAAGTAATTTATTATATATTTACGACTTAAAGCAACAACTTCATTTTATTTTGTCTACTAAAGTTTAACAGCATGGTGGCCCTAACAAGAACAACACTGGCACTGGCCATTGTCTCCCGCGCATCGTAAACTGAGCTGCAACTGACTTTTTGCGCAATACAATATATAAATAAATAAATATGTCATTCACAGAATTATTATTATTAGAGCCATAAAAGGAATAAAAAAATAAATCAGCAGGGTAGGCAGAGGGAACCTAGTGTTAAGACACTCCGTTCCCCACTTTAAACATTGCAAAATTGCAATAAATTCTTATGGTTTTAAAATGTAACGATGCCATTTTGAAATATGTCACACTATAATTTTAACTTATAGTCGTAGATTTAGTTTAATGTGATTTTTTAAATAAATCGTTAAGCGTGTTACTTTAAAAATGAGTTGGTAAATGAGTGTGTGACTGTACACTAAGTAAAATATAAAACACGTAGTTTTTTAGCGTCACGCTGCTTGCCGCACATATCAGGATAGGCCTCTGCCTATGGATAGGATCTGGGAACCTACTGATAAGATACTTTGTTCCCATTAACATACTTCCGTAGCCCACTTGAAGCCGAATTCTGGAGTCATTCTGCGTTGAGTGGCAAAACTCAATGCCGCACTTTGCCTCGTTATCATAGCGAGGAAATGAAAACATTTAATTTCCTCGAGAGGGAATCGAACCAACAACCTGTCCCGTTTACAGTCGTATGCTTAAAATTTGTCTATATTTGAGAGAGTTTATATAAAATATGCTCATTATTCTAGTATTTTTCTTGTCGAATCACGTTATATTTTTTTTTTTGATGTCATTAAGGAAAAGTATAATCTAATGTAAATGTATGTTTAGATTAGACGTTAATTAAGTATTAAGTATGTTAACAGACAGCGTAGCAGCTTAAATACATAAAATATTTAGGAAAGTAGAACAAATTTTACAAATAAATGAATGTCGTGCATTTATAATAACAATAATAATAATAATTGAAGATTATAGACGGATGACTTTGAAAATATTTTAACGCAACGTTAAATAAAATTTTGTCAAAGTTAATTTCATTAATGATTTAATTATCGGGATATAAAGGTCTAGAATATGTAAAAAAAAATCAGCTTCGCACTGTATCCCGCACACAGGTTAGGCAAAGGGAACCTAGAGTTAAGACACTCCGCTTCCCATTTTCCACTGAATTCGAGACGCCTTGCGTGTTGAGTGGCGGAACTCAACGCCGCACTTCGCTCCACACCAGAGCGGATATATAAAAATATAAATTTAAAAAGAATCATTTCCTCAAGTATCCTTGTCTCTTGGCGTTAACATGTTGATTAATAATTATTCTTTATTGTATTCAATCATTAAAAATCATATATTTTAAATTTAATTCTTAGGAATAAATAGTACCTTCTCATGATAATTGCCAATTATATAAACGAACTACTATTGTTTATTTTAGTTACCATTCGTTACGTAAGTGTTCGGTGAAACAATATTACAATAAAGAATTAAAACAAAAAGTAGGTCTTATATCCAATATATTTATTAAATTGATAATATCAGATCAACATTAGCTAGTTTCTACTTTAAATACATAGACATATCAAAAATATTAAAGTAAGGTACGTAGGTTTCGTCTTTACTTATAAAAAATATCATGTGATATTTACCTGATTATTTATATTTAAAGTTAATTTCACGTCAAAAAGAGAGCATTTACAGGACGAGAGCTAAATATAAATACAAAAAGAGTTAATTACATGGGTTTTAAGTAAGTTTTCATATTATTTATATTATAATACTGCCTTCAAACATGCACCTTGATAGTCCTATTACGATACTATTATATATAGATTATAATAAATATTTTACATGTGACAAAAAAAACTTAATCTTAAATAATAATAAATGCGTTACAAGCCTCGCGGAAATTATGAAAGCATATTATTATATAAGGATTATTGAAATTTGAAATCAGTCCAAGCATTGTTTACGTTAAAAAAGAAGTAGTCGTATGTTTGTATGTAACATACTTAAAAATGAAATCACTATTATTCGTCATGATTTTTGTCGTCTTATAATTAAAAAATATATAAGTTGAAAAGTGTAATACATTGTTAAAGCCATAAAGCCTGGATTCATAAACCGCTTTCAAGTATGAGATCAATCTTGAGATGCTGTTTTAATTAAAAAAAATACATATATATAAATGAAAACAGCATCTCAAGTTCGATCTCAGACTTGAGAGCAAATTATAAATACAGGCCTTATATTCAAGCGCAATTATCTGAATATCACAAAGCAAAAACATAACAGTACCATTGAAGGGGATGAGCCAGTTCGCTTGCGAAATTGAGCTGACTCATAACTGAAAGAACATTGCGAGGTCTACATCATAATTGGGTTATTGCTGCAATCTCTTTCGTTTTTTTAAAAAATAATATTTTCATTTTCTGCATCCTTATAATTATAAATCGCATTTATTTGACACTTTTGAATTACCATCATCTATTTAACGATCTTAAAACAATAAATAATTCACAATGATATCACAAAATGCATGCACGTTGCATGGAACGGATCGACACGTCCTGATGGCGGCCAAACGTAGCTGTCCAATGCGTCCATGTTGGAACACACAACACAATACATTCAATCTTTGTCCCGAAGTAATTCAGATTTAGCACCTTTCTCGTTTCCGTGGAATGAAAAGTTCGCACTGTCTTTTTGTTTGTAGGCTTTATCAAGTTTGGCAGCGGGAAGGTCGTTGTCAGCGGGCGGGGCTGTGTTAGCTACTATCGGTATCGGTTTCGGATCTATGTTTTCGCAACGACAGAACTCTTGTAACCAACGTTCCGAATTATAAGAAGGTCCCTCTCCACCCAGCTCCGCAGGTAAAATATCTAGTGGTAGTGAGTCATGTAGAGTGGATAGATTATTACCATGAAGCACTATTCGTTCCCGTGTCTTCGCTTTTAGATACGGCTTAATTACAGCGAGCGCCGTTTCTACGTACCACGGCTGTCCTATAAAATGTATACTTTTGAATCTCACTGGCATACAGTCCTGCAAGCAATCTATCATCATTTTCAAAATTTTTGCTTGTAAACTACACGATTGTTTGAATGTGAACTCAGTCCAATCAACAATAATAACATATCCATTGGCTTGATTCTGTGACTCGGCGAGGGTCCGCTCCAACGTGAGAAGCAAAGCTCTGAACACGGACAGGAGCGGACAGGCATGTGGGGTCCAATTAGAGGCAAACATGAGAAGCACGCAGCGGCCGAGCCGGTCTCGTTGCGCCAACACGCCGGGCAGACCATCAGCCAGAGCTCGTAACACCCCGCCGTCCGCAGTCGCCCACAGCTCCGGATGCTCTCGGCGATGTTGATGATAACGAATCAACAATTCAAAACTTTGTTGTACATCGTGTTTGCGCGCGTATAAAAACCGCCGTAGAAAATTGTCGTCTTGACATCGACTTTTGTCGCGAAGGGCCAAGTTGAGACTTGAATCGACGGCGTCTTTGAGGCCGGCCAGCGCGCGCTGCCGGTCCCCGTCGGAGAGCCTCTTCCTGGACACGTCACAAAGGCGCTCGTTCTGCAGCTGGCGCAGCCTCCAGTCGTACTCGACGTACTCGTTCATGTTCGGTGTGGATGTGAGTCATGCGTCCCTTCACTGGTGCGGCGGTCGTACGGTGCGCGCGCGCCGCCTAGAGCTCGAGGCCGACTGCGCGCCGTGCTCGCTCCGCGCGCCGCCGCCATCACGATCCGTTCATTAAACCGCATAATGCTGCCTTTACGCTCACGGAACGTGCGAGTTACTTGCCTGAATGTTTGAACAATCCACCATTATCAACGTACGTAAAATGTGTGAATTAAAAATACATATAAAATCAAAAGTAGTAAAACAAATACATCATTTGAAAAAGGTTGATTCCTTACTTAATTCTGCAATATTTTTCCGTTTATTTTAATTAACTGGAATAAACGAACTTATTTGTACAACAGTTGCGCGTAAAATTTCCAATTTAATATCGTTATTACGTATATTTTTTTATGTATATCTATTACGCAGACAACATTTAAACGTATAAGTAGTTATACTAAAGAAAAAATTAAGACATGAAAGAAAAAATATAATCGCATTTTCACTTGCAAAAAAAAAATAAAGGCGAGTTGCTCGAACAACTTAAGCAAGGCATAACTTATACAGGCAAGCGAGTTATAAATAAAAGAAAAACTGAAGGTTGACTATATACCGGTCAATTGGCTGGCTGGCGGTGACGTCGGCTGCGCGTGCGCGAGTGACCCGCCGCGAGAGAGAGAGACGCCGCTCTACACTCTACGCCGTCAGCCCGTACGCCATTATTTCGATGAAGCCTTATAAGCAGACTATAAACGGATGGCCGAAAATCGTATAACGTCCGCACTTTGTTCTCTATATCTATATCGTTTTCGTAACCGTAACCGGTAACCCATTACTCGTGTGGCATTTATAAACGCCATTCCATATTCATGCTCTAGTAGACATATTAGAATACGATACAAATTAATATAATCAATCAATTGATATGACATCATGCTTTATTTTATTATATTTAAAAAAGAACATGGAATTACAAAAAGTATGTTACATAAATGTCAATCAAATATATACAAGAATTTGATATTTATATAAAAACGTCACATCCTACGTTAGACATCAACGAACGCAAGCGTACAAACAACTACAATACCTACAACTATACATTATATTCCTCAGGGTTCACTTTCTCTTTGAAAAGTAGGCCTTTTCATATTAGGATTAGAGACGGACGGAGAATACGTAAAACTTTTCCGGGTTTTAGTGACGTTACACATACTACTTTACACATACTTGAGGCCGGTCGTGGCGCAGCGGCACGAGGTGTGACTGTAAAACCGACTGGTTGTGGGTTCGATTCCCACTCGAGGAGATGAAATATTTACTTAAATTTATATTTTCATTTCTTCGCTCTGGTGTCGAGGTTAAGCGCGGCGTTGAGTTCTGCCACTCAACACGCAATGCCTCCAGAATTCGGCAGAAAGTGGGGAACAGGAGTGTCTTAACACTACGTTCCCTCTGCCTACCCTGCTGTGTGCGGGATACAGCGTGAAGCTGATTTATTTATTTACATATACTTTATGTGAACACAAATGTTCATCAATAGTGATGTACACAAGGGCAATGACTTCTAAAAAATTAACTGTGGCGTTGCATCGCGTGGTCGTTGACTCGGTGGCGTGCACTAGGCACCTTGGAGGTAAAGTAAAAATAGATTTACCTGGCGCCCTGAGATGTGAAGATTAGCCCTACACGAGCATACCACCTTAGTGTGCCTACACAAATGGTGATGCATCGTTGGATTCTCAAGTAACCGGCAAAAACATGATAAATCACCTCTTTCCTATTCACATCGTGTAATACACACCGTGGTTGTGTATATTGTAGTTTTTAATTTTATACGCCAGTTGTGGTGCTAGGGCATGTGCTACTGTAAGTGCGACTTGTTATGGGTTCTATTCCCAATTGAGGAAATGGAATATTTAATATTTTAATTACCTCGCTCTATTAACTCTAGAGTCCAGTAGAAAATGGGGAACGAATTTGTTTTAATGGGCACGGAGTGTCTTAGCACTAGGTTCCCAGGTTCCCTCTGCTACAAATAGCAGATTTGCAGGATACAGCATAAAGCTAAGAAAATTGTTATTTATGTACCTTCATATTTATGGTAAAATTTAAATACGAATAATAGCTTTAGAAAAATACTAAGGTAATTAGCCGACACTATTCACCGTAACTAAGATGAAAACTCATCAAAATTGCAGTTTGATGATTGGCTGTTAGTATTTAAAACTGTAAATTCTTCTGTTGTAATGAGTTACTTACAGTAATAACAAAAAAATATTTACAACATTTATATAAAAAATAAAAAATCAGCTTCAAGCTGTATCCCGCACACAACAGGGTAGGCAGAGGGAACCTAGTGTTAAGACACTCTGATCCCCACTTTCCGCCAAACTCTGGAGTGCTGAGTGGCGGAACACTGCGCCGCGCTTTGCCTCGACACCAGAGCGAAGAAATGAAAATATATATATTTCACTTTCTCGAGTGGGGATCGAACCCACAACCAGTCGATTTTACAGTCACATTTTGTGCCCCTGCGCCACGACTGGTCTCAGCCAAAATTTAAATAAACATAATAAATATCATTATTATCAGATTCAAATGCGAAAACAAAACTAGGACTATTGGGAAGTATCGATTGATATTCACAGATAAAAGTTATTGATAACGTATCAAAATACGCGATACTATTACAAGTACACCATGACTAGCAGAATAGTAAACAATGGCTGAATAATGATGAGACTATTATATTAAATTAAATTTAAATTAATATTACTGCCCCTGTTTATCATTTATATTAAATTAATTATTTCATATGAAACTTAAAAAAAAAAATTTGAAAATTTTGTGACATATGCAAATTCTATATTTTAAAATATTACAAAAAAAACGTGCAAATTCAATATTTAATTGTAACATTTTTTTATATAGTATAGGCACACCTGGCTCGTGTTGGCGTCTGTGCAGTTGACTGAGCAGCTGCACCCCGTGGAATGACTTCCTTTTGGCCGTTTATAGTATTTAAATTAAAACATTATATGACAAAACTTGAATTGAAAAAATAATTCTGAACATTAATGTGTCAGCTAAAATGGCTAAATATAATATTAGAAAAGAAGATATTGTGACGGAATAGGATAGCGTCTATCTGTAAACGAGATGGTTGTGGGTTCAATCCTCAATTGCAGCACTGAATTATTGTTAGTTCCCCACTTTGTTAAGACGTGCTGCGTTAAATTCCACCACTTAACACGCAATGTCTTCAATTTCGACGAAAAAAGTACGGAAAATCTTTACCCTGGACACTAGAGAGGACTCTACCCATTTTGCTATATGCGGAAGACAGTGTTAAGCTACAAAAAAAAGTATATTATGACTTACACGTTCACAGAGGTTTGAGGTCTAATTGGCCTCATAGTGCAGTAAATGTTGGTGGTCCTTTATGGTACGGGGGCTATGTACTGTAATCGTATTGTCAAGAACAAATATATTTTTTCTTATATTTGGGAAGTATCGACTTGGTGGAATAAAAAAAATATTTCAAACCGAAATGAACTTCAAACGCACCGAGTAGGATGATTTGGTCCTCAAGTGGTAAGGGGTAGCGCGACCAGAGAAGTCGACTTTAATACCCTTTATTTGGAGCACGCATAAAATTGGCATACAGTACTTACTAATAATACAAGAGAAGGTTCAAATATAGTTTTACTAATTTAAAGATGTTCCATATGCATTACATTGTTTTAACAAACAGTATGCGAATTAAGGATCAGATGATACAATTAAATGGAATGGCATGCTCGTGTTCAGTATATAGATACAATAAAAATAATTATAACATTAACATCAACGTGACATCTTATAATTATTTTATATTTTTAATTTTGTTGTGGCAAAAAGAAATCATGCTACTAATGTTGTCCCTTGTGTGTTTAAAGATCTAAAATGCATGTTGAGGCCTAAAACAAAATCAATAAACTTTTAAGTTAAAAGTATTTTCTCTAAAACAAAATCCAGAGTGAAACTAGGTTGATACAAAATCACTTAAGTCATTTCAACACAAAATAAATACATAACCCAACATCAGGGGAAGCATTCCTGGCCAAGTTACAAGACTTTCACAGAATTATGAAAACATGAGGCAGAAAGTGCCTCAACCGCCTTACAAATATGTTCAGATTTGTCTCGATCCTACCCCAATCGTCCCAGCTAAAAGTTCTAAGATAAAATAACTAGGATGGCGGACATGCTGTGCACGGTTGAGCTATGTTACACAAAATTTTGCAAAATTTTTGCAAAAATTTTACGAAATTTTCTGTTTTGTCCGCACGCGCTGGGTTAGGTTAGTCAGAGTTCAAACTGTGCGCGTGAATTTCAAAACATCCCACAGCTTAACTCTAGGGACACATTTTGACCATTTACTCAAAAACTATTCACCAAACTACTTCACTGGTACCGTGTCCACAACGTTTCTGTAAAATTTCAGAGCTGTAGGTTTAACGGTCTAGAAGAAGTGGCATTAAAACGAACATCACACTGCTGAACAGCACACTTTTGACCAGTAAGAAGAGTAAGAACAATAAGCAATGTCTGCAAAGGAATCGGGAACCAAGAACGTAGTGACCTGCTGTACTTTATTTATTGACTTTAATTATTATAATTATTAGGTATGTTTAATTAAAAATGACAATATCGTTGAGACATTAATTTTGTTACGTTGTTACATAGAAAGTATTTTTGAAATAGGTCAAAAATAATTAGTCACTACGATAAAAATATTCATGCAATATTAGTATCAGAGACTTGGTTAAAACCATGTCTGCAATCGACTTCTTACTCGCTTCCAGGGTTTCACCTGATTCGTAATGATCGTATTGGCCGCTCTGGAGGTGGTGTTGCTATATATTTACGTTCGCATATTGCTTGTAGTATAGTGGACCAATCGCAGCACCAAACAGATGGTGGCCCCGAACACCTTTTTATTGAAGTAGTTCTTTCGCATACAAGGGTCTTGCTTGGAGTTTATTACAGTCCAAGCCTTACGGTCGATTACTTTTCATCTTTTGAAACCCTGTTGGAGCGACTGAAGCCATTATATTCTCATACAATTTTAATGGGTGATTTTAACACATGCTTGTTAAAAGATGACCATCGTGCCTCTCGGCTGAAGTCATTGGTTACTGGTGCAAATTTGCATATTCTCCCTCTTGCTGCTACGCATAGTTTTCCGAATTGTTTACCCTCACTTCTGGATTTAGCTCTTGTCTCTTCTATTCAACATGTCGAAAAACACGGTCAATACCCTGCCCTGGCTTTTTCTTATCATGACCTTGTCTACTTATCGTATAAAATTAAGCCCCCAAAAGCAAAGTCAAGAATTCTTCTGCGACGCAATTTTGGTGGAATAGACTGGAATCAACTGCGAAAAGATGCAGCTGCAACAAACTGGCACGATATTTCTAATTATGTAACAATTAATGAGCAAGTTGCTGCCTTCAACTCGTTAATACTGCAAATTTATGATCGTCACGCTCCATTGCGTCCTGTTCGGGTGAGACATCTACCTGCTCCCTGGCTAACTGACGATATAAAAACGCTGCAAAGAAAGAAAAATTTGGCAAAACTACGTTATATGTTAAAGCCTAGTGACAAAAACCAGCTTAAATACAACAAAGCTCGGAATCATTGCAATAGAGTGTGTAGAGACCATCAACGACGCCATATCCATAAATCTATACTTGAAGAAGATGACTCTTCTAAAGTATGGAAATTTCTTGAATCCATAGAAGTAGGAAAAGCACGTCAAAACCTTAATCCTCAGAATATAAATCTAAATAAGCTAAATAAGCATTTCTCTTCTTCGAGTAACATTAATGATACTACCAAACTAAATACACTTAATCAAATCGCCGCTTTTGCCTCTCCTAATGTTCCAATTTTTTTCTTTAGTCGATTTACAGAAAGTGATGTTAGGAAAAATATTATGGCTATTAGTTCTGATGCTGTTGGTGCTGACTGCGTCAGCCGTAAAATGATCATCCCCATACTTGATATCATTTGTCCTATCCTAACTTCCATGCTTAATTTTTCCATTGATTCCTGTGAATTCCCTTCAGCATGGAAGGAAGCTCAAATCATTCCCTTACCTAAAAAGAACAATCCCACCTGTGATAACGATTACCGTCCAATTTCTATACTTCCTTTCTTATCCAAAGTCCTAGAACGCCTGGTGCAAAGCCAATTCACATATTTCCTTTCTAAAAATAACCTTCTAAATCCTTTGCAATCCGGTTTCCGTCCTGGTCATAGCACGATTACATCACTTGTAAAAATAACCGATGATATCCGTATGGGCATGGACATTCAACAGGTCACGGTATTAGTGTTACTAGATTTTAGTAATGCTTTTGGCACCGTAGATTTTGACATAATGCTTGCCATTTTAGCTTCTCTTAACATATCTCCTAATGTAATCGACTGGTTTCATAATTACCTGCATGGCCGCCGTCAACGAATACGAATTTATGATTCGTAATCGGACTGGTCCTCAGTCAATGCTGGCGTCCCGCAGGGTGGCGTGTTGTCTCCTCTGTTGTTTTCACTTTTTATTAATAATATTTCCCAACATATCACTTCTCTCTACCACCTATACGCAGATGATCTTCAAATTTATTGTAAGTCCAAAATTTCTGAGCTACCAAACACTATTAATACTATAAACAACAACCTAATGAAAATATCTGCATGGAGTACGTGCTTTGGAGTGCAATTAAATCCTAGCAAGTCTCAAGCTATTGTTGTTGGAAGTCCAAAGCTTATATCTAAAATTAGCATATCCACTTTGCCTGATATAATTATAGACGGCCAAATTATACCGTATAGTAAAGCAGTTAAAAATCTTGGTATCATCATCGATCACAATATGTCCTGGGATCCGCAGGTGAGCGAGGTGAGCAGAAAGATGTTTGCATCAGTAGGATATCTTTTCAGGCTACGTAATTTTCTTCCTATTCCAACAAAAATTGTGTTAGCACAATCTCTACTTTTACCAATTCTTGATTATGCTGACTCTTGTTATCTTGATTTAAAAGAGGAGCAATTAAACAAACTTGAGCGATTACAAAATCTTGCTATTCGGTTTATCTTTGGATTAAAAAAGTACGACCATGTCTCTGATTTCCGTAAAAAGCTCAAGTGGCTCCCAATCCGTCTTCGCAGGAATACTCATATTCTCCATCTTCTTTACTGTGTACTATTTGATCCTTTAACACCACCATATTTAAAAGAGCGTTTCCATTTTTTGGGTCACTCTCATTCCCGACATCTTCGCTCTGAACAAAATTTAACTTTAATAATTCCTTCACACTCTTCTTCCTTCCTCAGCAATTCTTTTACTGTCACATCCTCCCGACTATGGAATGCCTTACCTCTGAATATCAGACGGGCAAAATCTTTATTTATTTTTAAGCGACTCTTAAAGCTACACTTCCATTCCCTCTAAACTGCCTTCTTGTATTGCCACATTTACTTGTAAAATATGTATCATATATTTATGTATTTATGTACCTCTGTATGTATTGTATGTATGTATTTATGTATGTATCTATATATGCATGTATGTATGTATGTAAGTATATATGTATAATATGTGTATGTTTAGTTAGGTATTTTAAATATATTTAATACATGTATGCTGTTTGCTTTACACATTTATTATAATTATTGTTTACACCCCAACCATTTTCCTCCCCTTTATATCCTATGCCTTAAGGTTGCCTGGAAGAGATCGCTGTTTTAGCGATAAGGTCGCCTCTTGTACATTTCCGTTTTTTCTGTTACATATTTTATTGTTATTTTCTTTATGGGTGTACAATAAAGAGTATTATTATTATTATTATGTTTCTCGTTTAGAATTCACGGGTTCAAAAGAACCCGGTCCTTTGGAAGGCTTGCGTGGGGACACAGGTCCAACACGTAGAGGCCCCTTAGAGAATATAAAAATGTTTTACTGTGACGCAATAGCCTGGATCCATCTTTGGGTAACCACAGGTAATTGCCCAGAGATGGTCGCCGGTTAATGCGTAGGAACTATGGAAAATGTGGAAATCTAAACTAGGACTATGGAATGGAATTTGGATGGACTGCTACTGGACTATTGAGTGAGACTAACTGACGTCCGCCTTTACAATAGTCTCAAATTGAATGGTTGGCGGACGGTGACTCGCCTCCCACTAGATGGGCCCCCACAAAGCGGCGTAGTACCTTGGGCGCAACATCGGCGTGGTCGGCTAAGGGTGTAGAGAGGTGTGCACCGGTTTCACCATCACGAGAAGCTCGTGAGCGGGTTTCCCCGCTATTACGCAGATTGAGCACTTCCACCCTTTCGAGCATATAGCTCTTGCGCTCCACTCTGCCGGCCAATAAAGGCAAGCCAGAGGCGGGGGATAGATTACAATTCCCCTCCGGAGGACTCAGGTCCGTGGGGTCGCCACTCCCCAACAGCTCGCCACAAGCTGCCCTGCGGGTAATATGCGGGTAAATTATTATTATTTTTTTTATTTTAAAATCTCTTCGAACACGAAGGTTATGAAAAAACTAAGCACGAGCCTAGGCCAAGTGCGTAGTTAGGATACAAAAAAATTAAAAGTTATATTAAGTTTTGAATGTGCTACTAATTGGGTTGCAGGGTTCAAGTTTGAGACAAAAATTTACGCACTATTCGGCAAGTGTTTAAAATTACTGCTTTCTGTAAAAGAGTGTATATAAAAGGTGATATTTGAAGTGTATTAAGACTTTGGTGTAGAGCGTAAGGTATAACGCCCGTGGTAGACAGAACTATAGGAATTGTTTTTGCTGTGGTAACTTTCCACTGTGTCTTGACCTCAATAGCGAGATCTGTATACTTTGTTATTTTTTCAGTATATGTTGATTCTAAATTGTGTGTGTTGCAAATAGAAATATCGATAAAATAAACAGAATTACGAGTTTTGTCAAAAATTGTAAGATCTGGTCGGTTATAATATATCGTTTTATCGGTTACTATTGTCCTATCCCAGTATATTCTATAATTATCATTTTCTAAAACTTGTAGTGGTTGATATTTATAATATGGTACTTTTTCGGTTATAAAATTGTATTGGAACGCTAAATTTTGATGTATAATGGCCGCTACTTGATCGTGCCGATGTTTATAGTCACTCTGGGCTATAGACTTACAGGCGCCGGTTATATGCTGTATTGTTTCTGAGCTACTGTGGCAATGTCTGCAGGTATCTAAAATGTTTGGTTTTCGGATTATATATTTTAAATAATTCTTTGTCTCTACTACTTGGTCTTGTATAGCAAAAATAAAACCTTCTGTCTCAGGGAAAAGATCACCTCGCTTCAGCCAAGCGTTCGACGCAATTAAGTCGACATGTGGTTGCTGCAAGTCATGGTGATGTCTTCCGTGCAGAGACTTCTGGTTCCATTCCATTATTTTATCACTGTTTAGGATTATATTTTCATTGATTTGTTTATTTCTATCTTGAAGATTAAGTGGTGTGAAGTATTTGTCAGCTGTTACTATAAAATTATGCAAAATTGATTCCTCTGCTTGTTCGTGAAAAAATTTTCTTAATGATGTGATTTGACTGTTATGTAAATTGATAATATCAATAATACCTCTGCCTCCTTCTTCCCTGGGGAGAGTAAGCCTTTGTATACATGATCGTGGATGATGTTTACGTTGTTTTGTCATAGTAGTATTTATAATTCGTTGTAATTTTTTTAAATCAGTTCGCGACCACGTTATTATACCAAAAGAGTATGTAAGTATTGGAATAGCAAAAGAATTAATGGCTTTTATAATGTTGCCGGAATTAAGATTACTTTTTAATATTGAGCAAAGTCTGTGCTTAAATTTACGAGTAAGTTCTATTTTTGTATGTTTTTGGTTAATTTGACGATCTTGTTGAAATCCTAAATATTTATATGAGCTGTTATGATCTAATGATTCTATCGTTTCTCCTGTATTTAAAACATAGTTATTTAATTGTAGTTTTCCTTTACTAAATGAGAATGTTTTACATTTTTCTATACCGAATTCCATGTGAATATCTCTCGAAAATACCTGAGCTATATCTGCTAGCTTGTGTAAGGAATTAATGTTATTGCTATATAATTTTATATCATCCATATAAAGAAGATGTGAAATTAATTGCTGCTCTCCTGCGACAGTTTTCATACCACAGTTTATGCTGTTTAACATATATGAAAGTGGGTTTAATGCAAGGCAAAACCAAAGGGGACTAAGAGCGTCTCCTTGGAATATACCTCGTTTAATCGATATTTCTTCTGTTTCTACATATTCCACATCGTTTCTTGCTTTAAGTTTAGTTCGCCAGTGCTGCATTGTGTGTTCTAAAAATGTGATTAAAATTGGGCTAACGTGATGAAGATGTAGTACTTTAAGTAACCAGCTATGAGGTACTGAGTCGAAGGCTTTTTGGTAATCTACGTACATTGTAAATATATCTTGTTTGTTGGCATGAGCTTGTTTCATTAAAACTGAGTCTATAACAAGTTGTTCCTTACATCCTTGGCTTCCTTTACGACAACCTTTCTGCTCTTGTGCAAATAAGTCATTGGTCGTAATATGCTTGTCTATAACTTGGGCAATACATGATGTGAGTATCTTATAAACAGTTTGCAGGCATGTTATTGGTCGGTATTTGGCCGGGTTATGAGTGTCTTTATTATCTTTTGGTATCATAAAAGTTATTCCTTGTGTAATATACTTCGGCATAGAACTAGGATTCTTGATGAACATATTTAAGTGTTGGATAATTAATGGATGTGATGTAGTAAACTTCTTATACCAGTAGTTGTGAATGTGATCAGAGCCGGGTGTTTTCCAATTATGTGCCATTTTGAGAACTTTTGTGAATATTTCTGTAGGAATACTGTCAAACTTCATTTGTGAAATGTTACTATGTTTATCTGATTGAGTCTGTATCCATTCTGCGTTTGTATCATGTTCAACTCTGTTAGCCCAAATACTTGACCAATAATCCTGTAGAACTTTTGCAGTTGGTAACGACTTTGCCGGTGCAATAGATTTTTGGTGAATATTACTGGTTTGTTGATTTAAGTGTCTGTAAAACATCTTTTCGTTATTCATGAATAGTTTATTTTGCTTTTTTCTTAAACTACAATTATCATATCTTCTGAGTCTACTAGATTTTGCAGAAAGTCTTTGTTTCAAGCTGTCAAGGAATTGTTCGATTGTTATGTTTGGTTCTTCATGTTTTGAATGTATTTTATATTTTTCTTTTATAGCTTCAACGTGTGACATTATCCTATCATTTCTGTTTCCTTGCTTGTACTGAGTTAATCTACCAATATCTCGTCTAAAGTTGTCAATCTGTTTCTGTAGCCTTTGTTTCCATACTGGAATATTTATTTTATTTTTATTTAAGAAAGTAGATTGTGCATTATTGTCAATTTTGGAGCCATTACAAACTGCAGCTGAATATGCAGCACAGTATATAATTGTTTGCATTGTGATAAAATCAGTGTCAGTCGTCATGAATTGAGGAAGAATATTTTTATCAAGATATTGGACTATATACGTTAATCTTTTTGACGTTTTTTGTTTTGGTATAAATAGTCTGGTAGTTGGATCAGTATTAATAAACTTCTCATGTGTACTTTTGAAAGTTTCTTCAATTTTTACATTAAAATCTGGTGCATTTTGGTATTCACCACGTTCGTTATTATAATTATGTAAAGGTTGAGGAACATTAGTAGAAAATCTCTGAGATTTATTAGTTATTTCAAATTGTGATGGAGGACTGTGTAGATTATGTTCGTTACTTAAAGGCATAATTGGCAATGTTTGTTTTACCTCATTTCGAATTTCTTCTATTTTTTCTGCTGATAGTAATTTGTTATGGATAATAGATCGCCTTTGATCAGCGATACGTTGTTCAGATAAATGGGATATTTGTGGGAACTGTTGTGTAATAGCGACATGTAAAAGTTTTCGGTATGATGTCTTATTTGATTCCAAATTTGTTACTTTAAAATATGTTCTAATGATAGCTTCATTGATGTCGTCCGCCCATCTTATTCTTGTTGATGATGTTGTTAAAACTGGTTCTGTATTCTGTGTACTTGATTGTTTTGTGGAATTTGTTACGTGAGTATTTCTTTCAACATCTTGCCGTATTTCATCTAATATACTCTGTTATAAAAGTTTATTTTTAACTATGGCCCTACGTTGCATTCCTACTCTTTGTTTTGAAACGTCAAAGTCTTTAAATTTTTCCTTAAATTTTTTATGTAGCAAATCAAGATATCCTCGGTTTTTTGTTTCTAAACATGTAATAGTGAGGTATGTACGCCATATGAATTCGTTCATATCTGTTGTCCACTTTTTTCGCATACGACTTTGGCCAGTGGTGGATGCAGAATTAACGGCAGGTGCCGTCTGCATAACATCCTCTAGACCTTGTGTGTAAGTTGATAAAGAGTCAGACCTACTTATTAAACTATGTGTATTAGGAGATGATGAGGGGGAAGTAAATAAACTATGATGCGACGATGAAGTTGATTCTTGATCATATTGTTTAAGATTTGTTCGTATACTGTGTGCTTGGTTATTTATATTTATTTTTCTTTTTCTAAGATTATATCGCATAGTCTGACTATTTATCATATTTTCATTTTGTTCGCTTGCTTGTTCAGAGTCCAATGGAATAGCGCTAGTCGTTTGATGGTTTGAGACCGCCACCCGGAGATTCTTCTCTCCCCTGGCTCTTCCAGATATTTGCCTACCATCATCGGTATCACTGTCAGAGCCCCCGGGTACTTGGGGAATGGTTATTGGTTGCATTTTCATTATAAAAATCGGAACTTAAAACCCAACGTGCGTTTCCAGGACACGAGGGTGCGTAGTAAGCTATACAGCTTTTGAGCGCCGCTGTTGGTATGCTAGATACTCTTCCACCGCCGCCCTAAACCATCATCCTACACTAATAATGGTTGTTCTGTCTCAGCCTCTGTTGAACAATACATGTATGTGTTCTTTGAGCCAAGAGACAGCTTAAACTGGTAGATATACCGCCACCAGACGGTCGCCAGAGCCTCGTTAGTTAATGGCAGGGTGTACCACGGGCAGGTGAGGTTGACATTTAGGATAGTTTGAACACTTACATTACTACCCCCTTACACCCCTTATTATTATTATTACGATATATGATCTCCACTTGTACTTAAGGAGTGTTTATTATTATTTTTTCAATGCTTTAAAAACAATAAATAACACAAATCTATCTAAGTTTCTAGAATCCAACTTGCATAACGTTTTAGCAAAAAAGTAATAGTTCACTTCTAATTAATTAATATGAAATATAGCCTCCTTATGTATCATTACCGTCTTGAGTAACGGCTATGAACCTTGAAATTTTTGTTACCAATTTTTAATTGATAACCTTCACTTGTGTATAAAGTAAGATAACAATTTTGTATAAAGAACACGTTTAGTTTATTTTCGAAGAAATATAATATCAAATTAGACTGTACGGCGCACGCATCGCTTAAAATATCATGACCAAAGTACTAACATAATAACAGCACCTGAGTGGCCGTAAGGCACTTTATTTAATCAGTTCATATTACAAATATGTACATGTTTCACATTGTTTTAAAGTTAAGAATCTATATGGAGTAACAAAACATAATAACCGATTTTAAAGAAATTTTAAATTTATAAATTAACTATGTTACACTTTATGCTTTTTGATAAATTGTACTATGTATATGTATATACATATAATAAAACCTAACTGATCGCTGTTCGTCTGCAGATTATATGTAAATAAGAAAATCTGTTATTGGGGGCATTTATCAATGTAGTAATAACCTTTTTAAATACAATTTTCACTATTGTATTTTGGCAAACTTTCTTTAACATTTTGTGATTTATTTTCAAGTCTTTTTTTTTTGGAAAAGAAAGAGAAAGGAAGAAAAAAAGAAGACAAACGAGAGTTCGGGTCACCTGACGGTAAATGATCACCGCCGCCCACGACTCCGTGCAACACCAGAGGAGCTACAGGTACGTTGCCGGTCTTTCAGGTGGAGATAGATGCACTTTTTGAAGGTATCCATGTCATATCAACCTGGACGGGTAGGCCATACTTCACTGTTCCGTGGTTCGTGGAAGGAAGTTCCTACGAATCCGCACAGTAGTGGAGTGCCACGTATCCAGGTGGTGTGGATGATATTTAAGCTTGTCACTTACTGTGCGGTAGAAAATTCGGCGGCAGGTAACAGGTCAAACAGCTTCAGAACACTCCAACATAAATGCGGTAGAGAACGCACAGCGAGGAGACGTCTCTACGCAAAGCCAAAGTGTCAAGCCTTTCACAGATCTTTGGGTCCCCAATGATTCGAATCTCTACGTTGCATGCGATCAAATTATTCAAGCTAAAACTGGGTTACACCAGCCCAGAGATAGGAACAGTACTCCATATGAGGCAGAATCTGGGCCCGATATATGGCCAATCGGTGTTTTGGCGTGAAGTACCGTCTCGCCGTTCTTATGGCTGCCAGTTTCTTCGAGGCCAACTTGGCCTTGCTTTCCTGATGACAGCGATAATGGCAGTCACTCGAAACATTCGTTCCTTAAATTAAAAAAGTTTTATAAATATACAGTAATTTGTTCGCTTAAACAATAATTTTGTTGCTTTGTTCAGTAACTTCATTGTTTTTCAGAATCACTTACTCACAATATATTGTAATAGGTGTCATAGCAAATATCATAAACTTCACGCAAACGAAGTTGCGAGTGACAAAAAAATCTATAAATCTTATATTCCAGGCTGAATACCATTTAGAAGTACATGTAATTTACTAACAATATGTTCTTTGTTGTAATTTTAACAATAGAAAATAAAGCAAGATTGATAGTAAATATAACAAGCTTTTCTATACATATACTTACGTATAATGTAAAAGTAAACAATTATATCATAATCGGGCAAGTCTACGGTGAATTAAAAAAGCACTTAGGCTGACTATTTAACAACAAAACTGGCAAATAAGGATGTTGACTGTAGAGTAAAGCACTAGGCTTTATATTAAACCATAGGGCCTAGTAAGCTTTCAATTGATAATATTTTTCTATTATAGTTATAAAGTAGGTCAGTAACTGACTGTAAACTTCATTGTTGTGGGGTCGTTCCACCCCTCGGTGGCGTTAAAATCTGTGGGTGAAGATGGTGTTAAGATCCGTCGCTCAACATACGTTATCTCGAAATGGGGCGGCATGTAGAGAACGTAGATAACGCGTGCTTCACTGGGGAAAAACAAAAAATATTACGATAAAATTGCCGCTACATATAAATGATATTTGTTGAGTACTAAGTAATATAAAATCAAGTGACCGTACCTATTCATAAATGAATATTACAATAATTGTAAATACTTTTTCTATTGGCACCTTTTGTAGAGCTTGATTAAAAAGATTTATGTTTTTTAAATTGCATATTTTTAATACCAAAAGAACGAGGCTTTAAAGTAAATATGATAAAAATTTTGTAAACAAAAAAAAATACTAATCTGAACACTTTTAAAAAAAATCAATCAGAACACTATATAATTTTATCAAATTATAATCTATTTTGCTGTTTTTTATCGGTATAAAGGTAAGAATTTCCGAATGATAACGATACGATATTTCTAATATCTAAAAGTGATCAGTTATATAATTATCAACTTTTTAATAATCCTTGTACAAAAAAAATCAGAAATATAGATATTTTTACTACTAATTAGATTAAGGCACATCCAAAATCCAATATTACTACAGAAGATTTCAATAAAAAAAAAATCAGCTTCACGCTGTATTCCGCATACAGCAGGGTAGGCAGAGGGAACCTAGTGTTAAGACACTCCGTTCCCCACTTTCTGCCGAATTCTGGAGGCATTGCGTGTTGAGTGGCAGAACTCAACGCTGCGCTTAACCTCGACACCAGAGCGAAGAAATGGAAATATAAATTTAAGTAAATATTTTATCTCCTTGAGTGGTGATCGAACCCACAACCAGTCACCTGGTGCCGCTGCGCCACGACTGGCCTCGATCTTTTTGTGAAATTATTTAACATCCATTATTATTATTGAAACCAGACAAGATTATGTAAGAAAACGTAATTATAAAATTCACTTGAATTAATGAGGTTTTACTTCATTTATAAAACAATGTGGCAGCCGTCTGCGGGTTGCCTTTTAAGGAAAGTGGTTGACGTTGTGTCTGATGATATAAAAGGAGATATTTCTTCCTGTAGATATATTTAATTTACAATAACCATGATTTTTAAATATATTTTTACTAGTTTCACGCTCCTCCCGCATATATTGAATGAGGGAATCGAATCCAATGACGTGATGAGCCATTGGGCTCATGCGCCACAATGTCTTCTTGGTCTGGCCAAATTCTTTTTTCTTAACACTGACACTCAGACTTTTTCGAACATAGCAGAGTAAATAATCTGTAAACAAGTATTTGTTTATGAAAAACATTAACATTATTGGTTCTATTTAACAAAAATTTTTTACAAGGTTAATTCTACCAAAATATAATTGTTGTATGATAATAATAAAAACTTACTTACTAAACATACAAAACGGTAAGTATTTTGCATAAAGAATATATAGTCTCTTCTTTTTCCCGACTGCTAAGGAATGGTTATGTTTTTCGCGCGTATCTTCTATGTATGTATTATTCTTTATTACCTCATATCTCGAGAACCGCTGAACATATTTACATAATTGAGGTATCGTTAGATTCGTATTAGCAGCCGAAGTGTTCTAACTAATATGTGACATTAAAAAGAAACAATCATGGCGGCTGTAGGACGCCATTGAATTTAGTGAAAAAAAATTTCGTTTCGAATACCACAATATGGGTATCAAATTCAAGAACTCAATACGACGATTTCAAAAAGGTATATCATTACCATAGTAAAATCTAACAAAAAAGTGAAAAATAAAAAAATATTTGCAAAAACAAAAACCCCAACTGCATAAAACTAATAAAAAGAAAATAAACAAGCCCAGTAGTTTATTAAGATTAACAGTCGGGACCTATTAGTAATTCTTCAATTAATAAAATCTTTACCAGACACCCCGCATAATTTAAAGAGGTCCCGGCTGTTAATCCTAATAAACTATTGGGCTTGTTTATTTTCATTTTATTAGTTTTATGCAGTCGGGGTTTTTGTTTTAGCAAATATTTTTTTATTTAATATTTTATGTTGGTCAAATTATTTAAAATTTTTATAATGAACATAAGTATTGAGTACCTTAATACGTTTATATTATAAATTTATTAAGAATAAATTTATTTATATACCCATTAACAAGAAAAATCAATACATTTTAAGTGATACTAAACAATGACTGCCTCTGAATGAATAGAATTACAATATAAAACGTTCATGAAATCTATTATAAAAACTACCTTTATAAATATAACTGAATATTTAATTTTTTTGCTGAAATCCTAACAACTAAATTAAAAAAAAAGCAATATAAAAATATATTTTATTTCACATTAATTTAAATAAATAATTAAAATTAATAAATAATAATAAAACATATTGGATACCGTTTCTTAAATTTAGTTTCGAGACATCATCAGATGTGCATAAACATAATTGGTATCTTATACACTCGCATGCAAATATAACGTTCATACCGTTCGAGAAATCTGGAGAGAGCGAGAGCGTTGAGCCGTGTAAAGGCTGGTTTTGCTTTACATCTACGTCAATACGATACACAATCGCTTTAGTGAATAAATAATCATTAAATCGTTATTACATTAACAAAACTATTCACAAAATTTGAATATTTATATCGCTTTGAATGTTATTATATTATATAATAGCTCTCCTTTAAAGAGTAGTTTTTTTAGCTGTATTCCGCACAAAACAGGGTAGGGAATTTAGTGTTATGATACTCCGTCTCAATTAAGACACTCCCGTTCCGCCGAATTCTGGAGTTATTGCGTATTAAGTGGAAGTGAAGGTTTCGTTACCAGAGAGAAGAAATGAAAATATTAATTATTTTCCTTCCTCGGGTGGGAATCGAACCCACAACTTCTCGCGTTACCAGTCGCACACGTGTTTTCCTACACCACACCTGACCTCAAATGGAAAAGTTTTTTTTTTTGTTTTGTTTATTTACTTGTCTAGTTATTCTAAATTTAGCCTAATCTGCTTAATAACTGTTTTGAATGAAACGCGTAATTATTTTTTATACATAATATATTTTGTACAAATTCAAAATTCTTCTTACTAAAATGAAACATTATTTATATTTGCAGTTATATGTTAACAATTACCTATGTTATTGCAAATTACGATACGTCAATTTAAACAGAATCGTGCATCACGTTTCGACGCGGCAGTCGTGGTGGACGACTGCTTATCACAGTTTTGTTAATTTTATACTTTGTGAACATTATAGTATATAAAAATATAGTGTTGCTCTTGTGACTTCGCCCGCATAGACTATAAGATTATGTTTGTTTCGATATTTCCAGTTTTTTATGTTTTTTTTACTACATTACATTATACATTTTGGATAACCTCGGATCTGTTCCAATATAAATGCGTCTACTAAGAACTAAGAATCGGCCGTCGGTAATCAATGATTTTATTTTAATACTACATATATAAGGAGAAAAGGAAATTATGTTTAATGAAAATAAATTCATTTTAAATTACATAAATATGTAAAAAATAAAGAACTAAACAAAAAGCGAGGGGATTTAACATAGAGATCTCTCTTATTAAATCGATCAGTGCATGACTTATGAATCAAGAACTGTCTTGTTCTATTTCATATATACATATAATTAATGTTTACAACAAAATTTTAAGCTTTTATAGTTTAACATTTATTTTTTTCATAAAAATAAAAATTATAAATATTTTATTTACTCATAATAGCTATCTATATCTTGTTTCAAACCTGTACGTACAGAGGTACAATGTCACCAATTTAAATCAGAGCAAAAAAAGAACCTCGCTACATAAAAGTTGTTAGGTCGGTTTTAAACCTGTTCATTTAAAACTCGTGTTCAAGTTTTTAGAATCTTTAAATTACTGCACTGATTAATAAAAACTACGGAAAATCTATCATTTAAAAATCCTTAACAATGTTAATCCAATCTTAAGCACATATTATTGAATAAACAACCTTCACACGAAACGCTTAGCGCAGCGTCGAAATTCTGAAGGTTTAAAAAATAATATCACAGAACAATGAAGCCAGTCGTGGCGCAGGGGCACTAGCATGTGACTGTAAACGCGACAGGTTGTGGGTTCGATTCCCACGTGAGGAAATGAAATATTTAATATTTTTTTCTTCGCTCTGATGTCGATGCTAAAACGCGACGTTGAGTTCCGCCACTCAACACGCAATGCCTCCAAAATTCCGCTGTAAGTAGGTAGTGGAGTGTCTTACTACACTACTCCTCCGGCTCCCTCTGCCTTTCCTGCTGTGTACGTTGTGCTAATTAAAAATTAACATAGATTTTTGTCTGAAAATCTATATTATGTATATACATACGTATATACAGACATACTCATACTATATATATATATATATATATATATATATACCATTGTTATATTTAATATCTTGAATAAAGGGATTTTATATACAATACAAAACACAAACCAACAGCTATCGCCTTAACGCTTTGTTAGTTTAAAGAGATTTTTTACTTTCAATTTTTCTTAAGGTTTTTGCTATAAGTTCTTGGGAATTTCAATTTGGACCAACTGATCAGAAAACGTGATAGATGAAGTCTTTATACATCTCTAGATTTCTATAACTTTGACCGAATGTATAATAATAATAAATATATATATAAATAAGTAAAAAATAATTTAATAATTATATAGGTACAGAGGAGACCAGTCGTGGCGTGACTGTAAATGCGACAGGTTGTGAATTCGATTCCCAATCGATCAAATGAACAATTTTCATTTCTTCGCTCTGGTGTCACGACAAAAGTGCAACGTAAAATTTCGTCACTAAATACGCAATACCTCCAGTATTCGGTGGAAAGTGGATAACGGAGTGTCTTAACACTAGACTCTCTCTGTTGACCCTGCTACTTGCGGGATACACCGTGAAGCTGTTTTTTTTGCTTGCATGTTGCTTAAATGTAGTGGTTGAAATTTACACCCACAAGTGCGAGTACGTAATGATTACAGAGGAAGTGTGTTAATTAGATACTGAGATACGTAATAGCAATGCATTTGATTTGAACACTCAACGAGGCGGTATGTTGGACAAAAAAATAAAAATTTAGCCGCGAAATATAAACGAATCTTAATATTTGCTGTTAAACTGGTTATTTTGTTGTTTTTATTCGAGTTCTCCACTCCTAAATAGTATATTGTCAATGGATCAATTGACCAAGAGAAGTTTCTTTATCTTTAAGTAGTTAAGTCGTAAAAGACACTATGGAAAGCTAATTATATGATAAAAATCAAAAACCAAATAGAAAATGGCGCTACAAACGCTTGTTGAGCGTGTTTTCATCGTTATCAGACTACGTCGTAATAATTATAGCAGTTGGAAAAAAATCTACTGCCGCCATTTCCATCCGCATTGCAACTCACAGGTCAATTTCTATTGGTCGATTTTTACCAAACAATACCGGCGTGTTTAATAGCCACGCTTATATGATCGGCTAGCATTATATTAAATAAAAATCAGCTTCACGCTGTATCCCGCACACAGCAGGCACACAGAGGGAACCTAGTGCTAAGACACTCCGGTCCCCACTGTCCGTTCCGGAATTATATTAGATACAAAATAATTTTTTTTGTAGTACTACTACTAAAATATATATCTATCTATCCTAGCACCTACGTAACACGGCGTAGGTACCGAGGTACGCGATTTCAACTAGTTTTATTGTAAAAACAAAATGGACCGCATTTCGATTTGCGAGCGATCCAGTCGAGTGATTCAATTCACAATTATATTTAACAAAAACTTTAGGAAAAACATTTAATGTTCCCTTTTTTAACACTAGATGGCATTCTCTTCGACCGCTCACTGCGGTTTTTCACCAGCAACAGTCAAACGAGTCACTGACTATACTATCGCAACTTGAACTAATAAATGTTATGTTATATAACAGTAACGTGGTATATTGTGTAATATTGAGTTTATTGATATATTTGACAATAGAGTTCACTTTTTCGATGTAATATAGCCGTGCAGTTGCGCCGTCGTAGCCGAGAAGGGGCGTCAGCGACGGTAGACCGCGCTCCGACAACTTGCCGCAACATTCTTAGCGTAAAAGTTAACGTGGATGGTTTACTCTATGTAATATGCGAAGACTGAGTTGAATTCTAAGTTTACTAATCGAATTATTCTGTGCGAACGAACAAACGAAATACGATATTTATATTTATATGTATGATAACTCTTTGTGATGATGAGTGTTTTTCATTTTTCCAATACAGTTTTCGCGGGAATGTCGGATCTGTTAGTGCAAGTCTACAATATTAGTAAGTATTAATTTTTATACTTAACTTTAAAAATAAGCTGAGAAAGGAACCACAACTTAACAAGTCGTTTATAACTTTTAACTGTATAATATAAATCGACGTTGGTTGAATCGTAAGTCAAATAGTTATAGGCAATATCTTCGAGTTTTTATTATGCCTTGTCCTTGTAGATACTAATAAGATTAGCCTCAAGTAAAATATAATATATTTTATATACAATGCAATTAATCACGGTTCATGGTCGGTGGTAATTGTAAAACTTGTAGCTATATTAAAGAGTAACTACCTAAGATTTAAACATATTACGCTACCTTTTAAACTTACACGAACTCATGATTTCTTTTTTTAATAACAATAGTAAATGTCACTTGATGAAGATTACATAAACTATGATTTTCAATGTGTATATAAGTTCGTTAGTTTTTCCGTAAGAATCTTCAGTTTGATTATATAGACCATAGAGGCCAGAGTGTGGTCTTCTGTTCTGCCACCCGAAAGCCAATATCTGGA
This sequence comes from Heliconius himera, assembly GCA_021202915.1. Lineage (NCBI taxonomy): Eukaryota > Metazoa > Arthropoda > Insecta > Lepidoptera > Nymphalidae > Heliconius > Heliconius himera. Next base: position 430,456 of record JAJHJA010000025.1, on the reverse strand, counting down.
AACGATCGAAACTATTCTTTATAGTTACTGAAATATTGACATTTAGTTATCCCTGCCTATCCCGCAAAAATGTCAGATTTGCCTATGTTAGTGAAGGGGCAAAATTAAAGCCTTTTGACAACAATCAGTTCAAATGTTAGTGGAACTTGATTATTGAAAAAATGATTATACAACAGCCAGTGTGCCTAACAAACCGTGCATAGCATTATTACAATTCCATTTCACGTTTTGGCCAGCGGCCATACGGACCCGACTTCAAGGTCCCAAGCAAATTTTATACATTTTCTGCTAAGTTATCTTTCACGACCTTGGCGCTGCAATAATAGTGGAAACTTCTCACATTAGGATTTTATTATTCATAAAAACGATCTACTAACTTTAATTAAGTATATATACCTACACATTAATCATCTTTCAACGCTTAAATCGTTTAGATATTCTAAGTTGTCTAGAAAAATCGATTCCGAAATAAAATTGCTAGCAAATTCTGAGAAATATTTTTTCAATTTTGCCTTTTCATTAAAAAAGTAGTAGCCCATAGTTAAATTGAAGAAATTGACAGAAATTGAGGTCTTTCGTTACGAACCTATAACTAAATCGCGATCCGCATGGGTTGTTGTGGAGTTTAACGATAAAAAAGATTACGTTCTAAACAAGTGAAATCGTTGCGAAAGCTGCAAGTAGAAGTACTTGTTGCTTATTAATAAACATCTAATTAATGCATTGTTCATAATCAAAACTATGCACCGATTGAATCTATTTGTTTTAGTTATAATAAAATTAATTAATATGTCCAGAGGCTGCTCGTGGCGCAGGTCGCATGCGTGTGACTGTAAATGCGACGGTTTGAGGGTTCGATTCCCAGTCGAGCAAAAGGAAAGAATATTTCATATTTTCATTTCTTCGATCCGGTTTCGAAAAAAAGCGCGGCGTTGAATTCCGCCATTCACCACGCAATGCCTCCAGAATTCGGCGGAAAATGGAGACCGGAGTGTTTTAACATTAGGTTCCCTCTGCCTACCCTGCTGTGTGCACGATACAGCATGAAGCTGTATAATTAACATATCTTGAGTACATCATACAAAATATATTATTCAATTTATATATATATGTATTTTTATTTGCAATATAGGAGACACGCTCGTTGTAGATATTATGATTTTATTAGGACAACGAAAACAATACATAATTGCACAAAATAAGTATTGTGAAGTCGTTTGTTCATTCTTGCAATATTCTCTGAGAAACGTTTCTTACTGGTTTTACAACACAGTGGTGTTGTAACACACTGCTTAGCGGTAACCACGAAACTTACATTTTTGTTTGGTCGATATCAACGTGGCCTAGTATTTAATTACCTAAATATGAATTTTATTTTTAGATAATAAACTTTTATGAGCGCTATTATAAGCATGCCTGTCTTTTGTTGTCAGCTTTATACACCTCCAGCAAATGAGGCCAAGAAAAATTGCTGTTTTGTTACTCTTTTCACAACTTTTGCGTAATTTCAAGATATTTTGTGTTAAGTGATGGAACTCAACTGCGCACTCTATCTTACTGGTAATAATAACTTAATGCTTTGACTACTGTTCCATTGAGTCCACAACAATCGCATTTACACTCGCACTGTGCCCATGATCTTTAGTCTTATAATCGTAAATACTAACATCGACAAACTTCTGTCAAAACAAGATTATTTTTCCCTGTTTCGCAGAATGCTGAATAAAAATAAATTATATCTTATATCTATATTCTATATTTATAATAAAATTGTATAACTGATCGCAGTGTCTACGTGGAAAATCTATTATTGGGAGCACTTATCAATAATATAATTAAAGAATGTAAAACAATGGTTTTTAATTTTTTTGTCTGGTTGGCATTTTGTCTGTCTTGAACTTGAAACTTTTAATGATGCTAACCTTAGAATGAGGATCAATGATAAGTTAATAAGTAAGTGTGAATCCGGAACCAACTGCAGTTCGCTGGAAGCAGTACTTAACTTTAGTGAATTGGTGGTATATTAATTGACGTTTAAAAATGAAGCCTGTAACTTCTTACTTTGTATAAAATTATTTAGTTTTGACTTTGAATATGATTAACCGATTTAAGTGCAAGTTTTCACTAATATAGTTTATTAGCCAAACTTCCCTTAACATTTAGTGTTTGATTCATTTAAACCTAATTCATCAATATAAAGTAGGTATTTGGTTCAACAAAATCATAACACCTAAAAAATTAAAAAAATAATGATGAATTAAGTAATTGGCTAAAACTTTATTTTTTTAATATAATTATTTTAAAATGATAATGGTATTAGAAAAACAATATTATTTAGATTAATAAGTTCTTTGATTTTCACGATTATTACACATTTTAAATGAAACTATTTTAACCGGATTAATCGCGTATATTTGGTACTTTTATACATTTTTGGAAACCCGACGTTTCGAACACTTTGCAGTAGTCCGTGGTCACGGGTAGACTGAGGTGGCATTCGTCTGTCAGTTGACATAATTATTATATCAAACTACCGCCAACGATTTCTTAATTGCCTCGCGTACTGCCCTGGATTCCTGCAGAATGAGCTGATAGTATCTTGCCCTCTGGTATGGTGGGTTTGAGACTTCAATGATTTTATGAGTGGGTCCCAGGTGGTAGAAAGTTTCCAGCCATCCTCTCTATTGAAATTAGGATGTTTTTGTATTTCAATAGCCTCGCGGATCATTCTAGGAATGTATCTGTTTTCCTTAGCGAGGATTTGGGGTTTATCAAACCTAATGTAGTGGCTGGGTTTATCCACAGTATGCTCACACACAGCTGACTTCGATACATGCCCATTCTTGATATCAGAGATGTGTTCTTTCACCCTAACACCGATGCTTCTCTTTGTTTGACCGATGTATGATAAGCCACAGTCACAGTCTAGTTTGTATACACCTGCACTCTGTAAAGGAATATTACTTTTTACTGGTCTCAAGAATTGGCTCACTTTCTTGTTAGGCTTGAATATGGTTTTTATGGAAGCTCTTCTTAAGATGTTGCCAATCCTGTCTGTAACCCCCTTCACATATGGAAGAAATGCTGGCTGTCTCTCTACTGTGGGTGGCTTGTTGGTCTTCTGACAACGCTGGCGGGGAACTGGCAGCTTGTTCTGATGAAGGCTATTTTTCACCTGGCGAAGCTCGTCCCCTAGGTGTTCAGCGTCGCAGAGGTGGTGGGCTCTCTGAAACAAAGATTTGCCAACGGTAGATAACTGTGTAGGGTGATGGTGAGATTCACCATTGAGGTATCTATTGGTGTGCGTGGGTTTCCTATATACTGTGTGGCCTACTGTGCCATTGGGATTTCTTATGACTAAAACATCAAGAAAAGCTAGGGAATTATTATACGAATTAAAATCCGAACGGAAAAATGTCTATGGTAACGCCGTAACCTCTACACAGACAACACAAACGTCAGTTGTCAATCTGTCAAAACAAACTTTAGATGATTCGACTATTGAAGTACTAAATAAAGGTTTTAACTTTGCGCCGGCGCCTAGAAAAATACCTATCGAGGAAATAATAACTAACGTTGAGGACTGTTTATATAAAAACCAGATTTTGAAGGAAGATTCTGAAGTTATTCGCCAAGATATATCATCTTTACTGCGCCGTAGTAAACCACCTAAATCAAATCTTTCTCGTGATGAATCTCGAGCTCTTAGTAAACTACGTAAAAACGAGGATATAACAGTCCTCAAAGCCGATAAAGGTAACGCGACGGTTATACTAGACACCGACGAGTATATACAAAAAATGTCAATATTGCTATCGGATCAAAAAACTTATAAAATTGTTGATAAAGACCCTACAACAAAAATACTTAAAAATACATCCGATTTGATCAAAAAACACGCGAAAACATTACATCTTGACATTAAATCTCTCGTGCCTAGCTGTGTAAAACCTCCAAAGTTGTATGGGTTACCAAAAATACACAAAAAAGATGTACCTTTTCGACCAATAGTCAGCCAAATCGATACGCCGACGTATAAACTGGCTCAACATGTCGCCAAAGTACTTTCTCCACTGCGTGGCCACACAACATCTTATGTCAGGGACTCTTACCATTTTGTTAGCGGACTGAAAGATCTTAAGTTAGCTAACAATGAAACCATGGTCAGTTTTGATGTCCAGTCGCTGTTCACCAGTATTCCCGTCAAGGACTGCATCAAGATTGTCAAGAGGAAGCTAGAGGATAACAATATGCCTATAGAATATCTTGAACTTTTAGAACATTGCCTCACATCTGGATACCTTATGTTCAATCAAGAATTCTATTTACAAATAGATGGCATTGCTATGCTATGCTATAACAGATCTTGGCTTGACCAAAGGAGATCCTGGCATCAACACAAAATTTCAAGATATAATTCATTCCAATTGGTTTAATCATCTCCTCATCTTCACTGATGCATCGAAGCTCTCTAAAGAAGGCTGTGTTGGTGCTGCATGCTGGATCCCAAAATTCAAAATTATTTTACAATTTAAATGTCCTCCCGAATCTTCTGTGTTTACAGGTGAGGCTGTTGCTTTATTAGAAGCAATCCTGTTTACACGTTCCCATGACTTTAGACAGACGGTTATTTTCACTGACTCACTAAGCTGCTTAATGGCGTTAAGAGGTAATCCATTTCATAGCAAATTAAGGTCTTCAATTGTTTTAAGGATTCGCGAAGTATTGTACTCATGTTTTCTAAAGGGTTTAGATATTACTTTAGCTTGGATTCCAGGCCATTCTGGAATTAGTGGGAACGAATCTGCAGACTCCTGCGCTAAATTAGCTATACAGTGTGGCACTTTAGATCATTTTTCAAATTCGGCCCAGGATTTGTTGTCCCTTGCATCTACTCATCTGGACGATTCCTGGAGAAAACTCTGGGATAGATCAAGGCTTCTGAAAGGTAAGTACTATGCTTCTATCCAACATTCTATCCCAAGGCGACCTTGGTTTTATACTCAAAAATTTACTGAACGGAGAATTATAACAACAATTTGTCGCTTGCGTTTAGGGCATGCTTGTACACCTGTTCATCTGGCTAAGATCAGGGTCAGGGACCATTCTCTGTGTGAATGTGGCCTTGACGACGGTTCCCCTTCTCACATCCTTTTCTCTTGTCCTAAATTGATCCGTCCCTTATATGATATCCTTCCTCATAAAGTTCCCCGCCCCCTTAATGTTCAGTGTTTGTTAATGTTTGTGTTTAGTCCACTTTGTAAATTTTTATGTAAATATATTAAGAATAATAAAATTAAACTATAATGTAACATTGATGTAAAATAATAGATATTACTAACCCTCTATATTTATATATTGTATATATATTTTTGTCTTGTTATAGGTGAAGGCAGTATTTTTCTGGGAACTCTTTTAAACATGCATTTTTCTGTTATGTAATATTATCTTTTTTTACCGTACAACCTCTTTCGTGTGTTCTCCATTCAACGTGACATTGGCGAAGTGATTTTGTGCTCAACTGGCACGCTCGGAACGCCATATTAAAAGAAACCAAACCAAACCAGACGAATGCCACCTCAGTCTACCCGTGACCACGGACTACTGCAAAGTGTTCGAAACGTCGGGTTTCCAAAAATGTATAAAAGTACCAAATATACGCGATTAATCCGGTTAAAATAGTTTCATTTAAAATTATTTAGATTAGTTAATAAATAATTACGTAATTTAAACGGGTAATGCCGCAAGCGCGTCGTTAGTACATAATACATTTTCAAGTTACGGTAGTACATAATACATTTTCAAGTTTATAAAGAAATATCATATAAAAATTTAAAATTTACCTTTGGTTCTCATCATCAGACGTCTTTTCTCTTGTTTTTTTCTGCTATAGTTTATTATATGTATTGGTTTATAATTTCATGCAGTTTATTATACATAATATATACATTATATTTAAAATGCTTGCAATTTAATTTTTTACTGTCTCAGCTTCGCGTGAGTCGACCTAATTTGTCATCAAATCTGAACACTAATGGTTTCATTACATGAACATTACTTTTACTATCACTTGTCTCCAACTTCTTAGTATTATATAAAGTCTTTTTTTTATACTCGACCGATGTCTAGTTGGTGATTACTGGTAGGACTTTTTAACCGATTGGTTTTTTTAATTGGTGGAACTCAACGCCGAGCTTTGCCTTGTTGCCAGAGCGAGGAATTAATAATATAAAATAATTAATTTCTCTGAATGGAAATCTAATCCAACGTACAGTCACACTTGTGCCACTGCGCCACGACGTTTCGTTTCGAAAATATAATTATAAAGATTCTTTTCTTGCTATTGCATAGTATGCATTAGGTACTAGTACTAGAATACTACCATTTTCTAATTTAACACTTAACTACGATACTAATTAAATAAACATTACGGTATACAATAAAACATCTGAATAAAAATGTATAATCTGTAAACATATTAATAATCTGTGACATTATATTATGAATTTTGTTTGCTTAAATTTCAATTTTACCCATCTGTTAAATTTTTGCAGAACGCTACGTCAATGTGATTTAATTAGATAAAATGAATAGAAATTGCGGAAGAAGACTTGCTGAGTTTCAAGATGAGCACTACTGCGCAGGAAATGTCACAGGAAATTTCCACCGCTCATCTTCACTGCGGCTGCGCGGTGAGAAAATGGTGCAACGATCTCCTTTAACAACTAGAAAATATATTCCAATAATCACGGAAAATACAAACCATAAACAACGAAGCGATGGCTCTCGTCTCCCGGAGCCAAGCCATCGACCTCGCAGCCAAGTAAGTAGGGCTTTGCATTTTTAATAAGTCTCTTTATTTGTTGCCACGGCTACTATATGGATGCATAACTAATTTGGAAACAATAAGTCTTATTGCATTACTTTAAATAGTTGTACTAGAATTTATAATTTATTTATTGTTATTTTTGTTTCAGTCGTTTAACTCAAACACACAAAATAAACCAAAGAAATCCTGTTTGAAAATACAAGAACCGTGCATAGATAGGCATCTAAGCATGACAGACTCGGCCCACACGCCACCTGGTTCACCTGAGGATTTGCCAGACGATGAATCCCTGCACAGTTACGGGAGTGCGGCGACTGCAGCATCAATTGACGCTGGATATGCGCCTTTTAATGGCACAACATTCAGTGGACGCTCGATGCGCTACGTGTTGCATTGTTCTTCACATGCCGGCTTAGCAGGAGAGGAATATCTAACGCCAACACAGCGCGCTCAGAAACAAATCCGTCGCCTTAAAAATCTATTGAGCCAAGCAAAAAAAGACTTAGAAAAGAAAGACAGTGAAATATTCCAGCTCACAAAAGAAGTTGTCGAGTTGAGACTATACAAAGCATCAATATTTTCGCCAGATGAAAAATCTAACTCCAGTGAGATTGTAACCGTTAGAGAAAATAATGAGGAACATTCCATGGACGATGAAAGTATTAAAATATGCAAAGACAGATCCTATGATATCACCGACAGTCCTCTCTTCAAAGGTCAGACACCAACTCGCTGTCGCAATGAGATGCAGGGATCATTTACTGATTCTGGACATTTTGATGATCTCACAAATTCTTCCTTACATTCCAAAGAATCTGTACATATGTTGACCCACGATGCATCTTGTATGACAGATATTGGTGACAGTGATGAAGAACGCCGCAGCTTAATATCTTATTATGAAAAGAAAATAGAAGATGTCATGAGAGCTCATGTCGGTGAAACACAGGAAATGAAGAAGGCTCACAATGACAAAGTGGAAGCCTTACTACAGAAACTTGCCGATGTCAATACTAGATATTGTGAGTTATTACCAAACTATGAGCAAGCTAAAGAAAGGATACATGTACTTGAAAAACAGTTGGAAGAGGCAAGCAAGCAATTAGAGGATGAGGAAAGTAGACATAAATCTGTTTATTTACAAATGTATAACAAAGGAAAGGAAGCTGCCAAATTTGAATTGGATAAGGTACTCATTATTTAATAATTTGAATTGTTTTTTTATTATTTTAGTAGTCATTTTCTTTCTTTTATTTCTTTTGGCTTAACACTTGCTGCAGACTTTGGTTATGTTGCATACAGCAGGATGGGGAACCTAGCGCAAAGAACTCATTCAAGCCATTCTATATTGATTAGTAGAAATCAATGTCATATTTTGTTATCAATGTCGTTATTTAATTATTTTATTCATAAATTAATAAATATGTTGCTAATGATTTGCATTACTACTTATTATGTTGTCATAAAATTGCAGGAGGTTGAGCCGGAGCCGAGCACCAGCCAACTTAATCGTGTATCAGTTGAAGAGTTGTTACAACAACTACAGATCACACAGACAGAGCTCGAGAATGTCCGAGTAAGTTATGATCATCTAAATTCTATAATTTTATATGAAAAATGTAGATGCCCAGCTAACCCAACTCTTTAGTAAAATCCAAGGCTACATTTTTAACTAAAATCATAATTAGATTCATTTGAAGTTAATTAAATATAATTAAAAGCTAACATTTGCTGTGTGGTGTTAAATTCTTTTAGTTTTCATAGATGATGTAAATCTTTAATTAAATATAATCTATCTACTCAATGCACACTAAATGCTTAATTAATATATTAATTTATTTTTTAAATTTAAATAATATTCTATTCATAATGTTTATTGGCAATAACTTATGAAACTACTAGCTGCTGTATTATTATGGTGACATAACTCTTGTATTTTTATAAAATTCTATTTGTTTTATTTTATATATTTTTATATATAATAAATGTATTCCAGTTCAAAAGGAAGTTACTTTGTATTATAATAGGACAACACAATGATGTCTTTAACTATTAGCAAGAACTTAATTTAAAACAAATAAAAAAAATATAAAATAGTTATGCACCATCATAAATATGTTATTAAAAATCGATTTCTTATAAAAGTCGATTATCAAATATATTTATTAATTAGGCCGCGACAGTAGTGTGTGCAACAGGGATGTTACGGATGTAACATTTCGCATCTAGTTACGGGTACGAATATAAGAACAATACTATATTGGTTTCATACAAACAAATTATTTCGGATTATCCTTTACTTTCGGATAATTTCGGTCATAGAATTTAGATTTTTTTTAAAGTTAATGTCAGTTCTTAGTGTTACATACTTGTAACTGTAGCAGCGGTTTTGCTTTTTGTTATAATTGTTGTTCATATTTTCCTAGTAACAAAAATTGTTCGCACTCCTCGCGCAGTGTCAGATCGGCCAATCAAAATCAAATACAAATCTATTTCCTAACGAGTGTCATATCTTCTATCCGTCCATATCTGAAATTATCCGAAAGTTCCCAATCAATTCGATTCGATTAGATTCCTGGAATCGATTACGATTACAAATAGTTGTTTTATTTCGGATATACGGTATACAGAGCCCCACGACATCCCTGGTGTGCATATTAGTCGCAAAATTAACAATCGCTTTAACGTGTAGTGAATTACAGGACACGGCATTCACAGCGGACCGAACTACAAAGTCACAAGTACTTCTAAGTGCAAAGGAGGCTGTTTCTTTATGGGTCCTAGGAGCTCGAAAGGTTGGAGTACACCCAACAGATTAAAAAATCGATTTTTTTTTGTCATTTACACATTGCTTTAGTGCACAGGTCTTATTATGTCATCCCTGTTTTGAGTTTTGACAGCTGCGATCGTAAATTCATATTGATTTATTGCTTTAAAGCTTGAAAAATAATGTTTGAAATGTTTTAATACTAGGTTCTCTCTGTCTTTCTTGTTTTATCTTTATTTTCACTTGTAAGCTTAATTATTTAATTTTAATGTAATTTAAATTATTTCTATTATAAATATCTATATTATGAAATCACCTACACTGGGAAGCTAATAATAATATAATTTACATGCAATTTCAAAAATTAAGTGTGCCATGCAAATCCGTATTCGCTTTTATGACCTCATTTGTCATAATTTAGAACATTTTGTGTAATAATTATTTAATTACACAGCATATATTATATTGAGATTATATAAATATGCTAATTTTATTTATGTATAATAATAGATATTCTAGGCTTATTAACTTGGTAGAGGTGAATTTGTACGGGCTAACTTTTGAATCAGACCCATGAATATATAAATAGTATAAAAATGATATAGGGCGTGGCGTTGAGATGCGTGTTCAACACTGCGTAATGCTAAAAATATTATATAAATTTTTACATATAAATTGATTGTAAGTTATATTAAGAATTTCTGACTATCTAAAAAATATATAAAGTGCTAGGTGCATATGTGTGCCATATTTAGTACAAGTCATATTATTCATTATTTTTATTTGTAACTTTCATATTGTGGTCATATTTGCTATTTTATATATGAAATTCTTGATATATCATTATAAACAACCTATCTATCTATCTACCCAGTAGTACTGTCGATGAGTGGCGATCGCCCCGAAGTAAGGATTTCTGAACTCTTGCGCATGTTTTAATCGGGACGATAATAGTAATTAAAATTGTAAAATCAAATCTGTGCAGCCATCTATCTGCAGTTAACAACTTTGGGTGGCCACGACTCGTCGGCCGTACTGTACAAATGTAGTTCTAAAAGCTAGACTAGACTATAAACTAACCTGTGCTTATTAGCTTTGCATGTTATTTTTTTTTGAAACAGCCTCTTTTGGTTATTTGGTGGAAGTACTTTGACAATATTATTACGAGGTATATTTTAAGTTTACAGATATTGCCTAAGACACAGAGTTTTAACTATTTTTTTTTTATGTTACACCCAGTTTTTAAGACAATGTTTCTTTATGTATATTCATAAATAATTATTTTATTAAGAAGCGTACAAGAATTTCTGTAGGTATAAATAAATGTATGACTTAGTGGTCAGTGCACTTGGACGGTTTACCAAAAGGTGTTTGATTCCTGCTATGTTAAAATTTTTATATGATATTTTCTTAAATTAGACTACTTTTTTATTTTGTGGATATAATACTAAGAAATATTAAAAACATTTAAAAACAAATATTTATGAATATAAATACAACATTGCTTTACAACCTGGCTTATGAATTCACTATACTTTTAAAAAGATACTAATTCTTGATTCCAATATTTCAAATCACCTACTTTTTTTTGAAAGTGCATTTTCAATGGTAATATGTATATTATACTTATTGTATTGTAAATAATTGGTTATTATGTTGGTTATTCAGTAGTTTTTTTTTTGGGTTTATTTTACATGATTTTTTTAAGTAGGTTACTTAGTTTTGTAGTACTTATATGTAAACATATTTTTAATTTTAATTTTATTAGATATTTTGTTCTGTAGATTCGTGAAAATAAATTGAACATATTATTTTAATATAATCAAATCTGTTGCAGGCCATGTACCGTCGCATAGTGGAGTCGCAGAAGGGCAGCAAAACAAACATAGACCCTGAGGTGACGCTACAATTTTTGAAATCGGCCATTTACTATTTCCTAACAGACCCAGAAAATCACCAAGGACACCTCAACGCCATAGAAAATATTTTAGGATTCACCGAAGCAGAGAAAAAGAATATACGCAAGGCCAGACTCACGTAGATTGCAAAATGATAGCGTCATATAGAAGCAACTTAGTTAGATATAAATATTGCATGACCATTGAAACTATTATTATAGTTTTAGATATTATGTATACAATAAGTAAATATGGCTGCACGTCGCTTTACGACTCTAGTGTTGTACTTACTTGTATCGGGTAAATATTATTTGTGTTACTTAATACTATTTTATTGTTTTTTTTAAGTCCTGGTGGTTGTTTTTCCTATTATTTGTATCGAATTTATTAATTTTTATTGCTATTGTGATTTATTTTCATAGTTTCTAAGGGCCAAAGAGACATTCCTTTTTTTTGTATTCAGTTGTGCAATCTTGACCTATTATTTTTTATTAAGTGTAAGTGATGGGTTCTTAATGACAATGTTGTATAAATAAGCGTTATTTTCATATTTTGTTCTTTTTTATTTGCTCTGTTTTTTAATATTCTTATTTTTCGTTATTTCCGCATGTTGCGAGTTTTAAATGTTTATTTATAGAATTTATTTGATTCTTGGCGGCTACTTGATAGCTTGGAAGATTAATTTTATTTGTTTTCGAATATAAATAATATAATAATAAAACACCATTCTCTTGTTATAATAAAATTGATCTTCTACATCTATTGAGCTCTGTGACTATTTTTATAAGTTTTATCGACGTTTTCTTGCCTTATAAGCTGCATCTGTGATTAGCATATTTATTAAATGTTGCATAATAAAATATATCATGCTTTATACATCCATCCTGGTAGTCCAAATATATGAAAAAAAAAATACTCATCTCAATTTGAAACTTCCAGAAATTATGTTTAGAAGCTAAGTTTAAAATAGAACTTATGAAATAAGTTATTTTATTTTTAGCCTTTAAGTATTAGTTGTTTAGTATGGCTAGTGTTAAAGCTGTTTACTTAAGCAACACATCACATTAATTTACAATGTAAGATCATAGCAAGTTTTAATTTATATTATTTGCTCACATATAATTAAATAATAATTCTGTTGGTGTCAAATTGAGAATGATTTTAAGAATCTTTATTTATTTGATGGATATTTGTGATTTTGCATAATGAATAATGATAAATTATAAAAAGAATGTCTATGTATGTGTACCCGCTGGAATGGTATGCGTTTCTTCTCTATGTGAATAAGAAAATGCGAGTTGTGACATTTTCACTGACAGCTATTATCTTGTGTTTTCAATAAACAGTGAATTTAAAACGTGTTTTATTTTATTTAATACTAGGGGACAAATATACGAGTGTCTATTTAAATGTATTTAAGGAAAAACTGGTCAAGCGCGAGCTGGACTCGCCAACTGAAGATTCTGTACCAAATTCAGAATTGTGATTGGGAAATATCTTATAGTTTTTGATGATGCGGCGTATAAAGTCAACAAACTTAAGTTTAAGGGCATGTGCACTTATAATAATATGAAATGAGCTACAAATATAGAGTATATGTGTAGCTCATAGATACATAAGTGCTAGAAATCTCGGTGTTTTTTGTCATCATACAAATTAAAGCGAAAGATTCAGCCAATTTAGTAAAATTACTGTTATTTCAAATTAAATTAAAATCACTTTATTGCACAAAGATAATGCATAAATTCAATAACATTTATAATTTTAGTACAGTGCAAAGGCGGCCTTATCACTGTTAGTGATCTCTTACAGGCAACCTTTTATTTATAAAAACTAATATTAAGAGAACATTGTTGGCGGATAACTTTGCAAAAGATATTTTTGTTATTTATTATCTCTATCTCTTCTCTATATATTATAAAATAAGAACGATTTTTTTCTCTGTCTGGCCTTTCTACGTTATCTTCTTCTAAACCACCCAACGGATTTTGATGCGGTTTTCACCATTATGTAGAGTATTTCTCAGGGAAGGATTATATATGGTTTATTATATGTATATTTTATTGTAATTTGACATAAACATGATAAATCTGTATAAAGTCCTACCCGTTCAGACACTTTCACGCATGCGCTGCTTTAATGGTAAGTCCTACATGAAAACAATGTACTAGAGTATTATTCCTCTTAATAAGATCTACAAAAAAGTCAGCGACAGCATATTCGTATCTTCTAAGGATAACATACAGTGAGCATATTTCTGTCTAAAAATAGTAATTTGAATATATTTTTTATTTTGAGGGATGTTTGTCCATAATGGTATCAATCCTTATCCTTTTAAATACTTTATTAATTTTCTACGTTAAACGAAGATAAAATTTGCTCTTTACACTAATTTGAAATTACGAACAGTTTTAGAAAAAAACGCATTTAATTGTTGACACATCACGCCGGCTATAAACCGCAGTTTTGGCGCAAGTTTTATTTATTACCTTACTCTCAGCATATAAATAAGTTATTAGTTACGTTGGCCATTTAATGTAGATCAAAACTGTCTTTTACTGTTTTTCATTTTAATAAGTACTTTAGAAGTTGTTACAATATCAAAAAATCCTTGCTTTGAAACGGCTCGCCACACGCCATGCCTCCCCCCGCGCCCCGCGACGTTTTGCTTATAGAAGCGCGTCCGCCGCGCCCGCCTGCCTCTGTACTGTAGAAAAGTAGATGTAGATGCGATTGTACGTATTGGATAATTGGAGTTTAATATATTTACTTTCGTCCTTTTTGATTAATAGAATAGTAGGTAGTCTTTTGTTCATAATTTCTTCCGTATAAGTATTTTAGTTTAAGAGAACAGTAGGTAGGCTTTTGTTTATCATTTCTTGCGTTTAAGTATCCTGTTGTTTATTTTGTTTACTCTTCTTCTGTTCTTTTATTATTTTCTTTACCTTTTAAACATAGGAAATGTTTTTAATTTAATTATACCACGACAAAGTCGTTCAAATATAGGTCGTAGAACAAGAAATGCAAATAAAAATCGTTTAAATCTTAGTAATGAAAGCGTATATGAGACGGAAATTAGATAGTAATTTAAATATATTTACTTATTGAGAGGGATGTGTGTCAATAATGATATTAATCCTTACCCTTTTAAATAAGTTATTAATTTTCTACGTTAAACAAAGATAAATTTTGCTTTTTACAATATTTCGAAATTACAAATAGTTTTAGAGAAAAGCTATATCGACTCATGTTATCCCTTACTCTCAGTGTATAAATAAGTATATTAGTTATCTTGGCCATTTAATGTAGATCAAAATGTTGATTAGTAGCAAAGATTTGAAATTACGATACTAAAAAATTCTATCTGTGTAATGGCTCGCCGACTTCCGCGCTTCCCCCCGCGCCCTCGACATTTTGCTTATAAAAATGGATCCGCCGCACCCGCCTAGCTTCCCCCGGGCATGGAAGGAGGGCTTGCTCATCATGTTGCCCAAGGCTGGGAAGAGCCCATAGCAGCCTGAGGGGTACCGATCTATAACCCTCCTTTGCGCGGTCTCCAAGCTGTCCGAGAAGTTATTCCTCTCACTTCTCCAGGCGCACATCCACCCATGAAGCGAGCAGTTTGGCGAGCGGGTATACTACTCTGGTTACACTACACCGTGACAGCGATCAACCGAAAGGAGAGAGCAATAGCAGTCTTCTTCGACGTAGTACGCGTATTCGACCACGTCTGGCACCCGGACCTACTTCATTAAGTGCTCAGAGCCGGCACCCCCCAGCACGTCGCGCATGTCTTTGCCTCCCTGCCTGAATTGTCACCTGCTCTCTACGCACTATACACTGATGACATCACATCGCCCTAGCGAGTATCACTCAAAGAGAAATCCTGCAGGTGGGCCAGAACCTCATCCTCCGTCGAGTGACGCAGGCGCCATACTACGTGAGAAACACCACGCATCACCGCAACCTAAAAATAGAAAGCCTGGAGGTACACATTGGTCGTCTCGCGTCCAACGCATTCCGCTGCGCCAATGTATCGGGTCACCTGCACCTAAGGAGCAGCACTCCGTGGCACATCCGGCCGCCCGAGGTCAGACGTCAGATGACTTCCGAGGGACTTTCTATCCTCCTCCAAATGCGACTCATGAGCCTTGCATTGATTCTTGGTCGTTTAAGCTGGGCCTCCCTCAGGAAACCGAGGGTCTCACCTGACTGAGTTGACCGCCTAGATGGCATTTGATAA
The DNA here is from genome assembly GCA_021202915.1 of Heliconius himera. Classification (NCBI taxonomy): domain Eukaryota; kingdom Metazoa; phylum Arthropoda; class Insecta; order Lepidoptera; family Nymphalidae; genus Heliconius; species Heliconius himera. Next base: position 414,719 of record JAJHJA010000025.1, on the reverse strand, counting down.
TCTTTCCAATCCCGTCCCGCACGCCTCTCTCTGTGTCTGCTCTAGAGCAGGTTATCGCTTGAGACCACGGCCATGGAACCAACGCCCAGATGTCGTTCGGAGCTACTACGGAGATGGACGAGAGAATGCTTCAATTCTGCGCCTGGCTCTATAGCAAAGTAAATTTAGAAGCGATTGCACGTATTTTGTAGTTATCCAATAATTATAATGTATTTCGTCGCGGCATTGTTGGTTACATCTTTCGTTTAAGTATTTTTGGGTAAGAGAATAGTAGGTAGTCTGTTGTTTATAATTTCTTTCGTTTAAGTTTTCTGTTGTTTGTGTCATTTGTTCAGGTGTGTGTTTTTTTTAAACAATTGGAACATCCTTATTGGAGCTACGAAAATGTGGGTTGCATTAAGGTTTCAATAATTTTCACATTAGTAATCTTAAGTGCTTTGCAAACATAGGTACATTATATGAATAATTCAGTAGTTAAAGCGGGCGAAGCCGCGAGCGGGTCGCTAGTATCATATATACATAGACTATTCATACATCAATACATAAATACATACATAGATATCATATATACATTTATATAGAGATACAATTAGAATTACATATAACTGCACAAAACAGATACAATGACTATAGCGGTAGATAAAACTCTTTAAGACGACGCTTAAAGATATTAGCTGATGTCGACTGCTTGATGAACCGGGGTAGCTCGTTCCATAATTTCACCGTTTTTACGGTGAATGATGCACTTAGTGCGACATAATGGTACCTCCAATACGTTGTCATATCTTGAACGGAGATTGAAAGACTGAGAGTGGGAGCCCAGGAAAGTAAATCTTTGTTTGAGGTATGAAGGAGTAAAGGGCAGATACAAGATAGAGTATAAAAGGATATGTGCATGATAATTGCGTCGATGCTTGATGGTTTTTTTATTAAGCCATTTAAGTTGAACTCGATATTGAGTAATATGGTCATACTTCCTGAATCCAAAAATGAACCTAATTATTATTTTGGAGACGTTCGAGCTTGTTTAGTAATTGCTGTGACAAATCTAGGTAACAGGAATCTGCATAATCCAGAATGGGAAAAAGAAGAGATTGAGCTAACGATATTTTTGTTTTAAGCGGTAATAAATTTTTCCATCTCTTTACCCTCCCAATAGCAGAAAAGGCTCCATCTCCAAACCAAACTCCATCTTGCAATCATCAAGCATTACGGAAGGAAGTAAGGAGTAGTAGTTGGAGAGTTGCTTTGTGATACTGTGTATGCACAACTGAGACTTGCTAGGATTTATCGACAGACCACATGATTTGCTCCAGGTGCTAATAATGCTTAAGTTATAATTGATATGTCGTATAGCATTAGTAATATCATCAACCGCCGTTGTTGTAAAAATCTGCAAGTCATCAGCGTAAAGATGAAAGGATAATTTCAGCAATGGAGTTAAGAAGTTTATAAATATGTTGAAGTTTAAAAAGTAACGGAGAAAGTACACCACCCTGAGGTACTCCAGCACTGAGTCGATTATATGAAGACTGGTTATCATTAGCACGAGTGCATTGCTCACGATCGATGAGGTAAGAATAAAACCATTCAATAGCGTTTGGTGATATATTAATAGATTTAAGTAAAGCTAAAAGTATGTCGACATCAATTGTGTTACAAGCATTAGAGAAATCTAATAAGGCTAGTATGGTAATATCTTGATTGTCTATTCCACTTCTTATATCATCGCATACTTTATTGAGTGCTGTAACAGTGCTGTGTCCCGGTCGGTAACCAGATTGGAAAGATGATAATATATTGTTTTTCGCTAGGTACAGCGAAAGTTGTTGATGTAATTCTCTCGAGTACTTTCGACAGAAAAGGAAATAGGAAAGAAAAAGGAAATAGGAATAGAAATAGGCCTATAGTGTGTGAAACATAAGCAAATCTCCAAGACCTAGGGAAAGAATTGGTAGAAAAGTGACTGTTAAAAATATGACAAAGTATAGGAAGCACAACGTTCAATGTCATAAGAATCATTTTACGGCCCACCCCATCAGCGCCAATTGCGTCCGACTTTATGGCAAGAATAAGCCGTCTAATATCAGTGACAGTAACTGAATAGAAATTAAAAGGAGTAAAAGACGGGAAAGGTTGTGAGGAGAGTGACAAGAGAGTACTGGATTTAATGCTCTGGCTTAAGAGGTTCACAGTAGTAAAAATGCTTAAGTTGATCAAGATCCATTCTGTTGTTTATGAGTGTAGTTTTACGTTGTCGCCCAATGCCCAGTAAGTAGTAAGGTTACCTTAGTGATGTGGTTTTATAATCTCTTTAAACCATTATTTTTTTAGGCGTCACGCTATATCCCGCACATACCAGGGTAGGCAGAGGGAACCCAATGTTAAGACACTAATGCATTAAGGAAAACGGGGACCGCAGTGTCTTAACACAATTTAAACGTTAATAAAACAATATTGTTTAATTATTAAATATTTATTTGTAATTATAATAATTAATTGTAAATTATTGGTAAAATACACGCGCATAGAAATGAATTTAAAGCTAGAACAGACTTACACAATATTTTATATATAAGAATATATAACACGTTCGAGTTACATGCAGTTATGCTATCTCTCCAAACACATTAAACAACTTTGAAAATAATATTCCGACATGGCAATATGGTAACACTGTTAATACAAAAATAACCAAAATGGCCGTTTTAATTTTCATTTTGCAGGTGAAACGTTTGTTGCTTTAATTTATTTAATAATGGAAATAGAGATAGCAAATCTGCATATTATTGGAAGACGGCAAACTGAGTTGGCAAAAAATATGCTTATTTCAATGTAGATTTTTTTATTAAAATATCACAAAATATTTATATACTACATCGAATGTAATATCATTCGGTGTTCGATCTATCTTTTTCTAATGTGTACATAATAAACAATACATAAAAGTATAATTTATACAGATCAACTTTATTAAATAAATGAACTGCCAAGTTTAAATACATTCAAAAGCAAATTATATAATTATAAAAATAAATGCACAATAAGAAATTATTATTATCATCTCAGTACTTCTGTATAAGTATCAAAAATCAAATGTGTGTATAATCAATTATAAAAGTTATTTCTTATAAATATAATATATGTATAAAATTTATAAGACTTGAAATTGAAGGTTATTCAGGATATGTTAATAAGTATATATAAATTTATAATACATACTATTAAGATAAAATAAATAATAAAGCTGCCTTTAACATTAGAATTAAACATTGTTTTTTTTAGTTTCACGCTGTATCCCGCCCATAGCAGGGAAGGCACCTAGTGTTAAGATACCCCATTCCCCACTGTCTGCCGGATCAGTCGGTCTTGCATTGCGTGAGTGATGGGAATCGAACCCATAACCACAGCGTTTATAATCACACGCTTGTGTCACTGCGCCACGACGGCCGGATTGTATTATTCATAGAAAGATATAATCGTACATACCTAATTATATAAGCAGCAAACAGCTTTAACATGATATATTCGCAATATGTATATAATGCTCTTAAAAATACAAAGTCAATGGTATCACAACCACAATTTGTACACTATAGTTAGCAACAAAAAAATATTTACACATACTATTACTAAAAAGCTTCGAATTAGAACCATTAACCTATATATTCAAAAACATGAATATTAGTTAGTTTAATTCTTCTAATGTCAAATTTTAATTACAAAATAATTTCTTTCAGAACGTCGATTGTATTTATATAATATAACAAGTATATATAACAGATAAAACATGAATTGATATGGCACTGTTTTTTTTTAATTATTCGTAATACAAAAGTATTTTTATAAAAAAAAGCATAATAAATGTCATGGTGTCAGTTAGAAGTTAATATATAGAGATTCCAATCAGTCTTATCTTAAGCATAGTGTTAAGTGTATAATGTATAAATAAGTAATAACCTAATAGTTCAGTAAAATAAGGACGCGTTGAACTAGACTAAGCAACTTTATAGTCACTGGAAACCTTTGGGTTGATGCAGATTCATCTTTGAACTTTCATTTCCTTAAGCTTACTTATATCATAAACTAATTTATAAAACAAAATATTATCGAAAATATCAAACGAATACTTTTAAAACTTAATTATTTAGTTTTTTTTTATATTCGATATCATATTTGAGTAAAATGTTCAAAAATCGAGATCACTAAAAAGGATATGTCATAATTAGTCATTACATACATATATTCCATACGGCTGCTTCATAATTTTTACTGTAACCCTGTTATATTAAGCAAAAACCAAAAATCTAAATCGATTTTGGTATCGATATTTATTGATATCAAAGATATGAATTGTATTGCATCTAATATTGAATTATCGGCAATATTATGTAACATTTATTTATATATAAAAATCAGTTATAGACATCACAGTATTTGGGCACGTATTTGAAATGGTTTTTAACAATGCTAGTACCGTTTTTATACATTTCTTGTGTACATACAAAAATAAGTAATGATTATTTGATATATTCAATAGAAATGTAATCAGTACCATTTAATTTATTTGTCTGAAAATTTAAACATTACAAATAAAAAAAAAAATTTAAAATAGAAAAAGGTCACATAATTGCTATATGATAAATACCTAATAATTTTAGTACAGTTTTTATAAATTTGACACACCATAGCACATTGGGGTTTATAGCCTAGATAATCACATAGAATTAAGTTTGTTGTTCGGTGATTCCGTAAACATACAAAAAATCTACAATAATTACAATATCCATTATAATAATAATTCAACCAATAAAGTAGATCTTGGTTAAATAACATTGTATTTTTTTTTCAAAAACTCTTTTAAAGTGTTATTCCAAACTTAGAAAAGAAAAATACTTATTTAGAAACATATAAAAATTTATAATATCCCACTATATTCAAATATTTATATATTTTCTAAATAAGTACAATATCTACTGATTAGGCTTTCTATGGACGGTGTGCTTTTTTAACGCCTGCTGTTTCACCACACTGTATTCATATAATAAAACGAAATATTTTAGAAAAAAATGTTCATAAACTTGATACACCGTAATGGCTGCATGTGCACGTGGTATTATTTGCCTAAAATTAAATTAATTGTTCGGCAAATCCATGAATATTTTAAATTCAATATCAATATCAATCATTACTATACACACATCTATAGTAATAATAAAATGATTTTTCTCATTAAACACAAATATCAAACCCGCATTAATCAAAACTAAACTTAACTTCTTCGCGGGAAGGGTCGTTGTTGGCAGCTACTGCTTGTAACCAATATCTACTGATCTGACTTTCAATGGACGGTGTGCTTTCTTTACGGGACGCTCGTTTACGCTTCGCCTTGCTGTGTTTCGTTCTTCGACGACCGACTTTCGTTTTCATTTCCGCTATTTTAACTGAGAGCTGGCTGTCCAGCGAATTGCGACGAGATTCAACTGATACATGACGTAGACTGATGCTTATTTGGGAATCCTGCAAAGTATATATTATAAGTCAGTATTGAAATAACAAAAAATATATACAAATGTAAATTTTGTATTCAATAGCAAACAATGTATTTAGCATTTTTCATATTAACATTATATCTACTCTTATATGCTAGTGGAAGGCTGTTTAGCTAGTTTGGAGAGATTACCATAAATCTTAAGTGTAATATAACAAAGACTAATTATAACTTTTTTCTAAAATTTGTTACTAAAACTAATTAATACTTACATTTAGTTACTATAACAGACTAATTATTTTGATTTACTTTTACAATTCTAATATAACAAAAAAATAATTAAAAATTAAATTAGAAGTGGGATAAATTAAGCAACGCTAACGCCTAACCCTTTTATTAGACATTTACAACTTAATCTAGTAAAAAAACATGTTAAAAATATAACATTTCACCTGTGAATTACGCCGATCAGGCGTAGAGCTGAGCGAGTGGTGGTGCGCGGGCAGCACTAGTGCGTCGCGACGACGAACAAAACGGGGCAAATTGGCCGCCCACGAAGAGGACAGCTCCGCACTGTAATATCAATGTAGATGTTTTAATGTTCCAGACATTGCGTGTTAAGTGGCAGGACTCAACGCCGTGCTTTGTTTTGTTACTAGATCGAGTAAATGACAATAATTCATTCTCCCAAATATAAATCGAACAGACAACCGTTTTGTTTACAATCAGACTCTGTGCCGCTACGCCTTGAGATTGCGTCAAAAACTATTAATGTTTATTTCTCTTGTTCATTTTTACACTATGTCTATGTTAGCTAATCACTATAATTTCAACAATATAGGAATAAATATATATTTAATCTGTTGTGCGACCATTTTGTTTTTATTTTTCATAAAAAAACGTGAACAGAGAAGACGCTTTAGTTTACCTGAGAAAAATTGTAGTAATTTAAAAACAATCACTGGCCCAAGTGAGAATCGAACCCACAACTACACATAACTTAAAAACCACACATTGTCTCAATACCTTTCTCGAATAACACAATTACAACATATCCCATAAATAATACAATAAAAGCACCATTGGATAGAGGCACACCTCTCATGCTTGCCATCGTCCGGGTAGTCCACGGGCGACGTGTTGTCGAGGCAGAAGGCCACGGGGTCCTGCCGGGAGCCGCCCAGCGAGATGGACAGGCGGCCGCGCGTGATGAACTCGTTGCGGCGTTTGTACGCGCGAGCTATGAGTTCGTGCTTGCGCGCGCGCCGCGTCATTTCCGCTTCTACTGAGCAGCCGCACTTCCTGTTCCAAATTCAAAATATCTTTTATTCAAATAGGACTTTGTAAGTCATTTGTTTGGTAATCGTCAATTGACAATTAAGCAACAATGGATCTGAGCGGAGATCTAAATTCAAATTTAAAAACAACATTCATTCGATTTTTTTTTTTTTGGTAGAGTTGTAGACGGTCTTTTGTTATTATAGACATGGAAAATATACAATAATAAAATAAATAATAATAAAAGTAAATGTAATATTCAAAACTTCCAGCTAAAACGTTTTCTTCTATCATGGCTTGTTTTCTTGTATTTCAGGTAATCTTTTATTTTAGCTTTAGCTCTTTTATTTTAACTGTATTCTGGGAACCTAGTGTTGAGATATTATCTATTTCTATTAAGAAACTTCCTTTCTGCACTTTCCGCCAAGCTTTATCTCGTTGTTTCTTTCATCACTAATTTCAATAACTATAATAAATTATCGGTAAAAGTATATTAAACACTACCAACAAACAACTGTATTTATTTCGAATGAACATAGTTATCACCAACTCGTCAGGCAGTTGTGCTGAGGATAGCCGGCAATAAATTTAAGTTGCGCTTATAAATTTAAAGGGCAAAATTTTATTATTTCACACAATAATAAGTATCTGGTAAGAAATTCTAATGATCAAAATTCCTTCTTTCTTTCCTTATAATATTCTTGAACAGAGTCGTAAGCTTTACTAATTAACACTGTGTTTAGTTACTTTAAATATCTGTAGTTACAATTTTAAAATACAATTTAAATTAATTTGGCATTTTCATTTACTCACTCTGGTAATAAGGCATAAATTAAGAAGTAAGCACTATTGTTTTGCTCACTTTTTCATTTTGATTATTTGTTTTCTTTTAAAATACTTTATTTCCTTTATTTAGCAACAAAGAGATTTCTATCTATCTATAAATATAATGAAATACAAACTTGGCCATATAACGCCTCCATGCGGCAGCAGCGGCCGGCGTCCACGTCCACGACGCCATCAAGGCACCCGCCGCGAAGCAGCACAGCAGGCGCAGTTGTAACACCGACACGGAGGGGCGCGCACCGGCCCCGCACTCGCGCGTGCTGCCGTCTTTGAGACCCTCCAGACGACAGCTGTGAGGAGAATTTGACGTCACTGACAATGCAATTTACTATAAAACGAAAGTGAGATACTTTCTATTGTATATGGAACATTACGTTTTAAATTAGATAGCAAAATCTATGTTTTATATCAAAATCTTATAAAATACAAACTCCGTCATATTATTTTATTTTATACACTATACAGTCAGCGCTCCTTTTACGGGAACTGCATATAGGGTAATATATTTCAATTCTATACCTATAGAAATTAATCAGGATAACTCAACAGTTTAGACGTAGGATTTTTTCTCATTTCACGATGTTTATTCATACCTGTATTTCGTGTATTCATGTTACCTACCACGACAAAAATATTACGTTGCCGATCTGCCGCTTGTCATTGTCAAAAAACATACTAGAACGAGAAAGAGATATCTCTCGTTCTATTTTACGCAATTCAATATCGCCGACATTACGTATTGTTATCGCTTTGATAGGTTGGTGTACGTGTGTCACTCTTGACAAATGGAGTTTTATTTTACAGCGATAATTTTATTGTTTTGTTTGAAAAAAACACTTTTTCATTTCTGGGAAACTCTCTTTTGTTTAAATTGTATTTGTATTGTATTTTTATAAAGTAGTTAAAAGGCGCGAATAATGGGAGATAGAACTTTCTCACTTTTTTAGCATATAACACACACAAGATACTGTATAAAGCTACCAAAAATAAAAATAAAACAACTATATTAAATCTCTTCTAGAACACTCACATAATATTCTTCTTAAACGACTCCTTCCAGGCATCAGCGTTGCGGAACTCGTACACGTGACAGGCAAACGTAACACAAATGAAGACCGCCACTAAAGCAGCTGTGAGGGAACATCTAGTTATCGTTTGCCTTATTTTGTTCGCGGCACGCGGTGAAATCACATCTTTGCTGGAAACGCGTACTGCTATCAAGGAAAATACACCTGGAAATAAAAAAAATATTATTACACAAAGAATAAGAAAAAATATGTGTCCTATTTTTAATGTATATAAGGTCACAATTCATTTATATTCAGAAAATTGCATTTCTAAAAAAAATGCATAATATATTAAGCAATATTTTGCAATTTAACATTTCATTTGTTTTGATTTGAATAAAACGAAACTGTATACAGGGTGGAAGAGGCAGCGCTCCATTTACGGAAACAGCATATAGGGTAAAATATTTCAAACCTATACCTAAAGAAATTAATCAAGATGCCTCAACAGTTTGGACGTAGGATTTTTTTTCATTTCATGATTTTTATCCATACCTGTATTTCGTGTGACGCGATTACGTTTAGATCCCAATAACATAAACATTTACTACTACAAAAATACTTCTAAAGGTTAAACAACTTTGAACTTTATCGCCAATACATACGACTCGATTTCGGAATGAGCCGTGTACAGCGGTGTTCCTTTGATAGGTTTATGTGTGCGTGCGTCGTCCTTACAAATGGCGTTTTATTTTAAAATGACAATTTTATTATTTATTTTATTTGAAAAAAATAACTTTTTCATTTTTGGAAATTTATTTTTTTCTGATTTATATTAGGCTTTCATAGAGTAGTTAAAACTGTGGTTTCATTTAATGTGGTGCTTACACTTCCACCCTGTATATTTAAAAATATATAAATATTTAAAATTCAATACAAAAGACACTTTGCCCAGATGTTAAGTGCAGTGTTCAGTCAGTCAACACACAATGACTCGGGCTTGGGTGAAAAGTGTCTTAGACTCTAGATTCTCTTTACTCAAAAAAAATCTTAAAAAAGGCTTACCTCTAAGCAAGAAGTATCCTCCCAGTACCAAAACAATGGATAACGGTGCTAACAGCAACCCAGCTCTCATAGGGTGGTTGACGTATCCAACGAAGCACACCCCTGTCACACTGTTCCCGTCAACTTCACCAAAAGCCATAGTTGTGATAGTCAATATTAGTGGCAGGGACCACGCAACCAGATGGAAATAAGCTGCCTTTTTGTCAATGCGATCTTGAATTTTACCTTAAAAAATAATATATAATTATTGTGATGCATGAAATTTGTTATTATTTAGAGAAAAATTAAATTTTACGTATAAATTATTAAAATTACTGTTTTGGTAGGAAGAATTTGAGCACATATACTATTTTGCTTATATTATTTACTGTAACTTATACTATTTTGTATAAACAAAATATACATATTAAATCATCTAACTTACCTAACGCTCTAAAGCTCATGTGCCACGCGTAAGTAAATATAACAAACCACACGCACGCAGCCATCATGAAGTAATAGACCTGTAAAACAAGTCTTTATTTTCATATATTCTTTTTAAAAAAGCTTAAAAAAAAGCTAGTTAGTTAGTTAATAAAAAAGCTTTTTATAAGTAAATAAAGAAAAAAGATATGTACCAACACAAATACTACGACACAAGATAAATTTTCTTCAGCGGACGGTTCACCCTGTCTTCTGGTGCCATCTTTAGAACATACTATATCATCTCTCGATCCTACCCCAAATTGCACAAGCCATCTGTAATAAATAAAAAAATATATATCAATTCTAATAATATTTAGATACATATTTAATTCAGTTTCAACAACTGCAATACCAGTGAAGAAGTTTTATTTTATTGTATCTTTTTTTGCTTTACGCTAAATGCGGGATACAGTATCCCGCATTTAGCGGAGACGAGGGAACCAAGGAACCTAGTGCTATGACACTCTGGTCCTATTAAGACACTTCCCCCATTTTCCGACGATTTCTGAAGGCATTGCGTGTCGAGCGGCGGAATTCCTCGGCGCACTTTGCCTTAGCACCGGAGCAAAGAAATAAAATATAAAATATTTAATTTGCTCGAGTAGGAATCGAACCCACAACCTGTCGCGTAAAAACAATTAATTATTAATTAAAAAATTAGAGCAAAACATGTGTTACCTATTTTCTATTCTTACAAAACAATATCCATTTATAAAAAACAAATACAACTTACCCCATTGAGGCAACGGCAAAACACACATTTATATAGAAAATGACCAGCGCCGGATACTTGTTAGCACTTCGCCAGTCTATAAGGAACGTCGCCACAGTCAGCAGGTTCAGAGCGAGGCACACTCCGGCCCCCCAGGCCACCAAGCGATGTATCTGTTGATGTTCGTCCTCGGTGTAGAGTGGATCTCGACAGGGTAGACCGCAGCCAGATATGCCTAAAATTAAGAAGTACATGAGACGGATAAGACCAATTTTGTTTGATTACAATATAAAATTAACTAGAATAATACTTATACCAAAACATTGATAATACTATAAAATTAGTGATAGTGTTAGTGGCGCAGTAGAACATGCGTGTGACTTTAATCGTAACGGTTGAGGGTTCGATACCCACTCGGGGAAATGAGTTATCATTTATTAATACTTTAATTTCTTCTCGATAGTAACAAGAGAAAGGGCAGCGTTGAAATCCGCCACTCAACACGCAATGCCCCGAAAAATTCGGCAGAAAGTGGGCAATAGGGTGTCTTAACACTAGGTTCTCTCTGCCTACACTTTTATATGCAGGATACATTGTAAAGCTGAAAAAAAGAACTGAGAACATTGAGACTCGATAGATTTTCAAGACAGACACTATAAACAATTTTTAAGATTTTGTTAAATATATTTATAATTGTTTAATAATATGAGGCCGGTCGTGGCGCAGCGGCACTAGGTGTGACTGCAAAACCGACTGGTTGTGGGGATTCGATCCCCACTCGAGGAGATGAAATATTTACTTAAATTTATATTTCCATTTTCTTCGCTCTGGTGCCGAGGTTAAGCGCGGCGTTGAGTTCTGCCACTCAACACGCAATGCCTCCAGAATTCGGCAGAAAGTGGGGAACGGAGTGTCTTAACACTAGGTGCCCTCTGCCTACCTTGCTGTGTGCGGGATACAGCGTGAAGCTAATAATAATTTTTAATAATATAATTTTAATGATTATACATGAAAAATATTCAATTCCAATTAAATAAAAAGTATGACTACAATTGAATATGTTTATGTAATAAATACCATAATCAAGTACCTTCATAGAAATGCAGCTTTTTATCAGTGTGTATTAGAGGCGCTAAGCACTTGCCGGTGGTATTAAACTTCATTTCTCTGGCAGCGTTCTCGCACTTTGGCGGGAACAAAGTCGCGTTACATTTGAGAAAAGATGGAAAATATGAAGTGTTATACAAAATGGCACATGGTTCCATGGTAATTTTGCACATTTCATAAGATGGCAAATAAACCATGTCGTGGCCGAGGATCCTTTCACAGTTCGGCATAAGCGTGGCACAAAGCAGCGGCTGTATGACGGCCCAACATTTTGGCACGTTAATCAACTCCCGGTACAATTCTAGCTGGTTCTGTATTTTATACTGACTGTCGTAGAAGGTAAGGCGGATGCTTGTACTGTTGTATGGCAGTTTCGCTCCAAGGCATGTTGTTTTATTGAGTGGCTCACATTGTGCTCGTCTGACGCAGCTATCTAGTTTTATTTCTCGCTCTGGGAACCATTGGGTACCTTTTTCTGATTTTATCAACCTGTAGTTAGGTGTTCCTTTTATGGGTTCAAGGCGCATCGTGGTATTTTCTGCTGAAACTGATGCTGCCAACGCATTTTTGTCGCCTCCATTGTCGTATTGGCTCGCCCAACACACTGAAATTGTTATAAGTTGACACACCCATCGTGCAAGATTCATCTGTAACAAAAAAAGTGTGATAAATAACACACCTTATAGAGCTTTCAGGGAGAAAAAAAAAGTAAAATAAATTAAAACTACATTTCATTTCTCAATTTATCTTTATTTATGTAGGTAGAGGGCGATAGCAAATGAAACCCTGTAAATTTTCATAATTTTATTTCTCCACAAAATTGTTTATTTTTTATAACTTTTCAAAAACGTTTATTACAGAATAGTTCTTTTTGCTGTCCAAGAATTATAGGGTATAAGGAAAAAATGAAGTCAGTACATGAAGACATCCTTTAAATGAATTGAATGATATAAAATGTTGACTCAATTTTCAAACCGTAAGAATTTTTTTAATCTTCTGATCTAAATGGTTTACAAAAATATTTAGTTACTGTGCACTAATGTTACTAAGTATATCAAGTAAAAGACATACTATGAAAATTGTGTAGTATTCTTTTGTTTAAAAGTGATTTGTATGCTAGTGATCAAAAAAAAATCCATTCATTGTAATGATTATGTATGAGTAAAAGTGTAAAAATATTTTAATAAATTTATAATGATATAAAAAAATATTATTTTAAAACAAATCTGAATAAGTTATTCATAATCCATTTAAAATAAAACATTTAAAAACACTATAAATTATATGTAAAAACTGTACCACAACTTAATTACTGTCAAATTTGAATTTTCTATAGTTTAAAACAATATAAAGCATATATTAAGTTTAAAAAATTGTAATGATGGCAGACACAATGCAGTCTTGGATACATTATAAGGGTGATTATATTAAAACAGATTATTATGTGATTAAAAATCCTGGAAGAACTTAAAGTGTAAATAAACTAAAACTAAATATGACATGACTTTAATTAAAAAGATGTATAATTAACAAAATAATATGTCACTTATTGTACTGACTCATTTCAAAGGTTGGAAGGAAGGATTTATCTTGGACATAACTATATTTTATTTAAACATTTATTGCATCCCACATAAACAAGTTTCTTACTGAATATGGAAAATTTTTATTTGAGAAAAATATCTTTATTTTTAAACATAATCAAAAATTACCAAATTCTTACTATAAGTATGATGATAAAAGATGACCGGCACCTCTGTGAAGTCTTCAATTTCAGCCTCGGGTGCATTCAATGTTTTCATCTGGTGTGTAAGCTTTTCTTCTCAGCTTATAATTACCTGATATCAAAATAAATAAATATTTTTATTTTTGTTCAACAAGTTAATATCACATTATTAGAACTAATCAACTCACCAGTTCAAGCAGCAAGACGAAAAGGGACCTGTTCAAGGTATCTAATAATTTTTTTTAACAAATTAAATGAAGACTTTTATTTTAACTCCGAAAAATAAAATACAAGCTGTAAGTAAAAATTATATACAACCTTTTATTCGCCAACACTTTTTAATCTCTTACACTTAACACATAACTTAATAGTTCCAATTAGCATTTAAAGTCCATCTTGCATGCATTTTGAAATTATTTTTAGTTCATTGGTTTTCCTCCTCTTCTGAATATTCTATTGGCACCGGTACCGCGACGAGTCCAAGTAGAACCTCGAGGAGGCCCACCTCTACGCATATTACGCCCATTGAAACCATTCATACCCCGCCCTCTGCCTCGATCCATACCTCTCCCACGATCAACACCTCTCCCTCTGTCCATGCCTCTACCGCGATCGTGCCCTCTTCCTCGAAAACCACTATTCCACATTTGATTTCTTGAGTAATTTTCACTATCGCCATCTTCTTCACCATTATAGTTCTCGTCTTCATAATTTTGATCATAAGACTCTTCTTCATTATACTCATCATTTTCCTGAGAATATGATTGATTGCTACCATAGCCACTCTCGTAATGGCCTTTATTAAAACCATTGTCTGTAAAGGGTGGTCTTTGTGACATTGGTGGCATATTACCCATAGGAGGACCCATGTGTGGCATCCCACCCATTGGAGGCATGACACCAAGTGGTGGCATTCCAGGTGGTGGTATATGCATAGAATGTAATGGAGGGGGCCCCATAGGAGGCCTCATAGGTCCCATATTCATTGGAGGTCTCATTATTCCCATTGGTGGTATTGGTCCCATTGGCATCATATTATTCATTTCTGAATTATTATCATAATTACTGTAGTCTTCTTGATTTTGTTCATCAGTTTCCATTTCATTATCAAGGTACTCTTCCTTTTCAGTACTTTCTTTATCTTTCTTTTCTTCTTTCTCAGAGTTTTCATTTTCGTCTTCATTAGTAGCTTCCGGAGTGGGATATTCAAAAGGAGGGAAATTCTCATCATCAGCATCTTCTTCTAAATGTGGCATCATATCATCGAGTTCTTCTATTTCCCCTGTAGCTATATATCGCTTTAGTGCTATAGGTCCGTCAGATATTGCTTTTTCTAGTTTTGATCCAGGATCTACAGGAATTAACTTACCATAGACGAAAATAGCTGTAGGGCTGAGTTGTTGAAGTGGTACAGCTCCAGGAACAGATTCTACTAATGCTTGTGTCAATGCTTCAGTTGCAGCATCATCCACTGTTGGACCATGATTCCATTGAACCTGGAAATTCCTAGGTATAGGTTTACTGTAAGGAACTTTCTTAACTTTCTTTTCAAAGTCCATTGGTATAAGTGTTGTATCCAAATCCAAACCTGGAATTACTTTATCTGTATCTGATGAGAATATTTCCACTTTATCTTCAGGGCCCATGCCTGGAATGGCTGCTGGTTCTTCAAGCTCATTATCATCCTGTACACCAGGAGGTAATGTGTTAAGATTATATTTATCTCTCATTTGATCACCGGGACGATTTCTGGTCCAAAACTTTGAAGTATGGTCATTAGATCCAGAACATAAAATATGGCCTAGTGGATGCCACGCCATAGTCCAAACAATTGATTCATGAGCCCCCTCTATGCAGCCTACTTCTTTATCAGTACCAACATTCCAAAATAGTATTGATCCATCTGATCCTCCGGAGCAAAATAAGCCCTCATGATTTGGATGCCATACAACACTTGAAGCTTCTTTTTTATGCCCTCTAAAAATTTGAAGTTCTGTTCCAAGTTTACGAATATCAAATAATTTTAAAAGATGATCTCGAGAAGCAGTTATTAACCAATTTCCATTATCATTCCATTTAAGGTCCATAACAGTAGATTTATGAGCATGAAGGGTAGATAATGCAGTTCCCGATTTTGGGTCCCATAACTTAATGGGCTGTTGATTATCTTTACTGCCAGATACAATAAGAGCTTTAGTCGGGTGCCATTGCACACATTTTACATCAGCGCCATGTCCTCTTAAAATTCTTTCCTCTTGACATCTATAAAAATCAAATATGCGCAAAGTACCATCATCAGAACATGTAACTATTTTTGAGTCACTAGGACTAAAACTTATTCCTCTTACAGCTTCCTTATGAGCTTGGTACATTTTGACATTGTTCATGTTACTTTGCCAATATTTGATAAAGCCAGAATGGTCTCCAGTCACCATCCAGCCTTCACCATGGGACCATACCATAGACCTTACAGGAGAATCATGGGCTTGTAGTATAGTTTCAAAGTTAAAAGTTAATCCATTCCATAATGTGAATTCACCAGAAGATGCACCTGTTATAAGTCTTCGTCCTTCAGGCGTCCAGGCAACAGCAAAAATAGGACATCTCATTTTATTAGTTGCAGTCTTAACAAAACGAGTGGTAACAGCATTTATTGGGTTATCAGGATATGAAGGTGGTGGTAGTAGATCAGGTGTGTACATTGCATCTGGTTGCAAAGCATGCCTATCACGCCAGTCCCTTTGCCACACACGACATTCTAAAGCTTTAATTATCGCAGAATTATAATCTACCGTTTTTCGCATAACCGATTTACGTAAACGTTTACCATCAAAATCATCTTGAGTCATATTCAGAGGGCCTTGTGGTGGAAAACGCATTTGATAGTTGAAAGGTCTAAAGTTATGGCGAATCATGTTTCGACCCGGCGGGCCCATGGGACCCATCGGCCCACCCATGCCGGGTGGAGGCATTCCCATATTCGGAGGAGGGTGTCCAAAATCCATGTTTAAGACTTCGATACCTAGTTAGAGAAATAGTTTAATTATATTCGAGAATTTATACAAAAGGATCTACTTTGCCTATTATGTTCTATAGCATCCATATTAGCTTACCTTGTTTTTAATGACAGCAGTGTGACATCATACGATTCTGGGTCTTATTCACAGTTAAAATACTTTTCTCACAAATAATAAACTATTTGAAAAAAAAACAAACACAAACTAAATAACCTAAACTATACAGAATAGCGGAATGCTACCGAAAACTAGACAGCCAACAAACCAAGCCAGCCATGTTTATTTCCATAGATAAAAATGAAAACATAAGTAATAAACTAATATTAGTCTACAGATTATACATGTGAACAGAATATATTTAACCAAAGCTGACATATGACATAAAAATAATAGGATCCTATTCAAAGGTAGGTTCAAAGATAATAAAAAAAAGTTTGTTTTAATAACGATTTATATTATAAAAGATTATTTATTTTCCTGAACGTTTTGGCTGGATCAATGATGTATAAATGCTTACAATTATTCAATAAAGTTTCACATGTTGTATAAATCTTAGGTTATGGAATTCTAATATAATATTTAGTAATTAAGTATTCATTAAGTGCATGGGCGTAGTAATAAAGCAGAGTGGGGGCATTTTTTTCCAAATCTTCAAAAAATTACTAGAACAACCACATATAACAAAGTATAAATATTTTAAAAATTAATACAAAAAAAAAATAATCAATTATAATAATAAAGATAGAGTTCTGGGAGTTAGGACTTTTATATTGGAAATTTCTTCACCTTTCTGCATTTTTTCTAAATTATTCATTTATTAAAGATATACTGAATACATTTTTTTCATCGTATTTTGTTAATAACCGTTAAAAGTGCAAGTTTTATGTGTTAAGTATTATAACATTTTTCTAAGCACATATTTTTTGAGCTTTATGTATATTTAGCACATTTTTCCTCCTCAAGACCTCATACGCCAAGGATATGAAATAATACACTACTCAAGACGGCTGATCTCTCACAGAGACTATGAGGCAATAAGCAAGATAAGGTCAACCAACCAAAAACAAGAAGTAGACAGCCATCAGATTAGTCAAACACCAAACTCGAACTCAACAAACAACTCTTCTGAACTTTAATGACGTGAATAATAATATAAATTTAAAATCATAATAAAACCAAAAAAAAGAAAGCAGAAAAGAGCGTCTGTGGTGTATCCATACCTCCATACCTATATTATAAATTCGGAAGTAACTCTGTTTGTTTGTATCAGTTTGTTTGTGGTCAGGGCCAAACCGCTGATCCGATTGTGATAAAATTTAATACAGAGATACTTGAGTGTCTTGGGATAGACATATATGATATGATATACATAGTTATTTTTATCATCACTCAACACGCAATGCCTCCAGAATTCGGCAGAAAGTAGGGAACGGAGTGTCTTAACTCTAGGTTCCCTCTGCCTACCCTGCTGTGTGCGGGAAACAGCGTGAAGCTGTACATCATTCTATATATATATATACTTAAGGATATTACCAGGGACGGACTAAGGCCTAGGCAATCTAGGTAACTGCCTAGGGCCCGTAATTTTTGGGGCCCGTAATTTTTCCAAGCAAACAACGCTAATGACAAAAGGGACGAATGATTGGAAAAATGTACATAAAAAATTATCTAAGCATTTTTATGAAAAGATCTAAAATTACCAGACGTATTCATACTGAACTGGAAAAACAAATGATAAATGAAAAAAAAATATTGGAGGGAAGTACTTAAGCGTGTGGTAGCGATAATCAAATTTATTTCCTCATATTCTTTAGCCTGATTGCGTAAAAGACAGACAGACAGAGTTACTTTCGAATTTATAATATAGGTATGGATAGATTATAAATTATTATAGATTGCGTGTTACTTTTAATTTAAGTACTTTTAAATATTTATTTCACGTTGATAATATTAATAATATAGCTGGTTTTGTTTAGTTTTTGTTTATGTTTTCTTATTATTTTTGTTCTTTATTTTTTTCTAATAATAAGATTTTTCTCTACTTATTGTTCTTTTTCGGCTTATTTTGATTATTTACGCGTACATTTTCTTACCAATCCTATTGAAAACTGAAAATAATTTCATAAATATATTTAATAAATATTCGTATTTTTGAAGCAGGCGAGGTCGCTTCCGGGTCCGCTAGTTTTATAATAAAATATAAAAAATTATAAACAACATACATAAAGGAAAAATAGTTTAATTAAAATTTACTTATGACTTATGACTACCACTATTGATTAGCTATTAGGATCTTCTCTTGATTGTAATCGGGTGTCCGGAAACTGGGAATAGAAGGATTTCAATCTTCAAGCGATCACAAATTTTTGATTCTATTTTGTAAATCCTTAAAATATTTGTAAGAATGCTCTTCATCGATAACATTCCAAAATGACGTCCTGCAAGATAACATACTAATATTAATAAGAATGGATTTTAGTAATATTTCGCTACCTAACGTCGGACCGTTTTTTAATATTTTTCAGCATGCATGCCATGAAAGAGTAAGACAGTCTGTACCCATTAAGACACTTCCGTTCTCAACTTTTCAATAAATTCTCGAAGTATTGTGTTTTAAGCGGCGGTTACTCCTTTACCTCGTTACAAGAGCGAGACGACCCGCAAACGTTGTGTTTACAGTAGCACGCCTGTATCCCTGCGCCAGGACAGCCTCAGATGACCAAACTAGATATATTTATAAACGTATGATTGTGGGTCTCTATTCAGGGAAAAGATTATATTTAAATCATTTCTAATTCAGGGTCATGAAATGGGGCGTTAAGATCCACCACTCTACTCACAATATGAAGAACCCTGATTATCAAAAATACTTAAGAAACAAATTATTTATTTTAAAACCTTATCTTTTTAATAATAAATAGATAAAAAAATACTTATTTTTTAATTTTTATTTTATGTTAGTGTCAAAGTTCATCTATAAAAAATTAATAAAAAAGAATATACCTACACATTTTATTTCTTACATACCTCTATCTCTTGTAATATCTAATTTTATAGTTATAAAATTACTTTAAAAAAACTAACTAGAGTAGGTACATTGAAAAATAAATATTACCAATGCAATTGAGGCCGGTCGTGGCGCAGCGGCACGAGGTGTGACTGCAAAACCGACTGGTTGTGGGTTCGATTCCCACTCGAGGAGATGACATATTTATTTAAATTTATATTTCCATTTTCTCGCTCTGGTATCGAGGTTAAGCGCCGGCGTTGAATTCTGCCACTCAACACGCAATGCCTCCAGAATTCGGCAGAAAGTGGGGAACGGAGTGTCTGCCTACCCTGCTGTGTGCGGGATACAGCGTGAAGCTAATTTAATTTAATTTAATTTTTTTTTTTACCAATGCAATTTCTGGCTCCGTGGCTAAACGGTATATAGGCACAAGGATGCCTGTGTGAATTATTTTGCGGCAAGAATCTTTCAGGATTAAAGCTGTCCACATCAGAGCCCCATATTTTTTTGGATCTGTGCATCATAGAAGGTAAAATAGCACAGCTTACACCAGCTGGAATAGTGCAATTTGCTGAAATATAAAGTACAGTAAAAATCAAAAAGTTTTCTAAAATATTTTTTATAGATATCATCTGATTTACGGTGGTATTTTCGTATAATTAACTATACAAAATATATTTTACTGGTATGTAGAAGCTTTCAGGACTATACCTTATTACGTTCCTATTATGTTCCCGACTGTCCACATTAATTGTGGATTCTAAGTTAAATCGAGCTGTACAAGGCAATTGTGGTTTCAAATTGATTTATAGGTTGGGGGTTCGATTCCCACTAGAGGACATGAAATATTTAATATTTTCATTTCATCGCTCTGGGGTCGAGGCAAAGCGCGGCTTTGATTTCCGCTTCTTAACACGCAATGCTTCCAAAATCCGGTGGAAAATGGGAAATGAAGTGTCTTAACACTAGGTTCAATCTGCCTATCTCACTGTGTGCGTGATATAGCGTGAAGCTAACAAAAAAAAACTTTTTAAAATGAGCTAATTTTTATTTTAGACAATTTATATCACTGAACATCTCCCCGACCATTGAATGATTTTGGACAATTACCTCAATTTTTAAATAGTATGAAACAGAATTTTTAAAAGATTTTCTTTAATGTAAAAAATAAAATATTTTTCTGTGTGTTTTACCCAAAACAGTTGGTACATAACAAATACTGAAATGCAAAAAATATTTTTAAGTAATGTATTGCAGTGTTAGTTGGTAAGAAATAAATTTGCTTACAAAGTTTAAGTTCTTTTTGAGTCATTCTACCAATAATAGGTACAACAGTGTACAATCTCATGGTTTCTTTGATCACTCTCTCGAGCAACTCCATTTTATTCATATCCTCCTTCGTAGGAGTACGGTCTGAATCTCCAAATATATTTTGTAATCTGTATAAAACATAAAATTCACATGAAAAAAATCATAAAGAATAGAGGCATAAATAGATTTTAGTGTCCTGGATCACTGGAGAGTTATGTGTAAAGCAAGATATCTTGCGTTTATTATTTACATTTAAGAGGCCGGTGTGGCGCAGTTGCTAACACAAGCGTGTGATGGTGTGAGCGACTCATGGGAATGAATTATTATTTATTAATATTTTCATTACTTCGTTCTGGTAACTAGGCAATGCACGGCGTTGACTTCCGCCACTAAATACACAATGTTTCAAAAATTCGGCGGAAATTACTCATTTTCCGTTTTGCCTAATATTGAGTAGGTAACGGAGTGTACCCAACATTAAGTCCAACATTAGGTTCCTTCTGCCTTGCTATATGCAGAAAATAATTAATTTATATTTATTTTTAAAAAAACTGTAAAATTATATTAACTTACTCCTGGTATACTTTTTCCTGCACTTCTGCATGACTTCCGAGTAATTGCAAAGTGTATGATATCACTAGAGCAGTGGTGTCGTTACCGGCGATCGTAATAGAATCTATATGCTCACGTAGTTGTTCATCAGTGAACTTCATCTCTCTATTTAATAATAGTTCCAAAAGATCTTGTCTACCTTTAAATATTTATATAAATATACTTTTTAAAAAACATATAAAAAAATTATCGTAGCGGGAAACGTTCAAACACATGGCTTAGCTGGTGGGCGCTTGGACGGTATCCGGAGAGGCGCGGGTTCAAATCCTGCTACGTTAAATTTTTTATGTTTTCTAAAAAGTATTTTCCTTTCCCAAGTGTGGAATAACACTTCAAAAATGTAATAAAAATATTGAGCACTAATTTTAAGTCTACGTAGAAATAAAATTGCAAGAAGATAATAGTGAAAGTAGGACATATCCAATAATTCAAAATATACTAAATACAAACCTTCTTTAAAATTATACTCCTGTTTCTCAAATAAAGCTCGCTTTTTCTTGACAACCTAAAATAAATATTATCATTTTTAATCTGTTTTATTTTGCTTAAATCTTTATTTATTTATTTTATAAATTTCTAAGTAACATTGTGGAGGCTGTCGTGGTGCAGTGGCACAAATGTGTGTCTGTAAACTTAACGGTTGTGAATCGATTCACACTCAGGGTAGTGAAATATTTAATATCCCCATTTTCCTCGCTCTGGTAACGAGGCAAAGCGCGGTGTTGAGTTCCATTACTCAACACGCAGTGCCTCTAAATCTTTTTATAGCTTCACACTTTATCTCATAGCAGGGTAGACAGAGAAACGGAACCTAGCATTAAGACACTCCATTCCCATTATGACATCCTGACGTCGATCGTCCTGACGTTTCCAAAGAAATGAAAATAGAACCTACAACCAGTCGCGCTTACAGTCGCATGCTTATGCCTCTACGCGAATCTATTTAAACAAAAAATGTTTCAACCAAAAAATAAGGTTAATGTACCTAATTTAATTTTATTGGGCTTTTAAATAAATAATTAACTTTATACCGGATGGAAGTGTCAGCACCACTTTAAGTGCAACCACAGTTAACTATTCTATAAAAGCCTAATACAAATATTTTTTTTTCCCAAAAATGAAAAAGTGATTTTTTCAAACAAAATAAATAATAAAATTATTGTTGTAATATAAAAGGCCATTTGTCATGAACGACTCATAAACCTAACAAAGGTAAACCGCCGCATACGCCTCACTCCGAAATCGAATCGTAGGTATTGGCAGCAAAGTTCAAAGTTGATTAACCTTTAGTAGTATTTTTGTAGTAGTAACTAGTAAGTGTTAACGTTATTGATATCTATGCGTAACTGCGTCACACGAAATACAGGTATGAATAAACATCGTGATATGAAAAAAAAATCCTACGTTTAAACTGTTAAGGTATCTTAATTAATTTCTTTAGGTATGAGTTTAAAATATTTTACGCTATACGCTGTTCCCGTAAAAGGGGCGCTGAAACTTCCATCCTGTATTTCCAGTAAACATTTACTTTTAAGATTCCGCATCTTTTAAGGAAAAAAGGAACCCTTATAAGATCATTTTGTTGTTCGTCCATCTGTCTGTCTGTCTGTCAAGAGCCTTTATCTCCGGAACGTTTGGAGATATCAAGTTAAAATTCAAACCATATACTCAGACCTACGGTTCCATAATTTCCTGAAAAATCGTATTTCTACATTTATTTAAAAAAAATGATTATATCGGAAAATATGTATTTCGACACTATAAAACACATAAAATTTGGTATTAAAGCCGCTAGTTTAAGTGAGATTTTAGACGATAGGGCTCTGGCTAAACTAAGCTTCAATTTCAGAAAAAGCTTGAAGCCTCCAATTTTTGTACGGAACCCTCAGTGGGCGAGCCCGACTCGCGCTCGTCCAATTTATAATCAAGGCAAACCTACATTTTACATACATCTGTCTATGTAAAGTAAGTTGTTTATACTCAAAAAAATTATGAACAAATAGTAAACAAACATTAGTTCCGTCATGAAATGTATCTTTACTTAGTTAAGTAACTCTATAAATGTGCCAAGTGAAGAGGTGCGAATATACTTGATATTTGTCCAAAAAACAAATTAACAACGTAAACAAATTGTGTGCTTACCTCGTCCGTGAATTTATGAGTTAAGTCTATATTTTCCTTTTGTAATTTTGAATATGATGTAAGCTTAAAAAGGGCATCTGGTTGCATCCACGCCTTGAAAAACCGCATGCCGATGATTGATATGACAGTGTTGCGCGCGCGCAAGTACGGTGTGTCAGGGTTATGCTGGACATCCATTTTTTCACCCATTGCCGTTTCTGAATCCATAAATTTTAAGTGACCCATAATTTTAATGGAAATTGCCATGTTAAAATGATGTCAACACTAATTGAGCATTTTTATAACTACTACTTTTAATGTAATTAAACTTTGAAAGCTTAATTTTTTTCGTTCTTCATATATATTTCTTTAATTTGATGATTGCATTCATGACAGTTCCATAAAAAAAAGTATTTTCTCATCTAAACGCCCTTACAAAGATATTGTTAATGACGTAACTCAACGCCTTACTTCGTATAGTCTAGCCAAGTGAACAATACCATACCATATTTTAAATAGAAACTTGGCCCCAAAATAGAATAGTATTTGAGTTTATAATGTTTAATTATTTTAACTATCAAAAAGCATATATTCTTTCAGGCATCTCTTAGCTGCAGCACGATAATTTTAGTTTTTTTAACTTCTTTTTTAACTTCACGCTGCATCCCATGATCACGTTTGTAAGCAGACGGAACCTAGTGTTCAGACACTCCGTCCCATATCAACACTTCCCTTCCCCACTTTCCGCCGAATTTTCGAAGCAATGAATGGCGGAACTCAATGCCACTCTTTGCCTTGTAACCAGATCGAAGAAATAGAAATATTAAATATTTCTGTTCTCCAAATGGGAATATCGTGCTTCTGCGTCACGATAGTTCATGAAAAATATATTATAGGAAGCAAAGTACGAATAGTTTTTATACATAATTTTTTGTAGACATATACCAATCTCTAAACAACCATTAAAACAAAGTAAACTAATATTTACTTATTTAGAAAACGTATAAAATTTGGAACCTAGCGGGACTCGAACCCGCGCCTCCTGGAAACCGACCAGGCGCTCTGATCACTAAGTCATACGTTCTCATCAAGCTGCGTCGAAATTTTTATACGCTTGTTAAATAAGTCGCCTGGTCGGTTTCCAGGAGGCGCGGGTTCGAGTCCCGCTACGTTCAATTTTTTATACGTTTTCTAAATAAATATGTTTCTTTCCTAAATGTGGATTAACACTTTAAAAATGTTTAAAATAATATTTACTTACCAAATACAATATCCAACATGCACGAAGTGATATATGGGAACACATCGAACTCAGATTTGCCAACTTTTTCACCCATACGTTTTACCAATACGGAACCTTGCTCTCCAAACACGTCAATATAGTCTTCTATGATGCGATTATGGAATACGGGTAGGAGAAGTCGACGATGTACTTTCCATAAGTCAACTAAATATAAGTTGAAATATTATTTATTAATTAAATTAAAATTAAATCAGCTTCACGTTGAATCCCGCACGCAGCAGAGGAGGCAGAGGGAACCTAGCGTCCGCAGACACTCCGTTCCCCATTTTCTGCCGAATTCTTGAGGCATTGCGTGTTGAGTGGCAGAATTCAACGCCGCGGTTAGCCTCGACACCAGAGCGAAGAAATGGAAATATAAATTTAAGTAAATGTTTCATCTCCTCGAGGGGGGATCGAACCCACAACCAGTCGGTTTTACAGTCACACTTCGTGCCGCTGCGCCACGACTTTCCAAGGTATTTATTAACTTTAATACCTTTAGATAATACAAAAAAGTCAATAGTTACTCGTTGGTAAAAATATGCACGCCGTCATTTTGTAACCGAAAACTAATTGCGGGCACGAATTCTTTTCTTTTTAAGGATTAGTATTCTTCCTATAAAATTAAAGAAATTCGTAAAATAAATTGTTAAAAATAAGGCATACCTGGTGCTACAAAAAGACCATTTCCGAGCCATTCTTGAAGAAATTTGTACGAAAAATCTTTTTGAAGACTATTCTCTAAAATTTTTTGCACATCTTCTGGATTCATTGTAACTAAAACAATTAATTGTTTTTCATATTATTCTTAATAATAATTAATACTAATGCAATAATAATACATTCAACATACCAACATACAAGGTAGGGCCAAGCCATATGCTACTTATACCACCGGAATCTTCAATCATCTGTGCAAGTGTCTGAATGTTTTTTAATATTTCTGAAATCATATTACTATTATTCGTATCACGATAGGTATTTTAAATTTAATATGGAAAATTATTTATAGTACAATAAAATAGCTTAGTATTTTTAGGGTTTTATGCCTCTAGGAAGGAAAAAATGGAATTCTTATAGAATCACTATAATTTTACTCTTACGCGTTAACAAAGCTATAGATGCTTTCCGTCAACATATAACCATGAAATTTGGTGCGAAATGACAACTTAGAATACAAATGAAGTAAAAAATCCGAAAAGTAAAACGTTATGGGTATTTCAATAAAAAACCATAAGAAACTTATAAGTATTTATAGTTCATTTCACAGAAAATGAATGTTTACGCACGCAAACTTCAATTTCACAACTGTATACGTCTCATAATCAAAATCTATATGTTATTTCTAGAAATGAGAACTTGGGATGATAAAAGATAAAAACTATTACATACATATTGATTGTAGTTAATTTCATACAAAATGAATACCCGCAAGCTTAACTTTGTCAACGTTTATAAGTAGTGATTCCCGTTGACCTACAATCCTGGAATAGGTACAGCGGAACCTTCAGTGAGCGAGTCCGACTGTTACTTGACCAGATTTTTAAATCATTGTTCTGTAAAACTTTACAGCTAAGATACGAAAGAAATGTAATTATAAAGATATTTTTTTCTATAAAATAAATAATTCGTTCCTATACCTACCTACTTACCGACAAAAGGTACATTATATACCTATATGAATATTTATATTTTTTACATTTTTGTGTTATGAAATACGTTTATTTAGAAAAAAAATGCGCGAGCGATTGACCTCGTTAAAATAAATATATAACTCTATTTTCATAAATTAGACAAAGTTTAAATTTTTGGATTCATACCCAAGAACTTAAAATATGCCTAAGCCAGATAGATACATAGAAATTATGGAGACATTACGTTTAAGTACCAGAGCTCAACACCACACTTAAACTTAACGTGAAAATAATTAATTAATTCGATCGTACCCATAACCAATCCAATCTACAGTAAAATGCTTATCCACTGCGCCATTATAGCTTTTAAAGTTTTAACATAATCAAAATTAGTTAACTTGCCGTAATTAACAAACAAAAGTGTGCCTATTATTTATACTGTATTCCTAGAAATTTTGGAAAGCAAACACGGAAGTTACGCCGAACCAATAATAAATAATTTAATTAAATATTAAATAATTTATTATTAATAATTAATAAAATAATAATTATAGAGACCCTAGCATTTGGTGATCCGTTTTCTTTGACTACTCCCCTAGGGATAAAGCGTGAAGAAGTAGTAATAGTAGTAGTAGTAGTAGTAGTAGTAGTAATTAAATATTTAAAAAATCTTACTCTCAGGTCCTCCAATAAACCAGTGACTATGTCCAACAACTGGTAGATTTCCCACACTTGGTATACTTTTACTAAATTCATATAATTGTTTTCTCTTACGACGAAAATGTAGATAATATAAACCACAAAACAAGCAAATTAAAACTGCGACAAACATTTTGCACTTTTGTATTACTGTAAATAATATAGATTTTTTAACAAGCTTAATTAAAGAAATATATATAATAAGGATTTAAGTAGTCGATACGAAATCTGCGAGTATACTGGTAGGCAGAAGTATACTTAATGTGATTATATTAACACCATACATACAGCCAAGTTTATTTTATTCCATGCGGACAGATAATAAAATAATTTTGTAATTTATTTTATTTTTATGGGCTTTTCAGTTCTTTTGTTTCCTTTATATCTAAAAATAAATATTTATTAAATTTTCATTATTTTTTGATTGATGTTCTTTATATATTTTTAAATCAAGATATTTTTTTTTAAGTTTTAATCATCGCTAATTTCTCAATGTTTTCAAATATTATTCAAATATTAAAAATTATAAATATACATTTTAAAACATTAGATTTTCTATACACATTTTCAGTATCATTAATTGAACATCATTATTATTCGTTCTTTAAGAGAATTTATTACAAATGAACGCTTGGAATATCAACCCATATTATAGTTTATAAGAGCTATAAATTTAAAATTATATTTATTACTTTAAAGTTTGCAAAGCTCATATTTTTTTAAAGTCTTTTTTTTTGTCAGTGAGACAGACGTACAATACGATCAGCGAGTCGTGGCCACCCTGAAGTTAGCTATCAATTATTGCTCAAACTTGATATTACGATTTTCTTTACATCTTACTATTTTCTTACCGACTGAACAATGCATAAAAGTTCAGAAGAACTTAAGGCGTCCACGACTTGTTGACCGTACTATATCTCGCTACGCAATATCAAGCAGTACGCTGCCGGCACACGGGCGGGCGTTTGTGGGTTCAAATCGCTATCAAGAAAAGTCTTACCAGACTGGAAGCGACATTATTTATAACATTTTCGATTGACATAATATTAAATATGTATGTTTTTTTTTAACATATAATTTTTAAATGTTCATATTAATTTTCTGTTTTAAAAGAAAGTTTCACTGGATAGCCTGATTCCTAATAATAAATTTCAAAGAGGGCAACAGTACCTGCGAGGGGCACAATACCACTTTATACTATACTTAATGTATTTGTTAGTAAATTGAAAATCTTATGATGATATAACAATTACAATTATACACAAGGGAAGTGCACATCTAATGATTAAAAAAATAATATTGTAGAACCGTCATCATCACCACTGTAAGTAATCGCTAGTCAAAGATTTTGTGAAATTTGAAAGTTTATCTAAATTAAAAACATAATATATATAATTAAAAACTTAAATTTTATTTAAAAACATAAATGTGAAATGGGAGCCAATTTATATGTTAAGTTTACTAACACTATTCACTTGGGATAAAATTCGAGTTTTAATTTTCTATAGACAAATTTGTACAGGCTTTATTATATTTGCAAGATAGTATACTTCAAGTCTCCACTATTAGTCTCCGCTAATAGTCCATCTATTAACTATATATCAGTTTGGTGCCAGATTTTACGTGTAAAAATGGCAACGCGAAAGGATGCGTGTAAAACTTTTGAGTGTTTCTAGTTTTTTAACTTGGCTGATCACTCTGGTGTGTGTCTTAATATATTATATCAAGAAAGGTGTGTGTCTGCTGGTGTGTGTCTGCTGGTGTGTGTCCTAATATATTATATGAAAGGAGTTAAAAGAAGTATCGTAAAATTTATATATTTGTAAAAATCGAGAAATGTATTATATATTTATCAATTTAACCTGTAGGTTCATATAACTAGCATTAAACCTTAACCTAATCCTGTCAAATTTCACGTCCTCTCTATTTTGATATCCCTCAAAGTATACGGCTTCGGGCACTTTAAAAATACCACTCTATAATTATTATAATGAATCTTGTCGTTTCATTTCAAACATTTCAAAATAGTGTAACAAATAGGAATTGAAAATCGAATATATTTTCTAACTAGTTGCCTTCCGCAACTTGGTTTGTTTGTTGCTTGACTCCTGTCTTTTGTTTTTTATAATTTTCGGTTGTTCATATATCTATAAGTGTAGGTAAGTATGTGTATATGCATGAGGCATTATATTGTAGTATAGAGATAAATGTCAAACCAAGATCAAAACGAAATTTCTTGGGAAATTTTAATGAATCTTTCGTCAATCGATTTACAAGTGTCACTAAACACACTAGTATTCAAAATTCACCATAGTGAAAACCAGTCGCCAAATTGTCAAAATAAAATTCGACGAACTACGTCAAGTAGGATATTGTTGAATAGATATTTAAATTTAAATTTATTTTCAGTTTACCTTCTTAATTTTATAATTAAAATAACTGTTTAGAATATGTATATCGACTAAGCTGTTTTAACAACAATTATTGATATTTTATACCTATAGCGATTCGTACATACGTTGGTAGTATTTCGTTAGTCTGCCCTTATAAAGCGGAGATAGTATTTATAGTAATGATAGCAGAAAGAGGATTGTGAAAGTGGGTTCAAATCCCCACGATATTAATTTCGTCAAGGGAATAGCAAGATTACGGAATTTTCCGTCTTACAATCTTAAATGAGGCCGTCGTGGTCAGGGACACAGTGGTGTCACACACTTGTAGTTGCAGTTATTATTTATTAAAATATACATTTCTTTGCTCTGGCACCCGGCGTTGAGTTCCGGCACTCAACACGCAATGCCTTGAAAAATTCGGGGAAAATAGGGAATTCTAAAGTGGGTAATAACACTAGGTCTCTTTACCTACTTTACTATATGCGGGATACAGAACGAAGCTAATTTAATAATTTCTTACAAAAAAATATGAAAAACAATAACTAAAAAATCTCCTACTGCTTTAAATATTACGCCCGTTCTTGGCTTTTTGGGTTAAAAAAAACAGCTTAATAATTTATTAAGATTCCCAGACAGAATATTAAGACACACCGTTCCCCACTTTCCGCCGAGTTTTGGAGGCATTGCATGTTGAGTGACTTATGAATTTGAGTGAGAGCGGAAATCATCGCCGCACTTTGCCTCGACACCAGAGCGAAGAAATGAAAATATATATGTAATATATGTGTAATAAATATTGCATTTCCTCAAGTGGGGATCGAACTCACTAAACGCAGATTTTATAAGTTTTCACTACTAAACACAAAGTAAAACATGCTAGAATTATTAAAGGCTGCGTTTTAACAAATATTTGTAAGACGTGTAAACTTACACGGACGGACAACAGTGGTCGGCGATTGCGCTATAAATTAAGTTCTACTGAGTTCTGTCGACTTGATCGTCCATTCTTAATGTTCCATTTCTGAGCATATGTTGTATAAGCTCGTTAACGTTATATACTTTAAGTATTATATATTTATATGTGATATATTCAACAAATCATTCATATACAGAACAAACAGGTAAGTGATAGTCAAGTAGTAAAATTTCAGAATTAATTTTTCTTGAAGCCTGGCCTTTTCGTATATATTCGTATTTCAATTTATATATTAAATTTTGAGAACAGTTTTCGTTATACGTTTTTAAAATTAAAAGAAAAAACTTAGGAAGTTAACTATAATTACATATACTGTTTGGATTAAATATTTTAGTAAAACCGAAATTTGAATTAAACATCGGAAACATGATTGTTGTGGTGATCTTATTGGTTATTATCTGCTGCTGTTGGATTTATTTGGAAGCTGACTTCAAGAGACTGGATAAGGCCACAGCTTCGCTGGCTACGCCACCAGCTCTACCTGTCATAGGAAATGCTATGCTCTTCATAGGAAACTCGGAAAGTAAGAAGTTTAAGATCTTTTCTTCTACCATAATTAATATTATCGAAATAAAAATATTCTTTAGATTAAATTATAATGAAAAAAAATTAATAATAAGTACTTACTGCTAATTAAAATTATGTTTTTAATACATATCCGATGACTTAATCGCTATAAGTAGATTTAACAGTTTAATAATTATTCTATTTATTTTGTATATATGTAATCACAATCGAAATAATTTATTGTACAGATTCGCTCCTTAAGAGTTAAGCACAAATAAATAACAATGCATGCTTACAAAGCGAACGAGTGAATCAAAATAGTCCGCGCAGATTTATCTAATTGATTTATAAATAAAAATTTACATATATACTGATATTTATATATATTTTTTATGTTATGTATACCAGTTCTTTTTCGCTTCACGCTGTTTCCTGCATTCAGCAAGGCAGGCAGAGGGCACCTAGTGCAAATACTAAACACACTCCGTTCCCCGTTTACCTCCGAATTCTGGAGGCATTGCGTGTTGAGTGGCGGAACTCAACACCCGCTTTGCCTCGACACTAGAGCGAAGAAATTATAATAATTTATTTAATTTCATTTTCTTGAGTGGGAATCGGGCCCACAACCTGTCGCGTTGACAGTCGCTCTTTGAGCCCTTGTGCCATGACTGGTTTCTATCAATTGTAAGGAATACCAGTTACTGATCATAATGAATGTCTCTAGGCATAACAGAAAATATTGAGAAACTTACGAATAATAAATATTTATATTTTTCTCTAATATAAGTTACGAAAGTAGTGATAAATACATGTGTAATGTGTCATGTGCAGTGGTCCTCGCGAGGCTTCGCCCGCTTGCTTTACATAATTATTCATTTTGTCATATACATTACTTTCGTGATCTAATAGTTATAATATTCTCATTTTAAAGACAAAAAAATCTATACATTGATAACTAAAGTTTCGGCCAATTCAATGAAACATTTATTTTGTAGCAATATTGTCGCATGCAATTCTTTATATTAACATAACCTTTTTTATTAACAGATAAATAGACAAAAGAAATAAAAACCACTGTTTTAGGTTCTATTACATTAATAAAGGCCTCCAATACTATTTTTTTCTTATATATATCTTGCACATACGGACACCGATCTTTTATGATTTTATTATAAGTACGTATAGATAAGAAAAGGATGACTGAAATATTGTCAACAGAAGAAACATTACAACATAATCTAATAACATCAAGTTATCTGTATAATAAGCATGTTCTAGGAAAATAACAATTGGTATTAATAGCATACAAGTTACATTTTCATTGCAAATATATATAGATAAAACCGGACAAGCGCGAGTCGGGCTTGCTCACCGAGGGTTCCGTACAAAAATTGGACGTTTCGAGCTTTTTTTGCAATTCAAGCTCACTTACCTAGGGCCCTTTCAGCTGATACCTCACTTAAACTAGCGACTTTAATACCTGATTTTGCCTTCCCTCTTAAGACTATTATATTTTCGAATTTAACCACAAATGTATAGTTTGTTTTCCTGAACTAATACGACCTGTAGATGCTAGCTGCCAAATTTCATAATTGTAGGTCAACCGGAAGTACGCGTAGTAGTTTAAATGCGCGTTTTCTGTGATATACCTAAATAGTCATATCTTGTTTTTTAAGTAAATAAAGAAATACGATTTTTTGGGACCGTAGATCTGAGTATATGGTTTGAATGTCAATTTGATATCTCCAAGCGTTCTTGAGCTAATGGCTCTTGACAGAAAGTATCTTATAGGGTTTATTTTATTCCTTAAGAGGTATAGAATCTATTAATGATAGAATTTATTAAAATAATAACAAAGTAATATAAAAAATCGTAGAAAAAAAATAATTTGAATTAAAGCGTAAACTTAATTTGACAATGTTTATTTTTAAGCATTCAAGTGATTAATTTACTCATCTTGACCATCTAGGTAATTAATATACATATATTATATTTTTACTCCATAATATTTACAATTCATATTTTTCTTCTCTCAACATTATTTTAATACATAATATCCATTAAAAAAATCATAATTGATTGATACAGATAAAGCTATCAACTGCAAGCCATAACTAAGCCATCACTAAGCCTTTGATTAAAATACCTTAAAAAAATCTTTTTTTATACCTACAAAATTATACAACACTAAAAGTATATATAAAAATATAATTAATTTTACAATAAATAAACTAATTCTATAGTTATTTATTATTTACAGAAATTTTGCGAAACCTTGAAGATATTGCCATTTTGGCGCACAAAAACAGCGGTGCAGTAAAACTTTGGCTTGGTTCTAAACTATATATTGGTGAGTATCTTTTTTTAATTTATCTTATAACACATTATGCCCTCCCGGATAAAGAAAAGCCCAAAACTTCCGAGTCGTAGGTATTGGCGGAAAAGTTCAAAGTTGTATAACTTTTAGTAGTATTTTTGTATAATAGTATGTGTTTACGTTATTGGTATCTATGCGAAACTGCGTCACACGAAATACAGGATGGATAAACATCGTGAAATGAAAAAAAATCCTACGTCTAAACTGTTGAGTTATCTTGATTAATTCCTTTATTTTGAAATATTTTACCCTATATGCTGTTTCCGTAAAAGGAACGCTGCCTCTTCCACTCTGTTATATTAATTTAAATATTTATTTTACCTACCTTAATTTAGCTTAAAAGTAATGAAATTTGATATTACAGCTATTGGAAATCCTATAGACGCTCAAGTAATATTGGAAAATTGTCTCGATAAAGATGTAGTTTATCGATTTCTACGACCGTGGCTTGGTCATGGACTATTTATTGCTCCTTGTGAGTATTAGCTTTTATCTAATTATTAAATCTTTAAAGTTAACCGATGGACTCTTTTACTTTCTAGCATATAAATGCTTTTATTGGATAAACGCAAAGAAGATCACAACATTTTTTTTCACCATGCAAAGGGTTGAAATTTTTAGTACAGAAAAAGAAAGTATGATATGAATTATGAAAAGTGCCTTATTTTGATCGCGATCTCAAAGTACATACTGGGCAGTTGGAACCTTCTGCTTCGATGGTCATTACATAGAACATATAATATTTTAGTATGATTCAAAAGTGTTATGTGATGTGCTTAAGTGATATTTAAGTATGTAAAAAAAATCAGCTTCACGCTATATCCCGCACACATCAGGTTATGCAGAAGGGAACCTAGTGTTAAGATACTCCGTTGTCCACTTTCCGCCGAATTCTGAAGGAATTGCGTGCGTGAGATTGCGTGCGGAACTCAACGCCGCACTTTGCCTCGACACGAGAGCGAAGAAAAGGGCGAAAAATATAAATTTAAATAAATATTTCCTCGAGTGGGGATTGAACCCACAACCAATCGCGTTTACAGTCACATTTTGTGCCTCTGCGCCACGGTCGGCGCATTAAGACTGTATGTATATAAAATAACGCGATTATGTATCACTATTATGTACTATAAGTCAACATATGTCGATTGTTTCTCTACGAAAGGACATGATCCATGGCCATCGTAGCTTAGTGGTGCAGCATCTTAGCTCTGGCTGTAAACTGTGGAACTGGTTGCATTTCATTTCATCGCTCTTCTAATAAAAAATAAGCGTTACGTTGAGTTTCACCACTCAACACGCATTATCTGAAAACATAGACATTATGTTTATAACAGAGTATCTTAGGAGTAGGTTCCATCTGCTTATACTATATATATTATTCAGAATACAAATATAAATTATATTATAGTCAGATTTGACCAAGAAATGATTTAATGATTTAAGCCGGCCCACTATTAAATGTGTTAATATATTAAATTATAAAGTCACGTAAGCGAAAATAAATCATGCAAAACAATTTAGTTACTAAGTAACGTTTCAATTTAGAGAATCATTACAATATAATATGTAAGTACATAAGTAGTTAAATTCGCAATTTTAGTAAGAAAGGTCTTATAATTTAAAATTCAAAATTTAAAATTCAAATAACGTAACATATAAGTCCTCGTAATAAATAAAAAACCGGTTAAGTGCGAGTCAGTATTTAGTATATTGTATAGTAAAGATTGAAATTTAATATGTACATTAATTTTCAGTAGGCTTATGGAAAGCCCATAGAAAAGTGTTGCTGCCTGTATTTCACAACAAAATTGTCGAAGAATATCTGGGTGTTATTTCAAAACAGGCAGATGTGCTCATCGAACGTCTTAACGAAAAATCGGGGGAAGAGGAATTTGATGTCCTTAGCTACATATCAGCTTGTACATTGGATATTGTATTCGGTAAAAGCTTTTTCAGTTTTAATGGCTAATTATTCAAATGACAATGACTATAATAGTACGGGAGGCAAAGATGCTAACTCCTGATTTGCTCGAGCGTCATAGAGACCTATTGGATTGTGAAGCTTAGATGATAACAAGGAAAAAATGTCATACAATACATATCTTTTGATCAGTGGGATGAGCGGCTATAGATTTTCAAAAATGTAAAAAAAAACTGTCGCGTCAAATATTGATATCATTAATTTCCTACGTATTCTTAAAAATGTAAATATGTTAATCTGACTGATTTCGTGATGGATGTGGTCGTACGTAAGAGTTAAAACTAAAATCATCGAGCGCGTCAAATTTTCTAAGAGGATGTTAAGTGAACCTCAAAAAAAGCTCTTATATAATAATCTGACGGTTTGGATGTGACGCAAGCTCGCAACCATTGTTGGAATGGAAATATAAATTTAAATACACACTCTGTGCCCCTGCGCCACGACTGGCCTCAATTTTTTTAATTCATTGAACGTAATCAATTGAAAAGCTCAATAAATAGAATGTAAATAAAAGAGTGTATATTTTAGGTAGAAATATTACAAAGTTTATAAGAAAATAATTGATTTTTTTTGAGAACTGTTAAATTTTCAAATTTAATTATTTTATGATTATTTTTTTATGACTCTGACGATGGAGATGCATCGTTAGAATCATCTTCCTCCTCTGACTCGATTTCATCATTTGAGAGGAATGTAGGCAACTCGTAGCTGCATTAAACTTTATCGATCAATTATTATTACTTCGGCTTGTGGAATTAGTCAGATTATATATTTTTTGTAATCTTTAAATTATTTCCTTCATAATAAAAGAAGAAATAGCCACGCTCGAAAATGTCGAGATAATGTTTTTTTTTTACAACTTTGTAGCCCTCCCCTTTCTTTACGTCACTCTCAAATTGTCAGATTAGTGGAATATACACGATTTAGCATGTAACTTACTTACTCTACCTTAATCTGACGCCCTCGAGAATTTCAGATGATGATTTATGTGGGGCTCATATTTGGTGAAAGTAGGTACGTAACCGAGTACGAGGAATCCCCAGAATATTAATCTGCCGCGCTCGAGTAAGTCCCGAAAGTCCCCTCTTCGCCTCCCGTACTATAAGCCTAAAAGTGATTTTTTTTATTAAAACTAATATGATATACACATGTAGGTAATATATGTCTAAATATGCTTTTAATGTGTTTTGTTAATTATTAAACCTCTATTTATCAATTCCTATTATAAAACCTCTATTTTTTAATTCATCAGAAACTGCCATGGGTGAGAAAATGGACGTCCAGCACACTCCAGATACTCCATATCTTAAGGCACGTCACACAGTCATGACGATACTAAACAAACGCTTGTTCAAGGTCTGGCTGCAACCCGACTGTCTCTTTAACCTTACCTCTTACGCGAAGCAGCAAAAGGATAATATCGATGTTACGCATAAATTCACAGACGAGGTATGTAATAAATTTCCGGAATGTTAATATATTTTAACATAAACTGATCATACATACTATTTTTATTCAAAAAATTCTTAAAATCAAATACTAACACTGAAGAAAAGAACGACGTAGCGTGTAATTGAAACATTAAAAGTACATTTTAGCCATATCTACTTTTTTATTCTCTAATATAAAAAGAACAGCTGCATCCCGCATATAGAAGGGTATGGAGAGGAGTGTTAAGACACTCCGTTCTCCTCTTTCAGCCGAATTTATCGAGACATTGCGTGTCGAGCAACGCCAGGCTTTCGCCTTGGTGGCAGAGTGAATAAATATTCTCTATATTCTCTAATACGATAAAAATACATTTTAATTTTAATATAGGTGGTCCGGAAAAGAAGACTACAATTCGAAGCGAATAAACATAAAGATAATGAAGACACAAAATCTGGTAAATACTTAAAATCAAATCAAACCAGCTTCACACTGTATCCCGCACGCAGCAGGGTAGGCAGAGGGAACCTGGTGTTACCTGGTTGGCACTCCTTTCCCCGATTTCTGCCGAATTCTGGAAGCATTGCGTGTTGAGTGGCAGAACTCAACGCCGCGCTTAGCCTTGACACCAGAGCGAAGAAATGGAAATATAAATTTAAGTCAATATTTAATCTCCTCGAGTGGGGATCGAACCCACAACCAGTCGATTTTACAGTCACACTTCGTGCCGCTGCGTCACGACTGGCCTCGTAAATGGTAAATATTTAATGTTTACAAAAAAAATATATAAATTACTTAATGTATCCCTCTAAACTTAGATTTAGTAAAATACTTACTTCTAACTCCACCATTAATTTTAGCGTTTTATGCGTTTACTTGTTTTATTTAAATGTAAAATAAATAAACATCTTGTTTGCAATTTGTGGTCATCTTAATCTCCATAAAGACTTAGAACAATGGACGCCTTGAATACAGACAATATTATTTACTGCAAAAACTCTATAACTAGATTTTACTGTATTGCACTACAAAGTAATGTAAGAGTAGCATTTAAACAATATTTATATTTTTTTATAAATGTATTACGAATACACAAAATAAATTTTAAAATTTTGTTTGTGTATATTCGAAAATGCAAGCCCCTACCAACCCTAATTTTTATTTTTATTTACTTTTTCTTTCAGAAGAGTCCTTGAGAACAAATAGGCCAATATAATCGTATAACTTATCATAGGGTAAAATTTTAGCCATCCAATTCAAAATTCTTTAAACTATAATATTAATAATTCAGCTAATTCCCATTAGATTCTTATTTTCGAGTTATAGATATAGAGAGCTTTCATGTATCTTTAAATACTTTTCATATTTTTTAACACTTAGGTAAATCTAAGCGGTCAATTGATTTAAAAAACCTCAAAATGTATACCTATTATTATTCTTAGATGTGCACATAAAGTAGAATTTCGCATCTTGGGATTAGACAATATATGTGAAAATGAATACCCAATACAAGAGAACATAACATGAAAATGTTACATAAAATGTATTTTTTAATATTTCTTTTTCATATACAGTGTACAGGACTTAATAAAATAACATATAATTAATTTTACAAAGAGTATTTCCTCTATAATTGTTAGCTTTTTATTACTAGTAGGTACATACAATATAATTTTATGATTTAACCGCCTTCTTGCACGTTAGCTTACTTTTTAGCTTAAGATAGTAAACTAAAAAAATAATATGAATCTGCTTCCACATAAAAAAATATAGAGAATTAACGCATGTCCATACATTCTCTTGTTTGGAATTATGTAAAGTCGTCTATTTTAAAATAGTTAATATTTTTTTATTATTGGATTTCCGATCAGGCAATGCCTTATTTTCGCGCTCGGGTAAGATAAAGCATGACGTTGAATTCCGCTTCTCAACAAGGAATGTTTCAAATTCGTTTGGAAAATGAAGAACGGAATGTCGTACCACTAGAATCTCTCCAACTGGGATCGAACCCACAATCTGTCAATTTAACAGATACACTTTGTTCCCCTGCGCCACGACTGGCCTCGGAACAAAAAAATATACACAAACTTTTGAAAAATGTTGTACTCGTGGATTTTCAAGGTTTTCAATAATATTTTTTTTAATTAGGGTAGTTTTGAAATCATATTTATAATCCTTATGCTTCCGTTAAAAAAAATATGATTATAAATACTATATTCCATTTTTTTATATAAATATATTTTGAGAATCATACCATTTATTTAGTAAATATGTACCTACTATATAAACAGTCCGATTATAATTTAACATTCATTCACATTCACGAGTATACTATTATTACTATACATTGTCTTTCTGTTCTGTCTTTTGTACTTTTTTAGCGTATGTATTTGTTTATTTATTAAAATAAAAATAAATCAGCGTCACGCTTTATGTCGCACTCAGCAGAGTAGGCAGAGGAAACCTAATGTTAAGACACTCCGTTCCCCACTTTCCGCCAAGTTCTGGAGGCATTGCGTGCTGAGTGGCGCGCTTTGCCTCGACACCAGAGCGAAGAAATGAAAATATAAATGTAAATAAAGACTTCCACGGTTGGGGATTGAACCCACACAACCAGTCGATTTTACAGTCACACTTTGTGCCTCTGCGCCAAGACCGGTTTATTTATTTATTTATTCAAATTCACCAGTGGTAATTACATAAATTTTACAATAATAGTTTTCTTAATTCTATATTCCTTATCACCAAAATCAAGCTTTTAAGGTGAATACTGCATATTTTAAATTGTATACGTATCTATTCAATTTATGTTTATTTAACAATTAGCTATACATAATTTAAAGTAAAGTAAAAAGTAAAATACTCTTTATTGTACACCAGAAATACAGATTACAATATTGAAAGAAACATATAAATCAGTACAAAAGGCGACCTTATCGCTAAATGAGCGATCTCTTCCAGGCAACCTTTGGGTAAAGGAGAGAATTAATGAAATGGGAAGGGGTGTACATAGCAAATGAATACTTATATATTAAACCCTAATAGCATATAAACATACGTATAGAGGTATACATATATACATCCATAAATACATACATACATACATACATACACACATACATACATACCTACATACATACATACATAAATACATATCTACATACTTACTTACATACAAGCATACATAACACCGAACGAGGAAAAATACTAGTTGAATAAACAAATTACCAATTTTACCCAGTACTACTCAAAGTGCAAGATAATATTCTTTTAACCTTTTTTTGAAAGTTTGCAAGGTTTTAGATTGCTTAATTGTTAAGGGTAAGGAATTCCACAGGCGGACAGATTTTATAGAAAAGGAATTTGTATAGAAGGAAGAGGTGTGGCAAGGAATGTCAAGAGCTAAGTTAAACTTAGAGCGGAGTGGGAAATTATGTGATTCACATAAAAACTTAAAACGTTGCTTGAGGTATGAGGGAGAAGATGGATTAAATAGAACATTATAAAGGAGACAAAGAACGTGAGTATTCCGGCGAAGTCGAATTGGGAGCCACTTGAGCTTTTTTCGAAATTCGGAGACATGGTCGTACTTGCGAAGTCCAAATACAAACCTTATGCAAACATTTTGGAGACGCTCAAGCTTATTTAATTGCTCCTCTTTTAGGTCGAGGTAACAACAATCAGCATAATCAAGAATTGGTAGTAGGAGTGATTGTGCCAGCACAACTTTAGTAGGAATGGGTAGAAAGTTGCGTAGTCGCCGTAATGATGCAACCGCTGCAAATATTTTCCTACTTATTTCACTGATTAATGGCTTCCAAGATAGGTATTGATCAAAAATAATACCTAAATTTTTTACATTGTCTGTAAAAGGGACTATTGTTCCATCAAGCGATATAGACGGTAAATCACGTACAGTAATTTGAGAGATGAATCTTGGACTACCTATAATAATCGCTTGAGTCTTTTGGGGGTTTATAGTTAAGCCTAACGATTTACTTCGTATCAAGATGTTTCTGAGTTCTTCGTTCAATGCTGATATAGTAATATCGAGATCGTGTAACGTACATTGTCGATATATTTGGAGATCGTCAGCATAAAGGTGGTAGGGAGAAGAGAGATTGTGACAGAAATGACTGATAAATAGTGAAAATAAGAGAGGGGACAACACGCCACCTTGCGGAACGCCGGCAAGCACCGAGGACCATTCAGAATAGGAATCCTGAACTCGGATACGTTGCTTGCGACCATGCAAGTAAGAGTGAAACCAATCAATCACTTTAGGAGATATGTTAAGAGAATACATAATTGCTAATAGAATATCAAAATCCACAGTATTGAATGCGTTACTGAAGTCAAGCAGAATCAACACAGTGACTTGATGATTTTCCATACCTCGGCGAATGTCATCTGATATGCTAACTAATGCAGTAGTCGTACTATGACCAGGCCTAAAACCAGACTGTAAAGGATTGAACAAAATAAAAAAAAATCTTATTATTTCTAAGAGAACTTTTATGACCTCAACAATATAATATTATTTATGTTTACTACATGACTACTTTAACCGTCCTTTGTTTTATAAAGTAGAAATATATTTGAAGTTAAATAAGTATTAACTATATTATATACCTAAACTACACATACTCACGAGATTGTACGTACTTATTTATAAATATACTTATAAATTATCGGCTTCACGCTGTATCCCGCACACAGCAGGGTAGGCAGAGGGAACCTAGTGTTAAGACACTCCGTTCCCCACTTTCTGCCGAATTCTGGAGGCATTGCGTGTTGAGTGGCAGAACTCAACGCCGCGCTTAACCTCGACA
The DNA here is from genome assembly GCA_021202915.1 of Heliconius himera. Classification (NCBI taxonomy): domain Eukaryota; kingdom Metazoa; phylum Arthropoda; class Insecta; order Lepidoptera; family Nymphalidae; genus Heliconius; species Heliconius himera. The sequence continues at coordinate 372,842 of JAJHJA010000025.1, read as the reverse complement.
CCAGAGCGAAGAAATGGAAATATACATTTAAGTAAATATTTCATCTCCTCGAGTGGGGATCGAATCCACAACCAGTCGGTTTTACAGTCACACCTCGTGCCGCTGCGCCACGACTGGCCTCACTTATAAATTATGCTATTATATATTTTTTATAAACTAAAATAAAATCAACTTCACGCTGTATCCCGTAAACAGCATGGTAGGCGGATGGAACCTAGTGTTAAGACACTCCGTTCCCCACTTTCCGCCGAATTGTGAAGACGTTGCGTGTTAAGTAGCGGAACTCAAGGCGTGCTTTGCCTCGACACCAGAGCGAATAAATGAAAATATTCCAATTCCTCGAGGAATCGAATCCACAACCTGTCACGTGGCCTCCGCCACGACTGGCCCAAATTATTAATTTCTGCTCTTAATTCGTTGCTTAGTATTTTATTTAATGTGTAATAAATAAAATAAATTACAGACGACAATTTTAGAGCTGTCCTTGACATGTTGTTCGGTCGAGAAATCGAATTTACAAACGAGGAGTTACGAGAGCATATAGACTCCATCACAATAGCCGGCAACGATACCACTGCTTTGGTGATCGCTTACACGCTGGTTTTGCTCGGTATACACCAAGACGCGCAAGAAAGAGTATTTGAAGAGTAAGTTAATTAGAAAATATTTTGGTAATTTTAGTCATATATCGTCGTTTAGATTGAGACAAAAATATTATTAAAAAATGTGAACTATGAGTATATGTATATTATCAGAAGGTTTTTTTACAATTTTGACAATTGATTAAAATTGATTTGTATTTTTTACAATGTGAAATAAAATAAAGGCCGATTTTATATTTTTTTACACTTTATTTAGAATGGTTTAAAAATGTACAAGCACATATAACGGGAATAAAACGGATTAGGCAGGTATTCTAAGCCGACGATATTGTTTTTCAGCTTCATATTTGGTTTTTCCCATGTATAAGGAAGGGTAGGCAGAGAAAATCTAGAGTCAAGACGCACCGTTTCGTTCGCTTTCCGTCCGAATTTAGGACAATGCTTTTGAGTTGTAGATCCTTTTTTTTTTAAGTTTTATTTTTACAGACAAGGAAAATGTAAATAATTACCTCGATCGTATCGAACCCACAATCGTTGTGTTAAATTTTTTCTTTTTAATTTTTATTTATTATATTTCATCACTAGAACATTAAAATCTAACTTATGTTATATATAAGTATTTATTATATAAAAAAATATATTATAATTAAAATTAAGACAGAACTTAATATTGTGTTTATTATATTTTTAGACAAAAACATATATTTGGCAATTCCAAATCTGGAGCTACTAAGGATGATCTTCATAAAATGAACTATTTGGAGAGAATAATAAAAGAAAGTATGCGCCTCTACACGGTTGTTCCAATAATAGCGAGAAATATTGATAAAGAAATTTATTTACGTATGTGTCGTTGTTTTTTTTTTGTACTTAATAAATCAGCTTCACGCTGTATTCCGCACGCATCAGGGTTAGCAGATTGAAACCTAGTGTTAAGACTGCAAGGAAGGCGTTGAGTTCGTTACTAAACACACAACGCCTCCAGAATTCGGAGGAAAGTGGGTAACGGAGGTGTCTTAATGAGAACGAAGTGTCTTAACACTAGGTTCTCAGGTTCCCTCTGCCTACCCAGGATACAGCGTAAAACTAACAAAAAAATTAACTATATTAAGATCGCGACCATATCACTAACAATACACACTTGATTCTACTAAGAAGAAGTTTTATTTCTACACTACCATCGAGTCTATCTAGAAAAAGAACAGAAGAGGAGGTACTTACCAGCGGTTACTCCTCTTATGTGACAAATAAGTGTTTAACATTCTTATTTTTTTCAGCTTCACGCTGTATCCCGCACACAGCAGAGTAGGCAGAGGGAGGCCTAGTGTTAAGACACTCCGTTCCCCACTATACGCCAATTTCTGGCGGCTTTGCGTTTTGAGTGGCGGAACTCACCGCCGCGCTTTCCCCTTGGCACCAGAGTGAAAAATGAAAATATAAATGTATATAAATATTTTATCTCCTCGATTGGGGATCGAACCAGTCGATTTACAGGTACACTTTGTGGCCCTGTGCCACGACTGGCCTCTTTAACATTCGCCCTCTAATTTTCCAGCGAACTGCAAAGTGACGGTACCAGCAGGTGTAGGAGCCGTGATTGGGTCATTTGCGATACACCGCTCAAAACTAGTTTGGGGTACTGACGCAGATGAATTTGATCCGGACAGATTTCTTCCAGAACGCTCCCTTAACAGACATCCCGCTGCATTTATTCCTTTCAGTCATGGCTCCAGAAATTGTATAGGTAGATTTGTTTTTATTTTTTAAATGTTTTTTTTTTTCAGCTTCACACTGTATCCTGCATCTAGCAGGATAGGCAGAGGGTGTCTAGTATTAAAACACTCCGCTCTCTACTTTCCACCGAATTCTTAATGTATTACATGTTGAGTTGTGGAATTCAACACCGCGCTTTGCATCGACAACAGAGCGCAGAAATGAAGATATTAAATATATAATTCCTCGTTTGGAAATCGAATCCACAACCTATCGCGTTTACAGTCACTTGTTCCTCTGTGCCACGTCTGGCCTCAAAATATTATTTTATATTTATTTATTCTGTTAAATAATACAAATAATAACTAAATCTTAACATAATAGTATCAATAGGCTATATATTTTTTCTATTTCTTACCTAATTTACTAAAACCACAAGAGATGATTTAAATTTTAAATTATTAAAAGTTAATATTGTTTTGTATACTTTTATTTTTAACCGACTTCTAAAAGGGAGGTTCTCAATTCGGTTGGGTTTTTTTATGACGACAGCGAAACGTATTGCCAAATGTTGGTATGTTTGCAACAAAGGCCTGCAATTTTGCAAAACACATAATAGATTTTTTGTCTATCTTTAACAGGAAGGAACTTCGGTATGATTATAATAAAAAGCATAATTTCGAGCATTGTGAGAACATACAAAATAGAAGCGAATGAAGTGGGACCTCTCAAAGTTGAAATGCTTTTATTTCCTGTTAAAGGTCATCAAATAAAAGTACTAAGACGAGACATTTAAGAATATAATTATATTTATTCCATAATATTATATGTTTTATTTTATTTCATATTTATCAAACAGTTACAGATTATACAAAAAATATATATTATAAATTATAATGTTTAAGAAAAAAAATAAGAATGATATTTTATCGTTTTGTTTCTGTTGTAGCTTCAATTGTAGTATTATGAACGGTGGTCAGTAGAGACGGAATGGGTAAGGTGTGGTCAGTGCTAAAATCGAAAGCGAGTATGTCCTCATGGTCTATGACGTCACGAGAATCGTCCACACCACATGTGAGGAACTTGTTATAATGGCTCAGATCAAGGAAACCGACGCCGCAGGGTCGGTCGATTAGCCGTGAAGTCATTATGCCTTGCACATAGCCAGAACACACGAGGACTGTCCCCAAGTCATCCTTAAAAGTAAAATTAGAATGGAACAATCTATTTTTTTTTCAACTTCACGTTGTATCCTGCACACAGCCTACCCAGCTAACCCAGCTTGGGAACCTCGTGTTCCTATTAAGACAATTACATTCCTCACTTTTCGCCTAATTATGGGGACATTGCATGTCAAGTGGCATAACTCAACGTCGCTTAGCCAACGAGGCTAAGCGACGTACCGAATACCAGACCGAATAAATGAAAATATTAAATATTTCATCTCCTCGAGTAGGGATCGAACCCACAACCTTGCAAATGCACGCTTATGTCTCTTCTGATCTTTAACTAACTCATAGAACTCTTATAAGAGCTTAGGAATCTACGTGTATGACTTACAATGAATTTTACATTAGATAACTATCATAATAATTCCTTTAAATAAACAAAAACACTTTGGTTAAATAATGAGTAAAACGTTTGCAGAAAAGTAAACAATACTCATCATCTCATATAACGAACAAAGAAAATATTTACAAGATACGCAATAGTGATAGAGATCAGTCGTGGCGCAGGTGCACAAAGTGTGACTGTAAACGCGATAGTGGGTTCGTACCCCACTCGAGGAAATGAAATATTTATTTAAATTTATACTTTCATTTCTTCGCTGTGGTATCGAGGCAAAGCGCGGCGTTGAGTTCCGCTATACAACACGCAATGCCACCAGAATTCAACGGAAAGTGAGGAACGGAGTATCTTAACACTAGGTTCCCTCTGTATACCCTCACTGCGTGCGGGATACAGCGTGATGCTGATTTCTTATTTTAACATTTGAAGAATAAACAATTCTCATCATCTTATATAACGAGCAAAGAAAATATTTACAACATACGCAACAGGAAATCGTAGCGTAGTATTGTCACGCTACTTCAACCTTAAAGTAAATACAGCTCATATAACAAATTTACATTATATGGGTAGGTGAAGACGTAAACAAACAACTTACTGGACATAACGCTCCATGCTTTTCAGACTGTAGGAAAAATAAATATTTATCAGAGAAAAACTTACTTAACTTTACAAACTTATGTACATATGGATATGGTATGTTTCAATCGTACGTATTTTAAAGTACCAGATAGATATGATGTCACTTAGGTAAACATTGAAAATTTAGTCGGAATAAGACAATGGTCGGAATGAGGCCGGTCGTAGCGCAGGGGCACAAAGTGTGACTGTGAAACCGACTGGTTGTAGGTTCGATCCCCACTCGAGGAGATGAAATATTTACATAAATTTATATTTCCATTTCTTTGCTTTGGTGTCGAGGCAAAGCGCGGCGTTGAGTTCTGCCATTCAACACGCAATGCCTCCAGAATTTGGCAGAAAGTGGGGAACGGAGTGTATTAACATTAGGTTTCCTCTGCCTACTCTGCTGTGTGCAGGACACAGCGTCAAACTGTTTTTTTTAAGACAACGATTAAATTTTATACTAGAAATCGATTCTAATCCTTGGACTATATATACAACTTAAATAAAACGTAATTATACCTAATATTGTACTTGGAATGTATTTTTATATATTAATAGCGGCTCACTCGCGGCTTTGCCCGCATACCACTAATAATTCTTTTATTACGCTGTATTTGCCATAAAATATTCAACATAAACTATATAATCAATATAATTTATACATTCAATAATTTCGAGAAAAACACTACATGGCTGCTTGCGAGGACGAAAGCGGTGGCAAGGGTGCCCCCTGCAGGACTCGTCCCTATACTAGCGGTCCTTAACGGAGCATTTAATTATTTTAAATTTACGTTTTCTCAAAAAGCAAGTTTAAATATCTTTATCTAATAGAAAAAGCGCTTAAAGCAATTCGACGGCGTTCATTATTATTATTATTTCGTTATTTAATGCAAGGCTAACTAAAATTTACACCATGTTATATAGCCTATAGCACTCCGCACTGAAGAACGTAGCATTCATACAAAACCAAACAAGTAAATCGGTCCAAGAGATCCAGAGATCTTAGCAACAAAACAAACAAACTCTTCCGCTTTATTATATCAATAAAATCTATACAATTTTTTTTTCTACGTATATTTGTTTTATTGAAAATTATTATATTATACTAATTTAATAAAATTATTATGTTCTTTTTTTTAAATAGACTTTTTTCGATATTACCTTACACTTAGGTTGTTGAATACAAAGATATTTATTTTTATTATTCCACATTTTGTAACATCGGTCCGATGGTAAAATAGAAACATCCATCCTGTATAGGCGTATTAGCAGAGGAATCAGATAACCCTATAAAATACACCTCTTCTTTAAATTTAATTTCACATCGTAAAAGATATAAATAATCATTTTCTTTTTATTAACTGTAGGTATAGTAGTAAATGCAACAGGTTGTGGGTTCGCTTCTCTATGAAATGAAATATTTAATATTTCCATTTTTTTTCGCCGTTGGTCTCGAAACAAAACGGTGGCAATGATCATATCTTCGCTTTGGTGTTAAGGCAAAGAGCGGCGGAAATAATTCCGCCACTCCACACGTATAGCCTCTTGAATCTGGTGGAGAATGGAGTCTCTTAACACTAGGTTCCCCCTTCCTATCTTGCTCTGTGGGGGATACAGCGTCAAGAAAAATGCATTGAGCTGTATTATAGCATAGAAAATTAAATAGAAATAAAGGCTTACGTTGCGCCTACTGCCCCAGCCGTAAAAACGACACGTAGGATCACCAATACGTTTATCCAAATCATTTACAACACCATAACGAATTCTATTTACTATATACTCGGTGCTTGGCTCTCGCTTGTGGAAAGAAAATTGTTGGTTAAGCACCAATAGAGCCAAGTTGTCAGTTGAGCACTCTTGGAATCGTAAAGTGTGGTTATATCCTAAAAAGACAATTCTGATTTTAGTTTTTTGGTATCGTTTGTAAAATATGATTATAAAATTGTATTTTTTATTTCCGTCACGTTTTATAAGGCTAGCTTAGTAGCTTATTCCAAAAATTGTCTTTTTTTCACATCCATTTTTGTAAGTTTATATAAAAATATATGTATCTAATAACTAATATACCCATGTTATGTAACTAGATCGGAATAAGGACATACTTGTTTATATTATGTGACAGACAGAGTTGAATGACAAATTGATATTTTAAATTATATCTTCTTTTAAATTACATACCTACTCGTATTTCTTTGAATTTATCATTTTCATATATATTTTTTACCTTTATGTATGCAGAGGTGATGGACTAGCCGGTCTGTTCCTGTATTTTCTAGAAATCTGTGGGTACCACCGAACACTTTAAATTTATACCTTTCGCCAAAAACACATATGGCTGGTGTTATAACAACATGCGCCTCTATAAGTGCCCCTACGCAGAACAGCATAGCGTGAGATAGATAATGTACCTGTTGTAAATATAAATTTTAGGTTATATACAGGGTGGAAGCGTCAGCGCTCCTTTTACGTGAACAGCATATAGGGTAAGATATTTTAAGCCAATATCTAAAGAAATTAATCAAGATACCTCAACAGCTTAGACGTAGGATTTTTTTTCATTTCACGATGTTTATCCATACCTGTATTTCGTGTGACACAGTTACGCAAAGATGCGAATAACATAAACGACCGACGTACCAAAATACTACAAAAGGTTAAACAACTTTGAACTTTGCCGCCAATACTTAGGACTCGATTTCGAAATAATACGTATGCGGCGGTTTCCCTTTTATAGGTTTATGTCTGCGTGCGTCGTTCTTGAGGAATGGCGTTTTATTTTACAACGATAATTTTATAATTTATTTTGTTTATCATTTTTGGGGGAAAAAAAATCATTGTATTGGGCTTTTACAGAGTAGTTAAACTACTGTGTTAAAAAACTGTGGTTTCATTTAAAGTGGTGCTGAGAAAACTGTACATGTAAGAAGTGCAAATTAAACGATTTTACATAAATATGTTTATCTGTTAAACTTACTATAAATTGACCTTCTGTAACTTTAGCAGGCACTCCTTGAAAACCAGCGGCATTATTGAAATCTATATCCACTAAAAAGAAAAATTTTCAAATTAATACCGAATTGGCAATACAAAGTACTTGCACTAAACACGAACTTATTGTGCTTAGTCTTGATAGTACGCAATTCAATTCCAACACATAATTTTATAATATAATAAAAAAAAATATCATCTTAGTTTTACGGAATGTCGCAAGAGGCGTCTTAAAGTAAATACATAGTACCATTTGGTCTAGTTTTTTTTTTTCAAAATTTTTGTAAGGATGATAAAGTCGTAACGCATTTGATGTGTTCATAAATCTACTGTATTTATCGACATTTTTTCACCCTAAAGATTACAAATATTAGATGAAATAATTACACATTGTTGCTATTCCTCCAATTTGACCTGCACCCATATTGAAAACTAATGTACGCTACACATAAAGCATATAACCTTTCCTTAGCAGTCGGGAAAAACAATACAATAGTAATAAACTGCGTCTATAGGGTAATTTCATTTATTGCAGTAAATTCAAAACATGTCTAATTAAAAATCAGTTCAATAGTTTATTGCTACATTGAAATACCTAGATATATATATATATATATGTATACTAATTTATGTTTCCATATATGGTGGTATAATATTATGTACTAGCGTTGCCAGACGTCCTGATTTTTAGTCCAAAATTTAAATGTCCCGAGCGGGACAGACATGGTTCTTTTCGTAAATTATTCCACCCACTTTGAGAATTTGCTAGCAAAAAGTTGCTAGCAATTCCAGAGATAAAAATCTCGCTTTTCCCCGAGAGATCAAGTACATCATGTCCATGTAATGAAAAGAAAACATATTTGAATTATCTTTAATATCATTAGCTGTTAGTAGAAAGCAATGTTTGATATCGTTGCAAATAATTTTAAAACTGACATAACTTATAGGATGTAATAACGTTATAAAACCAATATTATTATCAATATACTACTAAACTCGATTCACGAAGGCATGACATAAAAGGTAAACATGTCAAAAAAAGGTTCTTTTACATTACAGGTTTGATAGAGTTATTATATTAATTAAAAAATATATATTTTAAGTATTAATTCGCTAATAACACTATAAATAGCCATAAAATTTATTATAATATTATCTTATAATTGAAATAGAATACCAGTAAAGCGGGGAGAATTTTTTTTTACAAAATTTCTATTATTTTCGATATTTTTTTTTAAAATATCTTATTACTATCGAAATATAATTTAAATATTTATATTTTCAAATTTTATAAAATTGCACTCCGTATATAAAGTAAATAAAAAGAAGTTAAGTTAAAATAAACGAAAACGAAAAGTAGTAAGTAAAACAGCAATAATAAAAATAAAGATTGTTTTCATATTTAAAACCGAAAATATTTTAACTTAAAATTTAAAAATGTTGGTATGCACTCGGTTTTTTTTATTTTCAATAATATTTTTTAAATATGTCATGTACATGTAAAAACAGCTAAAAGTCAACTTCTTCTCAAACTTCAGACACATTTTAGTACTATAAAAATAAATTATTGTTCAAATAAAAAATACAACAGTAGAAGCTTGATAAAGCTCTAATCACCATGTGATAAAAGAAGAGCAAAAGATGAAAAATAAAATTAATTTAATAGATAATGTGAGACCGGTCGTGGCGCAGCGGCACGAGGTGTGACTGCAAAACCGACTGGTTGTGGGTTCAATACCCACTCGAGGAGATGAAATATTTACTTAAATTTATATTTCCATTTCTTCGCTCTGGTATCGAGGTTAAGCGCGGCGTTGAGTTCTGCCACTCAACACGCAATGCCTCCAGAATTCGGCAGAAAGTGGGGAACGGAGTGTCTTAACACTAGGTTCCCTCTGCCTACCCTGCTGTGTGCGGGATACAGCGTGAAGCTAATTTAATTTAATTTAATAATGTGGTTGACCGTTTCGTCATTAATGTTGGTGACAGTTCCTGAGAATCCTCCGAATTCTGATAAATAATTGAATAATAGATATATTAAGATTTATTATCCTAATAGTTAAGTAACTTTTAGTAAAACTTGTACATTTTCATTTTATTTTTTGCTATTCTTAATTACGATTACAAAGATATTTTATATATAACATTCAAGCACAACAAGCAATAATACCATATATAGAAAACTCCACGTTAAATAAATTAAATATAAATAAAAAAATACAATAAAGTTTGAGAAACAGAATTTTTTTGTTTACATTTTTTGTCATGCCATAATGAATCGAGTATAGGTAGTTGGATACTGACATTGATATTATTGTGATGATAATTCTATATAGCTAACTAAAAAGTTAAATATTGTTTAGTTAGCTATATAGACAAACGCTTTTCAGTGTCGCTTTTATAAAAAAATATATTATACATGATTTTTCTAATAAACAGATTAAGTATAAGTTGAACTAACATACCTATCATTATGCAATTTACAAGTAAATTGATAAAAAGTTTGGAAAAACATCTGGAACACCTAAGAAAAAATGTAAAGTTTCTATACATATAAACTTCAATGCATTTGTGGAAAAGTTTAATAATTATAATACAGATATCATTAATGATTTCATAAAATAAATAAAAAATATTATGAGGTTAGTATTACCATTTATATTATTTACTTAGGATATGGTAGAAACTATAAAATTGTAGACTTTAATGAATTATTATTTGAATTATTTATTCATAGTACAATCAATTACATATGTGCAGTTGAAATAATTATAAAAAAACTAACTTAAAGTAAGTAGTATGTAGTGGCCAGTCCTGGCGCAGCGGCACATAGTGTCACTGTAAAATCTACTGTTTGTGGGTTCGATCCCCACTTGAATATTTACATAAATGTATATTTCCATTTCTTCGCTCTGGTGTCGAGGCAAAGCCTCCAAAATTCGGCAGAATGGGGGGAACGGAGTGTCTTAACACTAGGTTCCCTCTACCTACCCTGCTGTGTGCGGGACACAGCGTGTAGCTGATTTATTTATTTATTTAACTTAAAGTTGAAAAAAAATCTATCAATCTCATTGTACGGTACTTTTAACATACTGAATTACAGATTATAAATAATCAAATACTAGACACATAATCAGGTTCAGGTCCTTTGGGTATATGTGTTCTGTGCACAGAATGACAGAACTGCCAGAAACCAAGATTGACAAAAAGCGTAACATTCTGTGAAATGAATTATTTGTTTAATGTAAATATTCGAATAACAAATCGTATTATCTATTCGCCTACGCAAAAATTACGGATCTCTAACCTTTTACTTCCTCTAGCCCAGATAACTATTATTTTATATTATGTTTAAAACGATTTAGCAGCTTAGAATCATTTTAGTTGGTGATTTTTTATATTATTTATAGTAATAATGAAGTATAAGATTATAAGGCTTTTTACGCTATTACTTTGTATTAATATAAAAGTAGCATTATCACTATATAGCAAAAATTGGAATAATAACTACGAGAAAAATAAATGCCCTAAACTATATCCCAAAAATTTCGATAACCATATGCCAGTAGGTAAGTGTGATTATTATGATTTTTAATACATTTAGGATTTATTTACTTAGTTTGTGTTAAGGATAAAGTAACAAAACAACATCACACTACATAATATGAATACAAAATAATATATTTTTTTAACATTTTTATAGAGTTTTTCCACACATAGGGAAGAAAAATAGTTATTAAGAAAACATAAAAATTTGAACGTAGTGGGAGTTGATTTTCTCTTTGAAAACTGGATGGTTCGACTTGGACGGTTTCCAAAGTGACATTGGTTCAAATCCTGCTATGTAACATTTTTCCTACGTTTCCTTAATAAGTATAAAAATAAATATTTTCCAATTTTTTAGGCAACTTAACTGCTGGTAACTTCACTGAAAAAACAGATTTAAAGGGTCTAAGACAATGTGTAATGGCATGTTGCCTTGCTGATTCCTGTAATATTGTATTCATTGTGGAATCCAGATGTTTCCATGTAGAATGTGCCAGTGATGAACTCTGCTTGCCACTGCCAAGGGTAGGTGAAAGGAAATGGGAGACACATGTTTCAATGATTCTTGTTAAGCCTGTTTTGCCTAATGGTAAGTCTATGTTCTAAATTCAATGATCTATCCATTTTGGTACACTACATGCCAATATGACAGTTATGAGGTTGATTCCCAGTCTCAGGAATGAAATTTTATCATTTCATTACTCTGGTGTTGGTATTTGGGGAACAGAGTGTCTTAAAGCTAGGATTGCTCTGCCTAATTTACACCACTTTTATCAACAAAGCTAACAGTAATTTGCTTATTTAAATAAACTGAATTATATACATATTATCTTTTTGACCATATCAAGCTTAGATTAGGTTTTTTTTGCTTTATGCTGTGTCCCACATATAGCAGCATAGGCAGAGAGAGCCTGGTAGCTGTTACAACAGTCTATTTCCTATTGAGACACTTCCGCTCCCCACTTTTCGCCAAGTTCTTTAGGCATTGCATGTTGAGTGGCAGAAATCTAGGCTGTGCTTGACCTCGTTACCAGAGAGAAATGAGAATATTCAATATCTCACAAGCATTGTTTTTGCAGCTGTACGATTGTATCCTTGCCCCAAGACAGCCTCAATCTTATAAGATTTTTAAGGTTTAAAAGAAGAAGTTTGTTCTTAGAAATATATAAAAATACAAAAAAACAAAAAAAAGTATTCTTAAACATTTTTTTTAAAATGTTATTCCACACTTAGGAAAGAAAAATACTTATTTAGAAAATGTATAAAAATTTGAACGTAGCGGGACTTGAACCCGCGCCTCCTGGAAACCGACCAGGCGCTCTGACCACTGAGCCATACGTTCCGAACGTAAAAATACTTTTTTTTACTTATTTAGAAAACATATAAAAATTTTAATGTAGCGGGCCTCGAACCTGCGCCTCCTGGAAACCGACCAGGCGCTTAGACCACTGAACCATACGTCCCGAATGTTAAAATTTTTATACGTTTTTTAAGTAAAAAAAAATATTTTTATTGACAACATTCATAATATTAATTAATTCTACACCACAACCATAATTACATTTGTTTAGCAAATATAACTTTCATAAAATATATTTTATTTATAATGTCCTATGCAAATATTATATTATTTTAAATATATTTTCCAGAAATTTGGTCAGAAATTTTGGATCAATCAAATTTTAGAGAATTGAACAATAACTTTTCACCTGAAGAAGAGACAATATATTCTTATACAAACCATCACAATGACTTACCTGATGATGATGAATCCAATTTTCTGACACATTTTATTAACAACTTACCCAGTATGGACGATGAGGAACAACAAAATTATGATAAATATACTGATAGCAGTGATAATGAGATGATGTTAGCATCAAGATTTCTTGAGAAGAATTCATGCGAGGTTGGGGCTGATGATTGTCCTTTTAATGCAGAATGTATACCTTTAGGACTTAAAACAAGGAATGGTATTTGCAAATGCATACTTGGCACTGAAGAAAACACCCAAGGTGCATGTGTCCCCAGAAGACCATTTTCCAAAGGCCCTACTATGCCTGTTGAATCTATGAAAAAAAGTAGTGAATTAGTCTCAGACACAAAATCAGATGAATCAAATATAGATAAACCTCTTCCAACACAGAACTTGACTGTTTCAATCTCGTCTAAAGAGGTATGTTTTTTTTATTAGGTTCATGCTGAATCACACACATAACAGAATAAACAGTAGGAAACTGGGAAATCTAGTGTTAAGATACTCTGTTTCTATTAAGATCCTATCTCCACTTTCTGCCGAATTCTTGAGGCATTGTATGATGAATAACGGAACAAAATGTTGGGCTTTACCTTGTTACCAGAATGAGTTCTTATTTATATTATATTCCTACGAGTAAGAATCGAACCCACAACCGTCGCGTTTTCAGTGGTAAGCTTGTGCCCCTGACGACAACCTCAAGTCAGAGGTATAGTAACAAAATTAAAATATTTCATCTGATTTCCTTGTTGAATAACGGATGTTACAAAAATTACATTTCGGACCTGAATAAGGAATAAAGAGAAAATAGATTTTGGTTATGGATATAAAATTACTTCAAATTATATAAGTTTTGGGCGATTAAGGTTACACTTACTAGAATTATTGCAAATTTATTTTTTAAAGAATCTGTAATTGACAATTTGTGATATTTGTGATTTATTTTATGTTAGTTACAAAATTTCTTTGTACTTTTCATAAAGTACTAAGCACTAGTGTGTGGGCTGGGCAAAGCAAAATCAGAAACCTGACTTAATCATTTAGACTATGCCCATACCCAAAATTATTTGAAAGTGTCATAACAGGTTTGGTTATAAATATTTTTTTATTTTGGATGTCTGATAGTTTCAGTTATGGTTATGGAGCTCCCATCCTTGATTATAAATGTATATTTTTTAATCTATACATAGGTACAACTTCCGGATAATGAAGTAACTTTAGCTGCATATACTATACCTGATGAGAAATCAACAATGAGTCACTATAACTATGCTTGGACTCTTGTGGATCAACCAAAGGGTGGATTTACAGGTATAACCAAAAATAAATAAAATTTTTGATATAGAATGTTTTTAAAATGTTATATTATAATCATAAATATGATATATGATGATGATGGTAGTTTATTCCAAAATTCACCATTTATTCTAGTATTTGATAATGACTTATCAATATAGTGCTTATATAAACTATTTAAAAAATTATCTCAAATATATCTCATGTCAGCCAAAAAACTGATACATGCTAATAAGCTATACAAAACCAAATTGCATTGTCTGAAAAAAAAAATACTTCAGCAGCTCACGCTTTTTCCCGCATATCAGAAAAGGCAAAAGGAATATAGTGTTAAGGCACTCCATTTCTCATGTTGCGTATTGAGTGGCGTAACTCATCGTCGGGCTTTAACTCCTTACTCTGTTAAGGAGACAAAGCGCGACGTGTGAGGAAATGAAACTAATTTATTTACTCCGAGTGGGAATCGAACCTACAACCGTCGCGTACACCTAACGTTCTCCCACTGCGTCACAACCGCTTCTCCATAACCTGATAAAATTTAAGGTAACATGATTCAAAATGGCGGTACGATGACACTAAAAGACCTCACCGAAGGCCAATATCGATTCAAAGTGACAGTGAACGGGACAAATTCGTATGGCGAGGCGTTCGCGAACGTGACGGTGTTGCCGCCGAAGAGAATCAATACGGCACCATTAGTTGTGATCACGCCGCAGTCTCAAACTGTTAAATTACCTAATTCTGGTGCAGTCTTGGATGGCAGTGCAAGTAAAGTATGTATATATTGTATGTATGTATAGTTTTTTATGTTTTGAAGTAAACTGTAAAGTAGAATGTAGTGTAACTATTAAATATCTAATCTATCTAATAATTAAATACGTTATCTAATTAAGATTGCAGATCAGAAAAAGGATTATATATAAAAGGAAACATCAAAATTATTTAACCAGTCGTGGCGCAGCGGCACAAAAGTGTGACTGTAAAACCGACTGGTTGTGGGTTCGATCCTCGCTCGAGGAGACGAAATATTTACTTAAATTTATATATTCCATTTCTTCACTCTGGTGTAGAGGCAAAGCGCGGCGTTAAGTTCTGCCTAGAATTCGGCAGAAAGTGGGGAACGGAGTGTCTTAACACTAGGTTCCCTCTACCTACCCTGCTGGTGCAGGATACAGCGTGAAGCTGAAAAAAAAATTAAGATTAGTTTTTTATTTTCTCACACATCTTTGCTTTGTACATCATTTAAAAAACGATTACATGAAAAGTATTATATTTCAATCGTAAAGTGAAAAATAAAAATGTAACAAGCCTTCAATTTGTTAACTTTTTTATTGTTTAAATCTAAAAATAGTTAAATAATTTTATAGTAATAAATAATTTTAAGGATGATGATGCAATAATATCCTGGCATTGGGAACTTTCTGCGGGTCCCATCGGATACCAACCGCCTTTAGAAGACAGACCTACGTTAGTACTAAAAGATCTCAAGCAGCCTGGAAATTATACATTTAAACTTACAGTAGAAGACTCTGATCATGTGAAAAACTCTACTACAGCCAACATAACTGTGTTAAATCACACTGACTACCCACCGGAAGCAAATGCTGGTAACATTTTTAATTTTCTATTTAACAAAATCATTTTTTTTTAATTAGGCTATTACTTGAATTTGGATCCATCATGCAAGTTAAATACAAATGTTAGTAATATTAGTCCTACAGGAAAAGAGTTCTGCTGAGAGGAACTATATCATTAGGTTCCCGAGTCAGCATCAACTTTATTTAATTATATTATATTAGAAGAGTTCGTTTGGTTGAACGCGCTAATCTCAAGAACTAAAGATTCAAATAAAAAAATATAGTTCTGCATAGGACAGTCCATTTATCAAGGAAGGCTATTTCACTTCGCGTTAATAATTTCGAAATAACCCACTGTACCTACGATCATAGTGACTAGGCTCTCAGAATGTGTCATTTGTCATTCACAACTCTTAATTATTCCAATTACGCATTTGAAACCATTCGTGGTGTAAAAGCAGAAGCTTGCGACTTGTAAACGTGACGAGTTGTGGGTTCGATTCCCACTTGAGGAAATTATTATTATTATTATTTGAAGCAAACTCCGTTACCAGAACTAGGAAAAAATATATAATATAATTATAATTATTGCAGGTCAAGACGTCATAATATACCTACCGAATAACAACCTAACCCTAAACGGTAGTCTCTCTACTGACGATCATGAAATTACATCGTGGGAATGGACGAAATCTGCTGAAGATGAAAATAAAGCTGTTGATATGCAAAATACACATTCGCCATACTTGCAAGTACGTTTTTTTATTTCTTTTACAATTTATATAAACCTTTCTCTACATTTATTGTATAAGATAGCATAAGTTATGAATATATAAAATAACATGTATTAATGGAATATTTGTATTTAACGTTAGAATTCCAAGAAATACGATAATTTTTCATATTTACATGTTAGATAACATTTACAAGGACATATTCGACTTATTATCTCCCTATATAATAAAAATATATTAGTTGACTAATTGATGTTTGCAAATAAATAGAATATATCTGTAAAGATATAATGTTTTTTACGGGTATTTTACAGCAGTAATTGTTTTTAAATTTTGATAATTTCTATATTTTTATTTGTTTTTCCTTTTACTTTCAAGTCCTGTTAATTGTCTATTAATATTATAATTCCTCATAAAGACAGAGCTTAGGTATTTAGAGGGTGTATTGGTAGTGTCTGCCTGTAAGTCCGACAGTTATGGATCCAATTTCCTATTGGAATCAGTTGAATACAAGTTCATATCCATAACTTATTTTTCTTTCTGTTTATTACTGCTGTATGTGTGTGTGTGTATTGCACGCACTGTTTCAAATAAGACACGGTGAATGATCTTAAGACTAGTTTTCTCTCCCTCTATATTCAGGGTAAAGTCAAAGCAAAAATATATATATTGCTACAACACAGTCGACGAGTCAGTGGTTAGTTAGTTAGTTAGTTTTCCGAACCTTTTGCTTTGTTTAATTAGGAACGTAATAACCCAAAATTCAATTTACGCAGGTATTTACACTTACTAATGTATATATATAATACGTGAACAAATGCTTCCGCAGCTGTCCAACCTGTCGGAGGGCGTGTACACGCTGGTGCTGCGCGTGACGGACTCGTCGGGGCAGACGTCGACGGCGGACGTGCACGTGTTCGTGAAGCCGCCCACCAACACGCCGCCCGTGGCCGACGCGGGCGCCGACGCCGTGAGTACCACGCCAGGGAATTCTATATTTATTTTTATTTATATTTCCATTTCTTCGCTCTGGTTTTTGAGGTAAAGCGTGGCGTTGCCAACGCGCAATGTCTCCAGAATTCGGCGGAAAGTGGTTAACGGAGTGTCTTAACAGTAGATTTTCTCCGCAGTTTTGCAGTAAAAAGCCGGAAAAAGAGATTAAAAATTATGCTCTGATAAGTAGAGTTAAAAATAAAATGTTTTTTTTTGTTATAATAAATTACTATTTAAAATTGTTGTATGAAACATAAATTCTATCTTGTTATATTGTAATTATGATGTATATGTTATATAAGACGTATAACGTATTAAGTTGTACACAAATTATTAGTTATTAACAGCATGCACGTAATTGACTTAATTAATCATCTAAATGTTTGTATTAATAAATATTAATATTATTGTACAAATAAATTTTAACTTTACTAAAATTTAAAAAAATACATATAAAACATTCCATAATAAAGCAGGAGGAGGAGTGTTATATAATCTAGGCTCATTGACGTGTATTTTGGGAAGTGATTGAAAATATCTCAATTTCCACGGGGAAAGAACGGGACACTATATTTACAGTCATTAAGTCAGGGAAAACAAAATTGCGGTTGAAAACTAGTATAATCATTATATATATATATTATATAAAAACACTTGCGGCCCACACGCGGCTTCGCCCGCTTACAGTTATTGTCATATAATACATTTTTTTTATATAAATTGTAGCCTATGTACATGTATGTCATTCTGATGTATAAGCTATATTACTGTAAAGTTTCGTCTAAATCCGTTCAGAAGTTTATGCGTAAAAGAGGAACAAACATCCATCCACACAAACTTTCACATTTATATTACTAGTAGGATGTTCCAAGATCAAGCATTCCATAATACATTGCAGTTCATATCACTACCGCAAACCTGGATAACCCTCAACGGTTCCTTGTCGCACGACGACCACCGCATAGTCGCGTATACGTGGCGCTGCCTGTCCGGCCCCACTAACTCTAGCGTTGTCGGGTTCAACGAGTCCATAGCGAACGCGACTGTACTTACTAAAGGACAGTACGTGTTCTCACTCACTGTTCTCGATGACAATGGAAATTCGGCGTCCGATAATGTTACAGTTACGGTAACGCAAAGTAAGTTCTAAAAAAAATTAGATTAAGATTGTTTTTTTAAAGTTCCATGCTTTAACGTAGATGTAGATTTCGACCTGCTCAGCTATATCGCAATGGAAATAAAGCACAAAGATGAAAATTAAAAATATATTACACTAATGTATTAATATTTGGTATTGTGTTGTATGTTGTACAATAAAGAATAGGACAAATTACCAGTTATCTCTGGTAATTTTTTCTACTAATTTTCTCTATATTTAGATTTATTTGATTCTTTTTTTGGCTGTGCATTGAATCTATTTTAAGGCATTTTGTTCAAATAGCATTTTGTTAGTGTTCAAATAGCATTTTCGGTAAATTAGCGAAAAGAGATATTTTTCCAAATTCTCTTTTTTACAGGGACAACTACAAAATTACGTAAAGATTAGAAAAAACTAATAAATTAAATAATAACCAACCAAAAGATAACAGATTATAGAGTTCCGTTATGTTCCCTTTTTATTTAAATTAATTAAGCTTTTATTGTAAATAAGGCATGAATACATTTTATAATATTTTATATAATATATTTTAATTCATTAACAAATACTTATTAGCATATGTATATTTTTTCTAACACTTGTAAAAACTAAGTAAACATCATACTGTAAATACAAATACGTGGCCGCTCTAAAGTTATCTGTAGAAAGCTGCGCAGATTTGATTTTAGCAATTATATTTAGTTTTGATAAAAAGTAAACAAAAATCCGACGTAATTGTAAAATCTTCCATTACCTTTGCTCGTACTAAATGGATTCAAGTCGTTGGACGATATCGTTTCTTGAAAGTGGAAACGTAACAGTAATTTTATAATATTTTATATTATAAAATTTATTCATGCACCGTTTTTACTTATAATATATTTTTTTATATTTTAACAAAAAAATATTCGCATGTGTATATTTTATCATTCGTTAAAACAAAGCAAAAATGAAATTATTTGATATATTTTTTTTATTCTTAATCTATTAAAGATAAAAATAGTCCACCAAAAGCGGACGCTGGTGGAGATCAAGTGTTGAATCTTCCACTATCTGTGCTCATTCTAAACGGTTCGAAGTCGTCGGACGACTTCCGTATCGTCACATGGAAATGGACACGATCCGGATCTGGCTTAGCCGCTGGAACTGTTATATTGAATTCTGATACAAAACCCGTGCTTATGGTAAGATTTTTTTTATTTTTGGGATTTAAATAGTATATGAAAATATTATTGAGCCCATCGTTCCGTAGTTGACAGCTCCTGACTGTAATAAGCAAGTATTAGCTGCTTATTCGATCTCACTCAACGGAATCAATTGTTGTCAATTTATATATATTCCTGCACTAGCAAGACAAAACGCGGTGTTCAATTTTAGTACTCAACATATAATGTCTCGATTTGAGAAGAAAAGCGGTGAATAAAGTATTTTAACACTAATTTATCTCTTTGTACTCTGTTATATTATGCGGTATACAGCGTGAAGCTAAACAAAAAGATTATATATTTTTTTAAATTATTTTTGTAGTTATTTGATCGAAATAATTGCATTTTGATCGAATTCAATCAAATTATTAAATATCCGTTTAATTAAACTTAATCAAATATAATTTTATAATATTTTTTTTTAGTTAACCAACATAGAAGCCGGTAGATATGTATTCGAACTGACAGTAACTGACGATCAGGGCGAATCTGACAGAGACACAGTCAGTGTACAAGTGAAACCGGACCCTCTGGACATGAAACTACTAGAAATGACATTAAATATTCCCGTTTCAACATTCACGAAGAGTCAACTTGATTCTTTCGTACAAAAGATGACATTGCTCCTTAAAGACGGTATAACGGTAAACGTAACTGAGATACGCGGGGAAGTGGATACCGGCAATACATTGATTGTATTCTTTTTATCTGAGAAGGTAATTTGTTATTTTATGTAATTGTTTTATTCATTTTTTATACTTTATGAGATTTTTCAACAGTGAAGATTATCTGTTAATATGGATAGAATAGAATGTCGTTTAGCTTCAATGGTACTTCGTTTTTTTTTTGATGTAGAAAAATAACTTAATAGGTCAAGGAGCTCTGAATTTGAAGAGGTACATTAAGTGGAATTTGTGGGTATTATCTGTTAAAAGAAGTTGAAAATATTATAATACTTACTTTTCCAAATTTTTTTTCTCTTCTCTGTCAAGTTCTCTCTATCTGGAGATGTCGTTTTCGTTTATATTTTATCTTTATCATTTTCACGCTATATCTCGCACACAGTAGGGTAGGCAGAGGGAACCTAGTGCTAAGACAGTCCGTTCCCCACTTTCTGCCGAATTCTGGAGGCATTGCGTGTTGACTGGCAGAACTCAACGCCGCGCTTAACCTCGACACCAGAGCGAAGAAATCGAAATGTTAATTTAAGTAAATATTTCACCTCTTCGAGTGGGATCGAACCCACAACCAGTCGGTTTTACAGTCATACCTCGTGCCGCTGCGCCACGATTGGCCTCTATAAATACCGTTTTCATTAATTATATATAAATATATAATTAATGAAAACGGTATCTTAAGATTGACATTAGTATTCATCTTAATTTTGAAACGAGTGAACGAAAGGAAGTAGTGCAACGAAAATTTTAAGAGTTAGAAATATGATAGACTGTCCCGTGATCGGAAAAAAATGTACTTTTAGAAGTAAATCGTGGCGCATAAGCGTGCATCTTTAAACGCAACAAGTTGCTGGTTCGATTTCCACTCGAGAAAATGAAATATTTAATATTTGTATTTCTTCGCTCTTTTTCGCTTCGAATTCGGCGGAAATTGGAGTGTATTAATGTAAAAGGTTACTTTTGCCTACCCTGCTCTGTCAAGATAAGATTTTTATCCTTGTAACTTATTTTTTTTATGAAACGTAAAAGTGTGGTATGTAATGACAGTCGTCGGCCATGGAGGGGCTGGCGGCGCTGGGCGCAGCGCGCGGTGCGGCGATGAGCGCGGGCGCGCGGCGCGTGCGCTCGCGGCGCTGCCTGTCGGCGTGCTCGGGGCGCGGCGCCTGCGACCAGGCCACGCGCACGTGCCGCTGCGACGCCTTCTGGATGCAGAGCCTGCTCACGCTGGCGCAGCCCGACGCGCAGCCCGACTGCGGTATTGTGCTTTGATACTATAACGCTATCAACACTTGATACATTTTTTTAACTTTACTGATGTTTAGCCATTTTCTTAATTCCCCACTTCGTCTAATTTTTTAGATATTACATGTCGTGTCGTGTGACAAAAGTCAACTCAACATTTTTTTTCTGTAATTAACTGTTGCGTGTATAATTAGATACTGTGCCACTGCACCACCACTATCTTAGCGGTGGAGAAATAAATAAACACAAATCCAATTTTTGTTGAAATATAAAAAATGCTAAAAAAACCGTTTGCAAAAAATTTTGTTCACAAAAAAAAAACCCATAATTATTTATATACAGGATGGAAGTGTAAGAACCACTTTAAATGAAACCACAGTTTTATATACTCTATAATAAATCAGAAAAAAAAAAATTCCGAAAAATGAAAAAGTTATTTTTTCAAACAAAATAAATAATAAAATTGTCGTTTTAAAATAAAACGCCATTGTAAAGACGACGCACGCACACATAAACCTATGTAAGGAACACCGCCGCACACGCCTCATTCCGAAATCGAGTCGTAGGTATTGGCGATAAAGTTCAAAAATGTTTAACCTTTAGTGGTATTATTGTAGTAGTAAGTGTTTACGTTATTGGGATCTATACGTAATTGCGTCACACGAAATACAGATATGGATAAAAATCGTGAAATGAAAAAAAAAATCCTACGTCCAAACTGTTGAGGCATCTTGATTAATTTCTTTAGGTATGGGTTTGAAATATTTTACCCTATATGCTGCTTCCTTAAAAGGAGCGCTGCCTCTTCCACCCTGTATACATATTTTAAATCTACAATATTATTACACAAAATTACTAAGTTTCGTCACTTAATACTCAATGTCCAAGCAGAAGCAAATGGAATAAATTCCAAAGTATTTAATAATAATCGAGTTGAGACACTTTTAAAAATGAGTCATTTTTAAGTGTCTCAACTCGCTCAAAATGCCCTTATAAACCACTATAAAAATACAAAAAACAGTTGTAAATACTTATTGTATTTACAATTTTTTGTGCTGCAAGCCATATTGTTCTGCTGTGACAGCAGTTGATTTTATAAATAAATACATACATATTGTTAATAAAAAATCAAAGCACAAAGGTTGCGTTTTAATGTTTACATTTTGTTACAAGATATATAACGTCATATTATGGCGGACGTTATTTAATGATTTAAAAAAGTAGTTAAAATTATGAAAACATTGATATTTTTTTAAATGTTTTTGTCATTTCTATGATCTGAAATTAATATTTTTGATTGCTTATAAAAAAAAATTAGTTGAAACATTTTTATTCAAAATAAGAACATTAAATTTGATTTGAATGTTAAATAAGTTAGAGTTCATTACAATTACTCTTCAAACCTAATAAGAACCGGAGCAGGAAAGTCGATGTGATTTTTTTTGAAAATAATGATGTATTTTACGCTTATTTGTTTGTTATTGTTTATTATGGTACCTTTAAAATAGAGGGCGGTGCGATTCCCGCAGAGGCCGGTCGTGGCGCAGCGGCACGAGTTGTGACTGCAAAACCGACTGGTTGTAGATTCGATCCCCACTCGAGGAGATGAAATATTTACTTAAATTTATATTTCCATTTCTTCGCTCTGGTGTCGAGGTTAAGCGCGGCGTTGAGTTCTGCCACTCAACACGCAATGCCTCCAGAATTCGGCAGAAAGTGGGGAACGGAGTGTCTTAACACTAGGTTCCCTCTGCCTACTCTGCTGTGTGCGGGATACAGCGTGAAGCTAATTTAATTTTATATTTTTTTTTTTTTTTTAAATAGACTGGATAGAAATGTACTTTTTCCGATATATAGCAGGCTAAGCAGAAGGAATCTAGTGTGAATTTTCGAAGCTTAGCCTGTTGAGTTGCCAACCCATTTGCCCTATTTAAAAGGGAACAACGTAACGTGTTCAAAGTCCTAATGCGAGGTTCCCACGCAGACTGGTCGGTGGTGTACGCAAGCGTGTGCGGCGTGGCGGCGCTGTGCGCGGCGGGCGGCGGCGCGTGGGCGGGCGCGCGCGCGCTGCGCCGCCTGTGCGCGCCGCGCCGCCGCCCGCCGCGCCCCAACTACCGCCTGCTGCCCGTAGCCGACCACGAGGAGAGGCCCTGTAAGTATGTCCCCGCGAGCGTGTGCGGCGTGGCGGCGGGCGGCGGCGCGTGGGCGGGCGCGCGCGCGCTGCGCCGCCTGTGCGCGCCGCGCCGCCGCCCGCCGCGCCCCAACTACCGCCTGCTGCCCGTAGCCGACCACGAGGAGAGGCCCTGTAAGTATGTCCCCGCGAGCGTGTGCGGCGTGGCGGCGGGCGGCGGCGCGTGGGCGGGCGCGCGCGCGCTGCGCCGCCTGTGCGCGCCGCGCCGCCGCCCGCCGCGCCCCAACTACCGCCTGCTGCCCGTAGCCGACCACGAGGAGAGGCCCTGTAAGTATGTCCCCGCGAGCGTGTGCGGCGTGGCGGCGGGCGGCGGCGCGTGGGCGGGCGCGCGCGCGCTGCGCCGCCTGTGCGCGCCGCGCCGCCGCCCGCCGCGCCCCAACTACCGCCTGCTGCCCGTAGCCGACCACGAGGAGAGGCCCTGTAAGTATGTCCCCGCGAGCGTGTGCGGCGTGGCGGCGGGCGGCGGCGCGTGGGCGGGCGCGCGCGCGCTGCGCCGCCTGTGCGCGCCGCGCCGCCGCCCGCCGCGCCCCAACTACCGCCTGCTGCCCGTAGCCGACCACGAGGAGAGGCCCTGTAAGTATGTCCCCGCGAGCGTGTGCGGCGTGGCGGCGGGCGGCGGCGCGTGGGCGGGCGCGCGCGCGCTGCGCCGCCTGTGCGCGCCGCGCCGCCGCCCGCCGCGCCCCAACTACCGCCTGCTGCCCGTAGCCGACCACGAGGAGAGGCCCTGTAAGTATGTCCCCGCGAGCGTGTGCGGCGTGGCGGCGGGCGGCGGCGCGTGGGCGGGCGCGCGCGCGCTGCGCCGCCTGTGCGCGCCGCGCCGCCGCCCGCCGCGCCCCAACTACCGCCTGCTGCCCGTAGCCGACCACGAGGAGAGGCCCTGTAAGTATGTCCCCGCGAGCGTGTGCGGCGCACTATGGGCAATCGAGGTCCGTATCAGATCAAAAATCAATAACTTTTTTATTTGTTAAGATAAACAATTGAATTTTTGCATAAGCATAAAGTATAAAATTGCGCTTAAGATAAAGTTAAGATATTATACTTTTATTGAGTTATAAATATATTAAAAAAATAATGAAAAAAAGATTATTGAATTTCCTTAGTCCACACTACTTATAGTAGTAATAAAAATGTATTATTAAATTAGTTTATTAATAAACAATGTTTCTTAAGCTGTTATCTATTTGAGTAAGAAATTAATAGTTATGATTACACATATAATACTTAGTTAATAAAATATAAAATTTACAAAAATTGATTTACAAGTAGAATAATATTAGAAATGAATGTATATTACATAACGAGTATATTTTTTTTATTTATACTTGGTGAACTTCGGGATCCATAATAAGTTCATTCACTTTTAAAAGATCTAGGGTATCTTCATCAAGTGCCTTCACACTTTTGCTATACTCGTATGTCTTTCTATGACTGGAAATGTATGGATCTGATGTGTAGAGAAGAGTATGAAATACATTCTCATTTGTAGCTGATTGAGAGCACTTTCTGGCATGATGTAGGCGAAATTTTTGATACTCCTTATTACGGGATTCTTGTGCACCTTGTGCATTCTTGGGATCTCATTCGTTTGTTAGATTCCTTAAATACATTTATTGCGCTTTTGTTAAGTCCAAATCAATGAAAATACTCAATTCCTCTCAATCCGATAGCATTTTTCTCTGGCTTGCGTTTTCTATGAGATTCAAATATAGAGAAATTGTATCTCGGTCAGCAAGCCTTAGTTTTTCCAACGAGTTTTGCTTCTAATTCTAGTGTGGAACGTAAGCCCTGAACGTTGGCATTGCAGATGTGTCCAAAGCCATATTCACTAAATAGCGCGGTATTTTCGCCTCTTCGTTGATTCTGATGAGTCTTCATAGGGACACAGGGTCTTCCGCGTTTTCCAGAAGACGTCGATGGTGAGTTCTAAGGTGCTACTTCTTCAATGATTGGTAAGGTTAAGAAATATTTAGAATCAAAACAATTTTCGTCGTTTTTTTTTAAAAAACGAATCTTTTTACCGGGACGCTTCTGTCCATTGTTTATTAAAGGAACGAATAAGATTCCTTTAAATGTCGCTGATAATAAAACATATGTTGTCTACAGAAACATGATACTTTTCTATAAGAAATATTAATAGCTAATATTGATTGCTTTAATTTTTTTTTCCTCCTTCGATGTATGGGTATAATTCACGCTTGGAACACTCGAATTTATTAGCCACGTTGAAATTTAGTGAAGGTACTTAACAATCAAACGTCTGTTAGTAATTTTATTACTAATTTGTACGAGTTTTATTAAATTAATTCACTCTATTTATATAATTTCATAAATGAGGGTATTGTGCATTTTATTAATTAGTTATACCGCAAAATGTGTGCAAAATGAAGATAAAACGTTCTTTTATTAATAAATAACAATAATTTCATTGAAATTTACCGTAATCTAATTAATTAAATAGTACAACATTAGAAATTTCAATAGATAGAGTTTTTTTGGTCCCTGACTTGTATCGTAGTTTTCGTGATAACTTCTAAAACCGCACGTTTCCGCAGCTGATTTTTATAAATGTTATTTATGAATATCTGGACTATAAAACAACACCAAATGTAACGCGTCGGTAGACGTCGGTAACTGTCAAAAGTCTCGATGAACTTTAAGTACGTACTTTTTTTCTCTTCACTTATTGTTAATATTTTTTATAAGAATATAGTCACAAAATCCACAATATAATAATTGTTTTGAAATCTACATACTATAGGCTTTTTAAAAATATATAACACTTTATACCTATTTGCACATTTTTTTTAAGGAAATTAAGTTTAAAATATCGATACGAACAACCTGAAATAGACAGTCTTACGTATTACAATTTCTCACAATTAAAAAAAATATATTCCAAATGTAATTCACGAAAAAATAATTCATTACATTAAAGGTGCACTATTATACTATTTAAAAAAAAATAAAAAGTGCGTCAGGGACGACTTTAGTAAAAATGAATTTTGATCTGCCGTTGTTCTACCATTATCCATAGTGCGGCGTGGCGGCGGGCGGCGGCGCGTGGGCGGGCGCGCGCGCGCTGCGCCGCCTGTGCGCGCCGCGCCGCCGCCCGCCGCGCCCCAACTACCGCCTGCTGCCCGTAGCCGACCACGAGGAGAGGCCCTGTAAGTATGTCCCCGCGAGCGTGTGCGGCGTGGCGGCGGGCGGCGGCGCGTGGGCGGGCGCGCGCGCGCTGCGCCGCCTGTGCGCGCCGCGCCGCCGCCCGCCGCGCCCCAACTACCGCCTGCTGCCCGTAGCCGACCACGAGGAGAGGCCCTGTAAGTATGTCCCCGCGAGCGTGTGCGGCGTGGCGGCGGGCGGCGGCGCGTGGGCGGGCGCGCGCGCGCTGCGCCGCCTGTGCGCGCCGCGCCGCCGCCCGCCGCGCCCCAACTACCGCCTGCTGCCCGTAGCCGACCACGAGGAGAGGCCCTGTAAGTATGTCCCCGCGAGCGTGTGCGGCGTGGCGGCGGGCGGCGGCGCGTGGGCGGGCGCGCGCGCGCTGCGCCGCCTGTGCGCGCCGCGCCGCCGCCCGCCGCGCCCCAACTACCGCCTGCTGCCCGTAGCCGACCACGAGGAGAGGCCCTGTAAGTATGTCCCCGCGAGCGTGTGCGGCGTGGCGGCGGGCGGCGGCGCGTGGGCGGGCGCGCGCGCGCTGCGCCGCCTGTGCGCGCCGCGCCGCCGCCCGCCGCGCCCCAACTACCGCCTGCTGCCCGTAGCCGACCACGAGGAGAGGCCCTGTAAGTATGTCCCCGCGAGCGTGTGCGGCGTGGCGGCGGGCGGCGGCGCGTGGGCGGGCGCGCGCGCGCTGCGCCGCCTGTGCGCGCCGCGCCGCCGCCCGCCGCGCCCCAACTACCGCCTGCTGCCCGTAGCCGACCACGAGGAGAGGCCCTGTAAGTATGTCCCCGCGAGCGTGTGCGGCGT
This sequence comes from Heliconius himera, assembly GCA_021202915.1. NCBI lineage: Eukaryota > Metazoa > Arthropoda > Insecta > Lepidoptera > Nymphalidae > Heliconius > Heliconius himera. The sequence goes on along the minus strand of JAJHJA010000025.1, from coordinate 345,031 downwards.
GGCGGCGGGCGGCGGCGCGTGGGCGGGCGCGCGCGCGCTGCGCCGCCTGTGCGCGCCGCGCCGCCGCCCGCCGCGCCCCAACTACCGCCTGCTGCCCGTAGCCGACCACGAGGAGAGGCCCTGTAAGTATGTCCCCGCGAGCGTGTGCGGCGTGGCGGCGGGCGGCGGCGCGTGGGCGGGCGCGCGCGCGCTGCGCCGCCTGTGCGCGCCGCGCCGCCGCCCGCCGCGCCCCAACTACCGCCTGCTGCCCGTAGCCGACCACGAGGAGAGGCCCTGTAAGTATGTCCCCGCGAGCGTGTGCGGCGTGGCGGCGGGCGGCGGCGCGTGGGCGGGCGCGCGCGCGCTGCGCCGCCTGTGCGCGCCGCGCCGCCGCCCGCCGCGCCCCAACTACCGCCTGCTGCCCGTAGCCGACCACGAGGAGAGGCCCTGTAAGTATGTCCCCGCGAGCGTGTGCGGCGTGGCGGCGGGCGGCGGCGCGTGGGCGGGCGCGCGCGCGCTGCGCCGCCTGTGCGCGCCGCGCCGCCGCCCGCCGCGCCCCAACTACCGCCTGCTGCCCGTAGCCGACCACGAGGAGAGGCCCTGTAAGTATGTCCCCGCGAGCGTGTGCGGCGTGGCGGCGGGCGGCGGCGCGTGGGCGGGCGCGCGCGCGCTGCGCCGCCTGTGCGCGCCGCGCCGCCGCCCGCCGCGCCCCAACTACCGCCTGCTGCCCGTAGCCGACCACGAGGAGAGGCCCTGTAAGTATGTCCCCGCGAGCGTGTGCGGCGTGGCGGCGGGCGGCGGCGCGTGGGCGGGCGCGCGCGCGCTGCGCCGCATGTGCGCGCCGCGCCGCCGCCCGCCGCGCCCCAACTACCGCCTGCTGCCCGTAGCCGACCACGAGGAGAGGCCCTGTAAGTATGTCCCCGCGAGCGTGTGCGGCGTGGCGGCGGGCGGCGGCGCGTGGGCGGGCGCGCGCCCGCTGCGCCGCCTGTGCGCGCCGCGCCGCCGCCCGCCGCGCCCCAACTACCGCCTGCTGCCCGTAGCCGACCACGAGGAGAGGCCCTGTAAGTATGTCCCCGCGAGCGTGTGCGGCGTGGCGGCGGGCGGCGGCGCGTGGGCGGGCGCGCGCGCGCTGCGCCGCCGCCCGCCGCGCCCCAACTACCGCCTGCTGCCCGTAGCCGACCACGAGGAGAGGCCCTGTAAGTATGTCCCCGCGAGCGTGTGCGGCGTGGCGGCGGGCGGCGGCGCGTGGGCGGGCGCGCGCGCGCTGCGCCGCCTGTGCGCGCCGCGCCGCCGCCCGCCGCGCCCCAACTACCGCCTGCTGCCCGTAGCCGACCACGAGGAGAGGCCCTGTAAGTATGTCCCCGCGAGCGTGTGCGGCGTGGCGGCGGGCGGCGGCGCGTGGGCGGGCGCGCGCGCGCTGCGCCGCCGCCCGCCGCGCCCCAACTACCGCCTGCTGCCCGTAGCCGACCACGAGGAGAGGCCCTGTAAGTATGTCCCCGCGAGCGTGTGCGGCGTGGCGGCGGGCGGCGGCGCGTGGGCGGGCGCGCGCGCGCTGCGCCGCCTGTGCGCGCCGCGCCGCCGCCCGCCGCGCCCCAACTACCGCCTGCTGCCCGTAGCCGACCACGAGGAGAGGCCCTGTAAGTATGTCCCCGCGAGCGTGTGCGGCGTGGCGGCGGGCGGCGGCGCGTGGGCGGGCGCGCGCGCGCTGCGCCGCATGTGCGCGCCGCGCCGCCGCCCGCCGCGCCCCAACTACCGCCTGCTGCCCGTAGCCGACCACGAGGAGAGGCCCTGTAAGTATGTCCCCGCGAGCGTGCGCGCCGCGCCGCCGCCCGCCGCGCCCCAACTACCGCCTGCTGCCCGTAGCCGACCACGAGGAGAGGCCCTGTAAGTATGTCCCCGCGAGCGTGTGCGGCGTGGCGGCGGGCGGCGGCGCGTGGGCGGGCGCGCGCGCGCTGCGCCGCCTGTGCGCGCCGCGCCGCCGCCCGCCGCGCCCCAACTACCGCCTGCTGCCCGTAGCCGACCACGAGGAGAGGCCCTGTAAGTATGTCCCCGCGAGCGTGTGCGGCGTGGCGGCGGGCGGCGGCGCGTGGGCGGGCGCGCGCGCGCTGCGCCGCCTGTGCGCGCCGCGCCGCCGCCCGCCGCGCCCCAACTACCGCCTGCTGCCCGTAGCCGACCACGAGGAGAGGCCCTGTAAGTATGTCCCCGCGAGCGTGTGCGGCGTGGCGGCGGGCGGCGGCGCGTGGGCGGGCGCGCGCGCGCTGCGCCGCCTGTGCGCGCCGCGCCGCCGCCCGCCGCGCCCCAACTACCGCCTGCTGCCCGTAGCCGACCACGAGGAGAGGCCCTGTAAGTATGTCCCCGCGAGCGTGTGCGGCGTGGCGGCGGGCGGCGGCGCGTGGGCGGGCGCGCGCGCGCTGCGCCGCCTGTGCGCGCCGCGCCGCCGCCCGCCGCGCCCCAACTACCGCCTGCTGCCCGTAGCCGACCACGAGGAGAGGCCCTGTAAGTATGTCCCCGCGAGCGTGTGCGGCGTGGCGGCGGGCGGCGGCGCGTGGGCGGGCGCGCGCGCGCTGCGCCGCCTGTGCGCGCCGCGCCGCCGCCCGCCGCGCCCCAACTACCGCCTGCTGCCCGTAGCCGACCACGAGGAGAGGCCCTGTAAGTATGTCCCCGCGAGCGTGTGCGGCGTGGCGGCGGGCGGCGGCGCGTGGGCGGGCGCGCGCGCGCTGCGCCGCCTGTGCGCGCCGCGCCGCCGCCCGCCGCGCCCCAACTACCGCCTGCTGCCCGTAGCCGACCACGAGGAGAGGCCCTGTAAGTATGTCCCCGCGAGCGTGTGCGGCGTGGCGGCGGGCGGCGGCGCGTGGGCGGGCGCGCGCGCGCTGCGCCGCCTGTGCGCGCCGCGCCGCCGCCCGCCGCGCCCCAACTACCGCCTGCTGCCCGTAGCCGACCACGAGGAGAGGCCCTGTAAGTATGTCCCCGCGAGCGTGTGCGGCGTGGCGGCGGGCGGTAGTTGGGTATTTATATTATAAGCTTCTCTATTATAAAGCAAACGAATTGTCGTTAGATAGTTGTCAGAGCGCTTAAACGGTACGTTCGATCGATTCCCGCTACATTCCCTTGAAAATTTTATATTTATATTGAAATACCACTTTTAAGTTTCACGGTAGCTATGAATACCAGGGTAGCCAGCCACAAAAAAGGGCCAAACGCATGGGCGCCGCTCTATACATACCTTTTTCGCCCTATCCACTGACATCAATCTCTTCTTACATACCCTATGCGTGGTCCATATGCTACTTACGGAACTTTCTCTAATATCAATCAACACAGGTTTTTACGAAGGTCCATCATCACTCATTCTTTCAACGTGCACGAAGTTCTTCATTCTGAACGTGCCATTCGTATTAGTACCTGCCATTCCGTGTATTTCCTAGTTGCATACTCGATCACCTACACCACATATGTACTACGAAGAGATCACACCTCCACAACATTCATCTTATTTAATCATTCTTCTTCTGTAACTGTACTTTTAAAATGTTCAAAATAATAAAAAATAATATTTATTACAGTCGCTAACAAAGATATATCGGAGACCGACACGGATTCGGACGTGCTGTATGAGACCAAAAGCAAGATGACGTCGTTCGGTGCTCGCGCCATGAATGGAGAAGTAAATAATTGGAAGAACGGTCACACGAAACCTTCTAGAAAGATCAAGACGTAGCTCGATGACAACGTGGACATGGTAATGTCCACAACGATGTAATGTTATAAATGAAAACAGTGTGATAGCATAATGTATGAAGCTGTCAGTGTAAATGTGGTTTTATTGCTTTGCTTTTTTTTAAATAATAAGTTTGGTTCTGAATTATTTTGCTGATATATATAATTTTAAAAGTAGGTATTTATTATAACAAATTTTAGATAAAACAATTCTTATATAATTTTCTATACAGTATTCGTTACTTATTGCGTCTCAATTAAGTTATCTATAATAATGTAATGAAACAGACATTAACCGAAGCAATTTTTTTTTTCATTATAAAATTCTCCATTTTTTTAGCTGAAGAAAAGCTCTTAAATATTGTAAATATATATATCACAAGAGTGTCTATAATTGTTAAATATACTTTTTCTTTTTTTTTGCACAGAAATTAAGTTATCAGTTTGAACTTGTATCAAACGATAAAATATTAAATATAATAAAGTATCCTTAATACTACAGTATATAATACCTACAGTTATCTCCATTCCATCTCTCCGTGTCGACAAAAAAGGAGATAATAGTTTAATTCATATTATCAATGTATGCCATTTGTATAGCTTGAGTTAATTAACTTATACCATACTTTATAAAGTAACCATATTTTTATATATTTTTATAATTTTTCATATTTTATATTATTTTCTCGCATATAGCAGGGTGTAGGTAATGTATAAAATATTATTTATTTTATACTTTGCCTAGTTATTCTATATAATATCGAATCCGTAAAATATCGGTAATTTATGTATAAGACGAGAGCATGGAAGGGGGGATGGGTCTGAGGGCAAGCAGGCAATAAACATTGCATTTTATGCAGATTTTTATCGACACCTACAAATGTACTAACGCCACCGCAGCTACTGATTTAGCGGACTTTAAGAGCAGGTTACTTAGCTTAGATATTTATAAGATTAAAAGTTTCTAACTCTTACTGCGCATAAAAACCGTTAAATCTGTAGCTCGAATATAGAATTTGTGACCAAGATGTATTTATTTTGCACACTGCTGGCAGTTAGTACAATCTCTATGATTTTTTTTTACTACTTAGGTAAAGTATTTATAATATTCTTTACATTTCCTGGACGCCCCAGGTATTATATACATTGCGGTGTTATTGTATAGAATACCCAAATCGCACAGATTGCCGGCAACATATATCTATGCAAAAAAAAATCTCGTGCATTTAATCACTTTTGCCTTGACAGCTTCAAATATAATTAATTTATACTGCACATTAAGTGATAATATCACTTAAGCTTAGTATAAAATTAAATGAAATAAAAATGTAAATTTTTTATTTTTTACTACATAATACTATGTAAATTATGCTTTCGATATGATTTTTACTGATTTAAATTAACATAATGCGGTTTATGATTTTATATATAAATTTTGTTTCTTTTTTCAACTAAATGATTTATAGCATCTGTTCATAAAAATATAATTCCCTATATATATTATTCAAAAATAAAGAAAAGTAAATCAAATTTCTTATCAATAAGCTATTTTGTATTACAGCCAAATGAGTTCTTTTATAAATATCTTATAATACGTATTTTTACATTAAACTCGCACAAATAACTTTATTTCTAACAGAAAATCTCCCAAAAACGTGAGTAAATATTATTTAGTAAAAAATGTCGAATTTTAAACTCTAATAAATGTAATTATAACTTAAATATATTTACACTAATTTCACTCATTTTAATTACAAATTTAATAAACAATTGCATTTATTAAGCAACGTTTCTATTCCTTTTTTTTATTTATAAAATTATATTTTTATTACATTCTTCTGTTTAACGACGAAATAAAAATGTGTAATTTTTACTTTACGGCAAGAATAGATTTTTTTTTGTTTAGCTAAAGTCACTATATTTAAGAATAAGCAATTACCGTTTAGGTGTTTAGAAATTCGAAGACAAATATTAAGTACAATATTTACGTGTAAATTTTATAATATATAGTATAAAATGATGTTCATAATATATCAAAGATTTACAAGTTTTTTTTGGCACTCGCAATTCTATATAGTTAATGCATAATATATAATTAATGTCAATGCATAACATAAATATCAAAAACAAGAGATTTTATCAATATGTGTTATATATATTATACTGACTTTAAAAAATGTATATATTTTGAATCGGAATTCCATTAGATTATATTTTCAAGGACATGTTTAGGGGCTATCCATAAGTTATCAAATTAATCGAGGTAAGGTGGAGGGACGGGTCGACATGGTTTGACATGGGAGGAGGAACCGAGATTTTATGAAAATATAATTATTGAAAATATAATATATTAACATAATTTGAGAACAGCTGTTTTAATTTAGTAATTTCTCATTGTAAAATTGAAAAACATGGATGACTCTTATTATTTTAACAGCTAAGTACTTAATGTTGCTACAATCAATAAAAATATAATTAGATTTAAATGCTGCTGCCGATGTATTATAGTTAAGCGTTACAGTTAGAACTAGTGGTAGTATTTTTTTTTGTCAAAAGACATAATATTCTAGTCGTAAATATAGTGATACATAATAAAGTATTTCCAATTTTATATCACATGGACTCCATGCCCATTCTACACTATTTTAAATATATATAAATGATAATGACGAAATAATTTAGTTATTCTTATTTTGTGGTGTGATAAAGAAATAAAAGGCATATGTAAGAAAACTGATTCTTTTATTTTTTATACCAGTATATTGCTTCAATTCACTACAAACTACAGAAAAATTAAAGCAACATTACAAATCCATAGCACAACTAGAACTGGCTTTCCAAATTATTGTAAGCAATGAACAATTATAATTTTAATTTTAAAAACAGTTATTATTGTATTATTTTTCTTAGATATTATTAGCCAAAGTAGATTTATTGATAATATGGCCCGACAAAAACTTATGAATTGTCGGAGGTACGCGCTCTCACTTAGATACCTACACAGAGTCAGCCTCTCCGCACCGCCACCTCCGGAGCCCAATTACAACACTAAAGTACAGAAAAACGCGACACCAAGTGGCATTTGCTACGGTAGTTTGTATATAGGACACAAATTGACGCCGAACTCCGTATATTGAATATTACGCACCCGACTGTACATGCTAGAGATTGACTCGTTCTTGTATTTACAAACTTCATAAAGTATTTGTCGGGTAATAATTATCTATTTCTATTAATACAATACACCAACACCTTAATAATCTAGATGTGCCTCCCTCTTAGCTAAATCTAATATAAGCACTTGGATTTACGTAATTCCAAAATAGCATTTCCATAAAATGCTTAAGGCCACTTATGAGTGGAATGGATAATAGCATCAATAAATAATTTTAAATGATAAATTAAATATAAGCTTTGGGATTTAACAATGTAGTGTATAAACAATATATAATTACATAAATAATAGTTATCATATTATAATATTTTTTTTATTGTACAATCTACATAGATAGATGATAACAGGCTAAATTGATGAGTTCCTTATATTTTTTTCTAGAAGCTTTGTTCGTGATACTATTACAAAAAAATATTCAAAATAATATACATAATATTACACAAGTAACACTTTGTTGACATAATTAAAATCCTATCATACATAATCAAAAAATTGTAACAAAGTCATATCTTAAGTAATGTATACGAAATATTGTACCAATAATTATTGCTTTGTTGCTCCAGCAGTCTATAAAAGTTAAAGCTAAAACACTGGGATTTAAATTTATTAATTATATTCTATGAATATTTTTTTAATGTGCGGGCAAAAATTTAATCATACACATTTTTTCTGGCATAGCACAGTAGGCAGAGGCAAGTTAGCATCAAGTCACTCCATTTTGCAGTTTCAAATGTAATTTTGTTTAATGTTGCCAGAGTAAGGACATGAAAACAATTTATTATCCTCAAGGGGAGTATCGAACCCACAACCTATTGACTGTAATACTGCACAGTTTTGCATATGTTCATTTGTTGTACAATTTTTAACCAACAAATAAATACATACAAAACTTAATTAAAATGAAGTGATCATAATATCAAAATAAAACATTTGTAAATAAATAATATAAAAATTTAAAAATATATTAATTTACGTAATCTGACTATGGAATATATTATAATTTTTCCTATACAAGAATTTAATATCAAGCTACATCAAATTTATCTTATCTTATACCTAATTTTTAATAGCCAGAACACAATAATATCTTATGTAATCACACATCCAATTTAATTTATTTCTTTTTCAAATACTGGACTTTAAATATTTTTAGACTTATTATTTAGCCTTTTTCTTCCCTGATTTCACAGTTGATTCAACTTCCTTAGACCATACTGCTCTGTTCAAAGAGTCACCTAGTATGTACAGACCAAAAACAAATCCAAGACTGAATAAATAGAAAAATATTCTTAAAGGCCAGTTAATAACAGAGAGAATTGGATATACCCAGCTTCCTGTTTTAAAGTATATAAAATGAATCCACACTACATAGCATAACATAAAAATGCTTAATATGGACAGCCCCATCTTTCGGGTAGAATACATCCTAAATGAGGTAACTAATTCTATAATAATACAAATTACAATATTAGAGTGCATGACATGATTTAACCATGTAGGAAAAAATGGATCCATCATTCGAGGTAATATAAGTTCCCTATCTACTGCATAGATACCCCAGAATGTTATGCCTACAAACAGTGCCAATGGAAATGCCAATGAACTAAATAATATATCTTTACATCTTCTGATCAGAGGTTTATTAGAAGGTGCCGCATCATTAGTGCCAATGAGGTCATTGAGGAAAGCCAGTGAGAAGTAAATGGTTTGTAGCAACTGCAAATAAAGTTAATATTTATTTCAAATATGTACATCAAAACATATATTCCATACAAAAAATAATACTTACCGCATTTAGGTAAGTCAAGTATTTTAACTTTCCCCCAAATGGAGTTACTGTAGTTGATGTACTAGGTATTTTTACATAAGTGTAATCGTAATAACAACCAAAAAAGAATTGAATTGCACATGAAAGATGAAATAATACTTTCAACATTTTTTATTATTAAGAATTATAACTTTTCACAATTCTACAAGTATACAAACGGGGATGTGACCGAATTTGACAAACACTACACTTTCACTACGCGATGCACTTAAGAATATTCAATAGTATAATTAGACGTTTTATGAATGAAATAATATATTTATGGTGCCCCAAACTTTCCAAAAGAAAATTATTGCTACTAGCGTGTAAGTGCTAACAATCACATCAGCATACAACAGAATTGAATATAAATTATAGAATGACATTTATTTTACGTTTCATAAATCAGTTGAATTTGACAGTTACTACCTGCTCATGTTATTACCACTACTACCAGTCGTCTCCCGCAACTCTGTTTACATGGATTTCATAACGTAAAATGGAAAATCTGTTGTTTTTCAAGAAATCCCAAGAAATATATTACATTATTAATAATAATATAATTAATAAATATTAGAGATAAATACGGAGAGGTAAGCTTCTAATAAAATTATATTGAATAATGTCACATTAAATATTTACATACTGTCCACCGTTCCCAGTACAGAATAGTCTGGTGCCTACCTCGGAAATTTTAGTAACAAAAAAATTGCCTTAAAATTAACCTAGTGTCCGTTCAGTATTTTCCGCCGACACCAGAGCGAAGAAATTAAAATATAAATTTAGATAAATATTATATTTCCTCGAGTGAGATCGAACCCACATCCAGCCGCGGTTACAATCATACTTTGTTCCCCTGCACCACGACCAGCCTGAAGTAGTAAGATTGTTACATATAAAATGCCGACCGCGTATTCCCGGCTTAGAATAGCATCACCCTGGTACTGGTGGTGTCGTAAGAGGCGACTAAAGTACGTGTGGTAGAGTCACGTCGCCAACAATGGCAACTCGCATGGGGCAGATTCGACCGGATCATTATCACCCCCGGCATTTAAAACCGGCGTTAAGTAATGGCTTTATGCCACTGCGAATGCCGGGTTCCGGTGTCCAACACCCACCCCTTCCTGGAATATGATTGCGCCTTAAGGTAGAGATACACGTTTTTCGGTCCCAAACATGTATCGACCTACAAACACAGCCACAGGAAGGAATTTCCTATGAAACTGCACAGTAGTGGAGTGCCACGTATTCAGATGGTGACGATGGTATTCAAGTTTGTGACGTGTTGTGCGGTTAGAGAATAAAGCAGCAGGTGACAAGACAAATAGTTTAATGAAAAACTGTCCATAATAAATGCGGTAGAAAACGCACAGAGAGGAGACGTCTCTACGTAAAGATAAAATATCAAGTTTTTCACAAATCATTGGGTCCTCAATGATTCGAACTTATTCGAAATAATTTTCATTTTACCTACTTAGTGGTCCCTGCTACCAATGAAGAATGATTTAAAAGTGGTCCTTGATCAAGAAAAGGTTGGGAACCCCTGATCTAGAGGATCACCCATTGATTAATGACCGTCAATATGGCTTCCGCCATGGTCGCTCAACCGGTGATCTTCTGGTTTACCTAACCCACCGCTGGGCTGCGGCTATTGAAAGCAAGAGAAAGGACCTGGCAGTTAGTTTGGACATGGCGAAGGCCTTTGATCGAGTGTGGCATGGGGCACTCCTTGCTAAACATTCATCCTATGGGCTTCCCGAGAATTTATGCAAGTGGATCGCCAGTTTTCTTGCGTGGCGCAGCATCCCTGTTTCTGCTGCATATCAATGACATGTTAAGGATTCTAGCATTCATTTACTCTGGCCGCGCAAGTCTTTCTCGGGAAAACTTCGAGTAGTGCCGAAATAAACTTGTGTCTTCAATTGAGGTATCCCTCGGGAATGTTTCCTCATGGGGTGAAAGGAACTTGGTTCTTTTTATTTTATGGAAAAAGACAAGGACGGAAATTATCAATTTATTTTTAAAGATAAAAAAACTGTTTTAGATAAAGTTTACATAAAATATGATTTCATAACAACAGTAATTAGTAGCAAGTAGTAGTAATACAATCACAGACCACGTAATAGTACAATATATTAAAAAAAAAGAAGTTATATAGGTGGTAATTTAGCGTATGGTTCTGGTGCGAGATCAGGTACGGGCGCGGTGAAGGCGGGCGCAGGCCGGGACCGCTCGTAGCGCTGCGCCGGCAACTCCGGCAAGGCGCCGCGCACGAGGCGGCGCAGCGCGGCGTTGCGTTGCCGCAGCTGTAGTACATCGTCGTGGATATGCTCGCGTTCTGTGGACATTCATTAAACCGTAGAGATCATTATAATCATTGCAAAAAGGTCGTGGCGCAGGTGGGAGTGTAAACGCGACAGGTTACGTATTCGATTTCCACTCGAGGAAATATTTTACATTTTAATTTCCTCGCTTTGGCAACGAGGTCAAGCGCGTCATTGAGTTCTGCCATTCCACTCAATAAACAATACCTCCAGAATTCGGCGGAAAATGAAGAACGGAATGGCTTAACACTAGCTTCCCTCTGCCTTCCCTGCTGTGTACGGAATACAGCATTGGCATTATTAAAAAAATATTAAAACACTTTGGGCGAAATATAATTTTTCACTTAACATACCTTGTAAAATTTGCAAATAGTTATTTAAACCAGAGAGCAATCCATCCCAAAATCTATCTTTATCAGATGAGAACAAGTGTTTCCATTGTGTCCAATACTGTTCTATTTCTTGAATTGTCAGTTGACGGGAGGGCGTTGTAAAATCTGGTGGTTTCACACTATCTCTATAAAATAAATATCATAATATAAAATAATAATCACGATACAAAAAAAAATGTAATATCGAGTATACTTAAAAATGTTATATACTAACAAAATGTCATAAAGTTTCCTCTTTTCGGGTGGAACAAACACGGCCATAAATTCATTAAGTGCTGTCAATACTTGCATTGACTCTATTTCTAAATGATGTCCAACTGAAATATAAACCAATAATTTTTATTAGATAATTTAAATATGAAAAATTCAAACGAAGCTGTAATTTGGTAAGCGACGATCAATACAGACTTTAGATACTACACATTTTCTTTCTCAACATTAAGTTATAATAAAAAAATATATGAGAGGAAAAATCAAAGGTTAGAATTGTTTGGAAGAAATATTTATGTAAGTGTACTTATTTAAATTTGTATTTTCATTTCTTCGCTCTGGTGTCCAGGCAAAGCGCGGTGTTGAGTTCCACCATTCAATACGTAATGACGGCGGAAAGTAGTTAACGGAGTGTCTTAACACTAGGTTCTTACCACTAGGCACCCTCTGCCTACCCTGTTGTGTGCGGGATACAGCGTAAAGTTGACTAAATATATTTTTAAAAAAGAATCACCATATGTAAAACAGCAATTCTAAAAGTGGAAGCAGTTAGGTACATCCTGTAGCGTAAGTAATATGCATACATATACATCACAAAAAAAACTAACGGAGGTGGTGGATTGAAAAACTTATGAAAATAAAAAAAGCTTTAAAAAAATAAGCATACAGTACTAGCCTGGACATAAAAATGGGCTAGCTTTCTTAGCTGTGACGAGAGTAGGTTGTGACGACACCGTGACGCCGCGTCCGCGCCGCACAGACATCTCTGAAGCGCTTTCCACAATAGACGTCGTCACTTACACGTAAAAAAATATTATAAATTATTTAGATTTTCTATTGAATTAAAATATAATGCATTGCTTATACTATACTGTAGAGCAGGAGCTAGACTGCACTTCATTTTTTTTTAAATATTATTGTGCATTTTATTTTATTTTTTTACTTTTCTCAATCTGGTAAATGATCATTTACATATGTACAGATACATTGTTAGTTCATGCATTTTGTACCTTTAGGATCACCGCATTTTTGCAATATTTCATCCGCTTCCGCCACGAGAAGTTGATCAGCAGGAGACAAATCTTGTGATCTGCAAAATACTAGCGATAAAGATGTATATTCTGTATTAAAAGAGCCTCAATAATAGTGCCAACGTTATTTTAAATATTCAAGTGGTTTAAGCCACTAAAAAAACTGATATCTATATATATAAAAGGACTTGTGCTGACTGACTGAGGTAAGACGCACGCAGAGCCGTAACCGCTGATGGTAGAAACGTGAAATATGGGCAGATGTTTATTTTCATATTCTGGACATCCTCTAAGAAGGGAATTTGAAAAATTTTAACCCTAAAGGGATGAAATAGGGTTTGAAAGTTTGTATGGAAAAAAAATTTAATCTGTACCGATTTTTATAAAATTTGAAATTCAGACTCTTAAAAATATTTCATTGAACACGTGTTTCATGGTTTTTAAGAATTCACCCCCTAAGGGTTCAAATAAGGGGTTAAAAGTTCATATGGCAAAATCTTTAAATCGCCACCGATTTTTATAAAAATTTAAATTCAGACTTTTAAAAATATTTTACTGAACACGTGTTTCGTGGTTTTTTTTAGAATTCACTCCTAATAAGCGGGCGAAGCCGCGCGCGCCCTCTAGTTTTTTATAAAATAATACGATTTATTATTAAATTATAAAAGTAATCTTTATAAAGTAAACAGCATAACACAAAGTTACTTGAAGCCGACGTGAATGGAACGCGATGTGCTTGCAGATATGCTTCTGACGACGCTTGAGCGGATCCTTGTTGATGATCTATCACCTTAAATTATATTACAAATTATAATATTAAATTTTATTTAAGTACAAGCCATTTTAATAAATAATAAAAAAGGAATATAACATTAATTTACCTCTCAACGCTTTGGCGCTTATGCTGACGTGATGAGAATCATCTAAAGATGCCATCTGCGCACAACAAATAAATATATTTTACTTATATTTTTTATTTACATATTACTAAACCGAAATTTGGCGTGGTAACAACCACATAAATAAGAAGTATAAAAGAAAATATAATTACTTATAAGTAACTACATATATTAAATTAAAGTAATAAAATACCGCTGAAGGTTCTATGACATCGGATATCGCCTCTAATCCCACACATATCGGGCAAAATGCGTAATTCAAAAATATTTTGCACAATAAGTCTATATCGTCCTCCGATTGTATTTCCAAAGCCTGAAAAAAAATTATGCAAAATAATAAAAAAACATAAACTATTAAAAAAAAAATTTGCCAGTCGTGGCGCAGGGGCACAAAGTGTGACTGTAAAAACAAAAAAAAAAACAAAAACTGGTTGTGGGTTCGATCCCCACTCGAAGAGATAAAATATTTACTTAAATTTATATTTTTATTTCTTCGCTCTGGTGGTGTTAGTTCTGCCACTCAACACGCAATGCCTCCAGAATTCGGCAGAAAGTGGGGAATGGAGTGTCTTAACACTAGGTTCCTTCCGCCTACCCTGCAGTGTGCGGGATACAGCGGGAAGCTGATTTATTATTTTTATTTAAAAAAAAATTGTGTACGCTATTATTCGAACTTACCATAAAAATTGAATCTAAAGTACACAACTTTCTAGAAGTCAATGGGTATTTATCGATAAGTTTCAACAATCGATCTTCTATCAAAAATCCAGTGTTGTCTGCAACTAGTTGTAAAATATGACGGACCTTAAATAAATAATTAAGCTAGTTACTATCGTATAATGTTTTAATTTAAGATAAAGGTAAAAAATATATAAAATAAGAAAATTCACCAGTTTATCTTTAGCTTCATTTGATGCTGTATTCTTTGGATCAACCAAATCTGTTCCATTCAAGGGATTATTTTTAGCAGAATTCTTTGTCTCTGTAAGATTTTATAAATTTTACTATTAATCAGTTAACGTTTACGGTTATACACAAATTCAATAATAAAAATTAAAAAGTATACTACACTACTAACACTAAACTATAAAAAGTTTGATTTAAATTAAAATATTTAAAAATCGCCACATTGTCCTTCTCAGCCAAAAACCTTATTACTTAAAATAAATAGCCGAATTAAAATCCCGTACAAACACCTACATCATTTTAATAAATTCTTAAAAAAAGCTTTCAGCTTCACAGTAGGCAGAGGGATCTAGTGTTAAGACACTTACGTGTTGAGTGGCAGAACTCAACACCGCGCTATATTTTCCTAGTCTCTCGTATTTTAATGAAAATAGTAAATTTTATTCGATAGTGTGAAGTGCTTTCTACACTCAGAGACACTACTCAAAACTAATACTAATATGCGGCCATCGCGCCGCAGTGGGACAGCTTCTGCCTATAAACGCGATTGTTGTGGGTTCGATTTCCACTGGAGGAAATTAAAATATACTTTAATTACTTCGCTCTGGTTTAAACAAGCTTAAAGCTTAATAATAATCTTAATACCATATTTAGATATAGGATTCTTGGGAGGAGCTGGCGGAGGCGGCGGTGGCGGTTCAGCTAGAATATGGGCGTGAAGCGCGACCTCCGCTTGTCGCACACTTTGTGCTAATTCACTACAACGCGCCGCCGACATTCGCCAAACCTGCAAAAGCCAGAGTTACTTAACTGAAATAAATAGTATACTTATACCTGTATAATATATGGTATATATGGAAGAGGCAGCACTCCTTTTACGGAAACAGCATATAGGGTAAAATATTTCAAACCCATACCTAAAGAAATTAATCAAGATAACTCAACAGTTCAGACGTAGGATTTTTTTTTCATTTCATGATGTTTATTCATTCTGTATTTCGTGTGACGCAGTTACGTAAAGATGCGAATAACGTAAACGCATACTACTACAAAAATACTACTAAAGGTTAAATAGCTTTGAACTTTGCCGCCAATACCTGAGACTCGATTTCGGAATGAGGCGTCTGCGGTGGTTTGCCTTTGACAGGTTTATGTGTGCGTGCGTCGTTCTTGACAAATGGCGTTTTATTTTAAAACGACAATTTTATTATTTATTTTGTTAGAAAAAAATAACTTTTTCATTTTTGGGAATTTTATGACGATGACGATTTTATTATAAGTATCGGTAAAAGATATTATGTAAATCTCTCATAGCAATATAAAAAAAACAAAAATATAAATATATCAAAATTGTATATATATTTGTTACCAACCTGATTAAACTTGTAATTATTGACATGTGAAAAATGTTTACATTTTTTTTCTAAATCGCCCATGGCCTGCATAAGTTTAACAATTTCCGCGTCCGCTTTAATCTCTTCAATGGCGCCATCCTCTGCCGCTTTTCGTATTTTGGCCCGCAGTGTGTTCGCCATATCTGACATTTTGTTAAGTTTCCGCTTCTGCTGAGATCGGACAAAAACATTTTCCTCTTCCCTCTTCTTTAAAACCTGTTAAACATATATAGAAAAAAAAAGGATTTAAAAATATTATAAAAAAAGTAAATTGAAAATGTCTTTAGGGAAAGAAGGAATAAAAAATAATATGAACTAACTTGGTAATTATATCCAATCTTTTCGGTATTTATGATGCACGTAGCTTTCAATTTTTCCAATTCTTTTTGTAGTTCTTGAATTAACGTTTCAAGTTCTATTTTAGCTTCGCGATATTTTGCATGATGGTCCCACATTATAGATTCCATTTCCTCTTTATGTTCATCGAGCTGTTAATGAACGATAGAAAGTTGTGCTACGTTATAAGTACCTACTATAGAATTCTACAGGTCTAGTCTAGAAAATAGGTTTATACCTATTAATGTCATAGAGTTATGAATGACAAATGACACATTTTAAGAATCACATCATCTGAGCACGTTCTACTTTAAGTGACAATTCACCGACACTGTGACATTCTCACTAATACCTGTCGTTCTGTGTATCTCTTCATTGCGAACTCGATAAGCTAGCATATAATTAATATCTATAATATAAATTCCGCCACTCAACACGCAATGCCTTCAGAATTAAGCAGAAAGTAGGGAGCGGAGTGTCTTAACACTAAACTCCCTCTGTTTATAATATAAATTATTTATAAAACACCTTTCGATTTTATAATTTTATTTCAATTTAAATTGAAAATCGCTAAAATAGATCGCAATAATAGCTTTAACAGCGATATTAATTTGGCTTATAGATGCTAGTTCGAGCAAATGGAGCTTTAAACGTTACGTACTGTACTGTAGAATCTTACATTTACACATGTAAGATTCCACAGTGTGAACACACCACTATCTTTTGTTTTATAATCATAAGCAATTTTACTTTTTTTCCCTTTTTTAATTGGGTGGTGTGTCTAAGGGAACCAAGAGTGTTGAATCTTACAATAAATTACTGCTAAACACAGTCCTTTTAATAAAAAACTTATCACCTGCTGGGATTTATATTCCATGTGAGCTATTTCTTCCTTGTCTCGCTGTTTGTAAAGCGCCTCCCAGCGCTTGTTGTTGTGATCCACCATGGCCTCACGTTCAATGTTGATCGCTTGTTCTATTAGAAATAACTGCTTTTCGTAAGCTCTTTGCATTATAGTTATTTGTTTCTCGATTCTATCTGAGAGTTCTTTGATATCTTTGTCCTAGAGACCAAAAAAGTATAAAATGTAACCACACCATTCGTAAAGAAAAATATTAATATATTTTTAAATTTATAAAAAAATAAAGATCGTCGTGGCTCAGTGGCAAACGCGAATTATTATTTATAAATATTTTCATATTTATGATATAAAAATATTTAAAAATAATAAATAATTTGGTGACGAGGGGAAGCGCGGCGTTGAGTTCCGCCATTCAACACGTTGTTTCCAAAATTGCGCGGCAATTGAGGAAAGTTACTTCTGCCTACCTTGCTATATGCGTGATACAGCATGAAGCTGAAAAACATTTGTAGACACACATTATTTTGTGACAATTTTATTATTATACGTAAACTTTAATATCAAACATAGGTATTATTGATAAATATTACTTATGGACCTGTTTATCCAAATCTTCATAATAAGCAACATCCATTCTACACAAATCCTGCTTTAATTCGTTAATCAAATTATCTTTTTGCTGTAGCAAATTTTGACAATTAATATTTTGTTCTTTGATAGAGGCGTCTATGTCGAGAGGATCCTTAATCAAAAGCATCGCGTCCCAGTTGGAAGTGATTGCATCGTACTGTATCTGAGCCTCTGCTGCTTCTGATTCAAGCTTGAACATGGAATCTAAAGAAAAGTGTTTTTTTTGTTAAATAATTTTCATGAAAAAACTTAGTTCATCCTCTCAGAGGTGGACTGTGAGTCGTTGGGGCCCTGTGCTAATCATTGTTTTGGGGGTCTGAAAATCAATTAAATAATTCCCATCTAATAAAAAATGTTTGACACCGTGACATTCTCACTAATACCTGCCGATCTGTGTATCTCTTCATTGCGGATTTGATAAACTAAGCTGACTCAGCATATCCTATGAAGAGATTGCATCTCTACAGCATTCTTCTTTCTTTCATTCTTCTTCTGTCGTCGGTACCAACGCCGTCTCATCAATGCAGCTAATGCACCATCTACTAAACTCTGTTGCTGGCAGCAATACGCCTTTTCACATCGATGATACCCGTATATACCACTTTACTCACTTGTTTTAATGTCTCACGCTGACCTTGCATTCCGTCCTTTCTTTCAACCTCTGTCTTACTCGCAATCAGGCTTAGCCCATTATCTTCACATCCTTCCTTTAGAGTAGTGACCAACGCCTGCAACTCGCGTTCTGATGATGCAAAGACCACAGTATCATTTTCGTACAGTAGACAATTTACATTCAGGTCACCTACAAGCTGATAAAGATACCAATGAATACTTAACATCAAAATTAATTTATAATAGTCTATATTGATTTAGTGGAGAAAGGATACGCTATCGCTCTAGACTTAGTCGGCCCTCCTTTGCATTTCTGACACCTACACCTGACAACTATAATAAAAACGATGATGTTTTAAATCATCCGTATCATAAATTATTAATTGTTATTTACCTTTCATTTTATCTGAAAATAACGTTCGCCGTATAACTTCCCTCTCGTCGGTAGTGACTTTAACATTAGTAACTTTAGCGGCTCCATCTAATGCTAGGCGTTGCAATTCCTCAGCAGCAGCAGCCGTCGCCTGTTCTATAGCACCAGGTTCTTCTTCTTTAAATATATCTTCTGAAGGTTGATCAGCTCTGAGTATATGTTAATAAATATTTAAAAAAAATATTTGTGGAAAATTAAAGTTTAGAAAAAGTGTTGTCTTATTATACAGAGTGGAAGCGTCAGCACTCCTTTTACGGGAATAGCATATAGGGTAAAATATTTTAAGCCCATACCAAAAGAAATTAATCAAAATACATCAACAGTTTAGACTGAAGATGTTTTCTTCATTTCACGATGTTTATATGTACCTGTATTTCGTGTGAC
Organism: Heliconius himera; assembly: GCA_021202915.1. Classification (NCBI taxonomy): domain Eukaryota; kingdom Metazoa; phylum Arthropoda; class Insecta; order Lepidoptera; family Nymphalidae; genus Heliconius; species Heliconius himera. Next base: position 325,940 of record JAJHJA010000025.1, on the reverse strand, counting down.
GCAGTTAGGAATAGATACCAATAATGTAAACACATACTATATACTATTACAAAATTACTACTAAAGGTTAAACAACTTTGAACTTTGCCGCCAATACCTACGACTTGATTTCGGAAACAGGTGTATGCAGCGGTTTCCCTTTGATAGGTTTATGTTTGCGTGCGTTGTTCTTGAAAAATGGCGTTTTATATTACAACGATAATTTCATAATTTATTTTGTTTGAAAAAATCACATTTTCATTTTTGGGAAAAAATATATTAAAAAAACTGTGGTTTCATTTAAAGTGGTGCTGACAAAAATACTCTGTATATGTATAAATATATTTTGTTAAAAACGATGAAAATAAGGCTTTTGCAGCATGTTATTTTATTAGAGTTTATTAATGTCAACACCTCGAGAGAATCGATAACAAAATAATAATAAACGATTTTGGGGCATTCGAAGCGCAGTTAGAAAGCGCTTAAAAGCGACGAGTGTGAACACGATTATCATTTATGGAATTGACTTTAAATTTAATAAATATCAATAAAAACCTGTTTTTGTAAATTGTTTCTTTTGTAAGTATTAGTTTACATGATATGGATAATAATTACGTTGCTATTATATAGTTAGGTAAAAAATCTCTAATTTGTTATTAGATGACAAAATACCTAGTACAATTTCTTACCCATTCATTCAATAAAATAAATTGTTATATATTTTTTTATCAGCTTTCACGCTGTGTCTCGCTTATAGCAAGGTAGACACAGAGAACAGAGTGTTAAGAGACTCCGTTCCCCCACTTTCCGCCGTGTCGTGCCGCGCTTTTTCTTAAAATATTAACTTATGTATAATATACACATATGCTAAATACATATATGTATAGTGTACTAACTACCGAGGCCGAGGCCGTCTAGGCCCAGGAAGGTTCGATCTGCACTCGAGGAAATTAAATATTTATTTATATTTCCATTTCTTCACTCAACATGCAATATCTCCAAAGTTCGGCGGAAAGTGGGGAATGGAGTGTCTTAACACTAGGCTCCCTCTGCCTAGCCTGCTTTGTGCAGGATACGGCGTGAAGCCGATTTATTTATTTTTTACTAACTAATGCACTTTACATTTTTTTTTCGGAACGAGTTGAGTATATTAGATTTGTTTACAGATACGTCTAATTGTAATTTAACCTTTTGAGAGCTTCCTGACGGCGTTTGATTCGTAACGCCCGAGCTGCTTTCCTCTCATGAGGATCCTGTGATGAAACCTGTGGTTCTTTTGGAGCAAGGACATCTTCCTCTTCATTTCCGAACATATCGACTAATGTATATTTTGTAATATAATTGAAATAAAATTAGAAGCAACAAATTGAACGTCTTTCGAATAAGTAGACAAAAAATTGATTAAACAATAATGCAATATCAAATTGACAACCGCTAAGTTGTCATGGCGATTAAAATTTCAATAACATTTTTACAAGTTTATATATAATTTTTTTCTTATTTCTACTTTCAACTGTAGGAAACTAAAATAAGTGCTAAAAAGACTTGAATTAAAATGTCTTTTTATGAAGTCATAACTGTAAATATCTCCGGTTTTAAACCGGGACTAACCCGCGCCTCCTGCCGATGAGAACGTATGGCTAATGCCCAATATTAATAACCTATCTCCAACGTCAATCTTAGATTGTTTCATACATCTTTCCAATCTAGAGATTGGATAGATGTATGAAACAATCTAAGATTGACGTTGGAGATAGGATATTAATACTGGGCGTTAGTGGTCAGAGCGCCTGGTCGGTTTCCAGGAGGCGCGGGTTCAAGTCCCGTATCGTCCAAATTTTTATACGTTTTCTAATTAAATATTTTTCTTTTCTAAGCGTGGATTAACACTTTAAAAAAATACTATTTCTGAACAGTACAATATGCTTATATATACCAATTAGTTTCATGTTTATTCTTATAGTATATTGTATAGATAACATAGATTAGATAGAGAAATAAAAGATGTTGTATTTTATTAACTTTTATTACTTAATTTACTTTTTGCTGTTAAGGATGATACCATCGTATTTCTGTTGGAACCACTTCATGGCATCTTCCTTCGTCAAACGGTGTTGGAAGCCAACCTTGCCAGTCTTGCGTCGTCTGTGTGCTACATTGAATCCTAAAAATAAAAATATATTTTAGCTACTCAGAATCTTAAAAACTAAAAAAAAGAAAATAATTGTTAATCTTAATAATATGATAGGATTTAAAAAGTATATGGAAACAAATACTGACTATTATACTTGACAATCAATATATATTTTTTATTACATACTAACACAGTATTCAAATAAAGATATACAATGGTAAAGTATTGCAGATCTTATATTTTAGCTATAAAGTCTATTTTAAAAAATTAAAATCCAAAATACAATTGTAAATAAGGCTTATGCACAATAAAATACATCACATTTTACATAATGAAATACATTTACAACATATGTTCCTTAAACTTTATAGAAAATAATTACACAATTATTCTCCTGTTGAGCTAAGTTTATTTTTGCACATAATTTACAGAGTGAAAATTCAATATTTTCGCTCTTGAACAAATGTGCTATACTAAATTTATTTATTTCAAGAGAATATTAGTTTCAGTTTATTTCATAGTTTATAGACTATAATTTATAAGAGAAATATATCCATAACCTATTTCTGTTTATTTTTTTTACTTTAATAAAACAATTATCTATAGACAATAGAGATGGTTTATTAAAAAAATTTATTACTTTTTTCGAAAAAAAAGTTTTGGACATGTAAGTGTTTTGATTACTAATACAAAATTATCACACTTTTTTAAATAAATTAACTGTCTATATACAGAATGTTTTTGCGGATAAGCATGCAATTTTGTTTATTTTAACAGATTATATCTTACCTGGCCTTCCAAGTACGACGTAGAAGTCAAGACCGTAGATACCGATGGAAGGATCATACTTGATACCCAAATCAATGTGTTCCTGGATACCAAAACCAAAGTTTCCAGTTGCTGAGAAGTTGTCACGTCTCAATTCGTATTCCCTGACCTACAATAGGAATAGGCATAGATTTAATTATTTAGCATTTCATGGTGAGTGAGAGTAATAAGGACAATATATTAAGGGTCGATCTCTATAAAAAATAAAATAATTCCCCCATTGTCCTAATGAGCTTCAAACTTAATTTTTAAATTTAAAATTAAAACAGCTCAATGTTATCATTATATTTTTAAAATCATAATTGTGGATTTCAATTCAAAGACAGTGGGCAACTAATCTTGATTATGAAATGTCATTTTCTTTAGCCACAATATACAAAGATTATTTAGTGAAGACATTTCATTGTCCATTTTCTGCCAAAATTTCAAAAATTGCAGGAAAGTGTTCATTTCACCACTTTTTCTACCAATGACAGAATTGAAAATATTTTATTTTCCCAAATGGGGTTCAAACCCACACAACCACAATCATTGTATTAGCAGTCAGACAGTTATTGTAGTGTGCCACTATGACCTGACCCTTAAAATTTAAAAATATATCTTATAAAAAATAATTATTAGGTTGAATTTCAGATTTAAAATGTAATTTCACTGAGTATTCTGAACAGTAAAATAAAAGTGCCCAGAAGTTGCAATTGGAAATGTTATTTTAGCACAGAATTACAAAGAAAAAACTATGAGCAGTTATCTCTTGAACAATTTGTGCAAGTATAAAAAAATATAATGCTTTATTTAATCATTAAATATATAAAAAAAATCTGCAAGAAAATTTATTTATAAATATATTTTTTATGTGTAAAATAAAAAATTGTTTTATTATAATTATAGTAATTATTTTAACGCTTAATTATTAATTTAGTTATTATTTATCACAATTTTAACTATTTGTTCGGAATGGTTGTCAACATTAAAGCATAAAATAATAAAATTTCTTTTAAATAGTTAATATGCTATTTTAAATAATCCTATTTAAAATTCTGTATTAAAAAAAATAATAACAATAAAACTGAGAATATTGTGGTGAAATTAAACTGTAAACACAATGATAGTAGCTTTAATCCTTACTCAGGAAATGATTATATTTAAATTATTTTCATTTTCACTTTGGTGGGCAAAATGTGGCATTGATTTTTGCTATTAAAAACATAATGCTTGAAAATTGGGTAAGAGAAGAAAGGAGTGTCTTGACATTGGACTACTCTGCCTAAACTGGTCTCCTTTTTAAAACTAATAGTACTGTTTAAATTAACATAATAAATTACTTAAATACTCACTTTTAATCCTCTCTCAAGAATTTCCTCAGCCTTAGCTCCACGGACAGTGCAGTGGACAGCAATTTTTTCATTACGACGGATACCAAAGGACCTGACGGTGTAACGAGCCTTGGAGAACACAGGCTGTTGACCAGTAAGCTGTTCCAACACCTAAAAATTAAATTAAATATTTAATAATAAAAAGTACTCATATAGATATGATTGTTTTCAATAGATATATATTTTAATGTTGCATGTCTTTTTTCTGAGTATTCTAAGCAGTAAAAGTAAAGTACCTAGAAGTTGCAATTCAAAATAATACTTTTGCATGATTTTATACAGAAAACACAATATTATTGTGGTTCACATAAACAAATTCATGCTGTCTAATACAATGTCATAATACGAGACGTATTATATATATACTTAACACTAATTTATATACGAAATAACTTCAGACTACGATTTTCAGACGATCGGTAATTTGACATCACATTAAATAAATAACCTAAAAAATGTATATGCCTCGAAGTCAAATATAGTGAATAATACAAGTCCGAGACCAGCAATGTTTGAAATATTATTTCTTACCTTAGCAGCACGTGTCAACCTGTCACCAGATTCACCGACACAGATGTTCAGGCACAATTTCCTGATGTGCAGATTCCGCATAACATTTTTGGAATGGTCTTTAGGAACCTTCTTCTCCTTCTTATCCTTTTTAAGGGCAGGGTTTGCAGGCGGTGGTACACGCTGAAAATCATCATAACAGTAATGACAAACACGTATCAAAGATAAAATTAACACAAAAATACCCGTTGGTCGAAGAGAACACTGTTAAGTTAAAAATATACGCTAGTAGTATAAAATAAACACGAGTTATTGACAATAGTGACACGGTTGTGTTAAATTTTAGTTAAAAAATATTTATGATGTACATTTTTCACTGATTATAATCGATTATATTTGCGGACATATATAAAACACCTACCGCCATGATTAGGAAATTTTAAAAGAAACTAAATGTCAATAATTTTTACCATAGACTATGTAAGAATCATAGACATCCAACATTTTTATATGCAACACATACTAAAAAAATGTTTATAGTTACTTTCTAATAAAATACTATATAACTTAGTTTACATTTTCGTTTACTATGTAAACTTTTACGATTTTTGGTAAACATTTCATGACGACCAATAATCAGATAATTTTTCAAAAACTTTTTAATTTGTTTTCATCAGTGCGGACGAGAGTCACAGTTAAGGCAACGAAAAAATGTAAAATAGTTATTTTAACATGAATTAAACCTAGTTGTCAATTAACTTACAAATTTTACATAATTGACATAAGTGAGCCTCATAATGTAAATTTTATCAATTTGCACGTAATTTTTATATATTTTTTCATATAAAGCGAGTTTAGATAAGATCAGAGATTATTTATTAATATAAATGTTGCATTTTTTTTATATTATATTTGTAATGAAATTACTTGACTTTTTTAAGTCAGGGTATGATACACTACATGATATGAATTCTGTATTAAATAACGAAATCACTCAATACTTTGTAACGCAGGGGAAAATGCCTAATTGTAAACACAATGGTAGCTCCTTCGAACAACGTCCTAAAAGGTTCGATTCGTACTCGAGAGGATAATTATATTCTATTTTCATTTTCTTGCTCTGGTAGCCGCAGCGCACGGGCGTGTCTAGAGATATTTCTAAGGAAAGGCCTGGACTTTAGTTTTGATCTAATCTGTTAAGGTTTTTTTTAATATTTTTTCAGTGTGAAATTTTTGGTAGTAACATTTTTGGGGTGGGCATAAGACTTTTCTAGGGTGATGACGGCCCACTTGGTCCCTCCTATTCTTACGCCCATAACGCAACGTTATGCCACTTTACACACAAAGTCTCAAAGTCGAGACGAAAAGTGTCGTGAGCTTGACTCTATGCGGGGAAAAACGTGAATCGATATATGACAGAGATATTTCTTTACAATTAGCTGCACACCGCACACAAAAAGAGTAAAAATAAAAATGCGGGTTCTGAATTCCATCTAGGCTAATTATAAATTAAATTTTTTTTTTATTCTTCATTTCTCATTTTTTGTATAATATATTTTATGCATTGTCTTTATTTCATGTTACTTATGAACCTTGGTTACGATAAGTTGAGGGAAAAAATCATTTAACAGTTAGTGTATTTTTTTCTACTTTTTATATTTGGTCACTGCCGTATAAGGTTAAATCAACGAGCCCTAAGCCCTTTGGGATTTTAAAGGAATGTTCAATGTATCTATATTTATATCCCTAAATATAGGTAGGCTAATCTAATCTGCATGATATTTTAAATGTTCCGTACCACAATAGAAAAAAAACCCTTATATGCTCACTATGTTATCCGCCTATGTGTACAATAGACAAGAGGAGCATTTATATTTTTATTTGTAATTCGTATCGTATAATATTTGTGCGCCTGAAAACTTAAGATTGTCAACTTTTATAAGTTTTACTCTCACTTGACGTTATAACCTACGTAAACAGTCATAAAATGATACAGAACCCGTCCCGTCCTCGATGTGCTAGTCCGACTTGCACTTAACGAGTTTTTTTTTTTATTTTATAAAAAAAACAAAAGTGAGAACTTTGTCGAAAATTATAAAAAAAAAACATTTGGTAGGTATATACATTTTAAATTCTAAAGTTATTTTGATTTCTTATTGATTGCATTTGTACACTGGTATAACTGTTATGTTACTACAATATGTATATTTTTATTAAATTAATATAATTCATTTATACGTAACTTTTTTAATTTCCTATAGTAGCTTATTATAATACCTATGATGAAAACGCCCCCGCTTTCCACCAAATTCTGGAGGCATTTTATGGGAATGTGGCTTAACGCTGCGCTTTTTGCCTCGTTACCAAAACTAGGAAACGAAAATATTGAAATAAATCAAATAATATTTCATACCCTCTTGCGGAAATCGAACTCACAACCTGTCGCGCTTAAAATGGTCTAATTTTTTATATTCAATTACTAAATGTACAATGTTGTTCATCAATATAAATTAGTACCTATAAATAAAGGGCTGACAAGTATCTTTTAATTTGTAAATTTTAACAAAATTATTTAAATTGGCAATATAATAACGGAAGTATATGTACCTATTTATAAGTTTATTTAGTGTTAATTCAATTTCGAATTGACTATTTTGCTTACATTGATAAAAACACCTTTAGTTGCGCAACTGCATGCCGCCGTTTTTTAGCCGGTCGTCGATCGTATATTTTTTTGTGATATTTGAAGTTTGAAATATTATTTTACGTAATGCGGCCACTTGCTGGAGTAAACAAAATCTTTCCAGTGACTTAAAAAAATATTCGAAGAATATTTGAGATTCTAAGTTTTAGATTTGGATACTACCTCCAAAATTCTTTATAAATCTTTATTTTTTGTTTGCTTATTCTACGGTTGATACACGAAGATTATAAGAGTTTATTTTATTATTTCGAAAAATAAGATAGAAAAGGTTATTGAAAAACCGCCTGATCTCAAGTGAGGTTAAGTCAAACTGGAATTTCTACTGAATTGAATTATAAATATAACAATAACAAACAAATGGATGAAGCCCAAAGACAGAAATCATGTGTTGATTCTGTAAGATATAGTAGGTGGCACTGCTCAATTTGTGATATATTCACAAATTCCTATATCCAACTCAATCAACATTTAGAGGGAATTGGACACCGGCACAGAGTGATGGCGAGATACAATAACAAAAACAATAACATACAGGGGGAACAGAAGACCAACTTCCAATTTTATATTTTTGCTTTTATTCAGGTGCTTGTAACATCGTTTATAACTTTTTATATTGTCATCCATTTCTTTAATTAATGAGTAATCATTGAAATTATCTTAAGTAATGGCTATTATCGGTGCCTTAAATTTCGCGCCACAATTTTAATTGGCGGAGAAGTCGTCCCCAAGCGTTCACGGCTTCTATGCGCACGAACGAACGCGCAGAACAATGAGGTAGCAGCCATTTTATGTCGGTGCCTAAGAAAAACATAATTCGAATGGCCAATCTTAACGAAATTGTGTAATTAGTGCTCTAATTTATGTGTTTCTGTACACGCCACTATTATTAGGTGTTTCTTTGCTTATGTGAGTAGAAACAAGGTTTTGCTATATATAAAGATAGACAATAAGCGTAATGAAACTTATCATTTTGCATTTATGTGAAATAATGATTATTGCAATATTATTACGTCGTTCCCTCCATAAAGTACGAATTACAAGTGTTTATAGCAAGTGCAAGTATTTATTTGCGAGCGTTGTTTGTGTTTACATTTCTTAAGTAGGCGATTGATCGTATCGCAAAATTGTATTCTGCATATTTAGGCATGAGATATGACATAACTTTCCATACTAATAGTAATTTACAGCTTCGTAGACTAGTTTTTGTTTACATTACAATTGTAGTGATCATTAATTACGCTTCTCATAACAACCGGCGTCGCGCAGCCTCGGCTTAAAGTTGGGGACAAAATTCAATAACGAATTGGCCATTTTATTGATGGCAGGGGGGGAAGCTGGGTGGAGACGGTCGGTAAGCTTCGGCCATTTAATTTTTACACATTTAACACTTTTTCTTATGTTTTGTTTACATTCCGTGTTGAAATGACTAACTTTGCACATACGTATAAACAAAACTCAATGTATTAAAATGTATACTTACATATGGCGTATAGATAAGCGCGCATATCGGTACTTATAAGGAATATAAACACAACCTCACAGTGTTCCTATATTATATTATAGTATTCAGTCAATGCCCTATGTGCACTAGTTAATTCCATTAAAGTTCAAATACAATGATAATGTCAAGTGGACATTAATCTAAGATCTAAACTTTCAGATTGGATATGTTGGATTTAAATAATTGTAATATTCATATTACTTATTAATTTTGTAAATTAATAAAGTAAATATTATGAATTACAAGTTTATTAGTTGATGATAGAGATGTTTGAATAAATGTTTTTTTTCTTAATTTAGTATAACTTTATTATTTGTATCAGAAAATTATTTAGTTTATGGTGTGTAGATTTTTTTATTATAATTTATGTTATAGTTTTGAATTATTGTTACCCATTTTTGAAATTGTAATTACACTGATATTGATTTAGTTTATATTGTCATAGAGTTTTGAAGGTCTTAATCTTAAACAATAAATTTGATTTATAAAACTGGATGTAGTGTTTTAAAATATACATCAATTGTTACAAAATTTCCCATATATACAAAAATATAATTAAAAAATTACAGTTAACCACATAATAATGCATAAAAGAAAATTAGTTATAAGATTTCAAGAATCTTACAGTATTTATATTTTCACTTATACTTTGCAAGATTAGAATAGTCACTGTTATTTATTATTAAGTATTATTTATTTAGTAATTATTATTTACAAATTAATTATGCATATATTAATTATGTTTTTAAACTTGAGTGATTTTTATAATAGCAATTCACTACTATAATTGATACAAATTACTTGGAATGGTACATATAATTTTTACCATAATATTTTTTTCTCATTCAAGAAAACTTTCCAAATGGTAAAATATATTTTTTATACCAAATTGGGATCATAAATACATTGCACATATAAATAATGAAAAACTAATCGCTTATGATTATAATTTACTCAGATTAAATAATTTTTGTTAGTAACTTTTATTTTATTTCTTTGGATTGCAAAAATACTTATAACATAAAGCATATCAGCTCCACACTTCATTCAGCATAGCAGAATAGGCAGTTCATGCCTAATATAGGTTATTAGATACATTAACTTTGCTGCGGGTTTTTTAAATACTTGCTAATAATATATTTTCATTCAAAATATAATTTTGAATCTAAGTAGCTTTTTGCTTTTATCTCATAGTAGAGTATACTGAGGAAACCTAGTATTATTTCTCACTCAAATTTGAAATATTATTTGTAGAGTCGGGTAACTTACCAAAGCAGGCAATTGGAAAATGATACCTCAGAGTGGAAAGATTTCCACAAATATCATGTTTACAGTCACATGCTGTCATACTGCACCATTATGGCCTCAACCAACTTAAATTATATATTTTTGTATTAATTATTAAATGTTTAAATAATAAATGTATTAAGCAGGTGGCAGTTGATGATGGGGGTGCAGGAGGCAGTCCGCCATTAGTTTCCCGGCACATTGGGGCGTGGGCGTCGGGGGTGTGGCACGGGGCGTGGGGGTCCCCGTGCCGCCCCCCGGCGACCTACTCGCCACGATATCTATGTTTGAACAACAGATCAAAGCAGAGCCTATGAGGTAAGAAATTACATACTCTTTAAGGGTATATACAAAATTATATGTTTTTTTTAATCAAATTGACTTATTCAAGTTCATTCCTGAACAGTTGCTTTTTTTAATATAAAACTTAAAATTATATCGCTTAATACAAATAATACAAGGAAAGCATAAAAAATATATCTTATATTTTGAAGTGGAACTTTAAATATATCTTTCAGCTTCTATCCGCATCCTCATATAAACACAGGCCCCCCTACAATAATCCGTTCAGATACAAACCATGGTATAATTAACATGAACCAACACCATCCGGAAGATTCAAAAGATAGTCTTATAGTACAACAGCAAGTACAACACCAGGAGCTGCTGGATCAGCACCAACAACATGAAGAGTTGAATGAAGATGAGGTTGATAATGTTAGGCTTGATTTACTTTTTTTTTGTATATATGATATATTCCGCATATAGCAGGGTAGGCAAAGACAACATACAACATTTGAGTCATTTTGTGTTGAGTGGCAGAATTTAAGGCAGTGTTTTGTCTTGTAACTAGAGCAAGGAAATGAAAATAATTAGAGTGAGAATTGAAACCACAAGTTGTGTCTCGTTTTTATTATATTTTTCTTTATTCTTACTTTTTTATTTCATTATAATAATAATATTTCCTACTTAAGGAGTTATTTAAAATTTTTATTATTGTTAATTTTAGTTAAGTTTCAAAGGCATGGAGGATGAAGGTGTTGAAATGGATATGGATGGCCGTGGCTGCTCTCAGGTAAATTTACTTATAATTACAAATGTTATAGTAACAAAACAAAAATCTAATATTGAACATAACTAATACAACTATAACTTCTGACAGGGTATGGGGGTTGACATGGGATCAGTTCAAACTAAAATGGAATTATCGAATGGTGGTCAAGTACCAAGATCCAAACCACAGGCCTGTAAGGTATGTCCTTTAAACATAAAAAAAATATATAAGTTCAACATTTTCAAATGTTATCTATCAACTTATCACTAAAAAAACAAAATAATTTAAATAAACCTTTTAATTTATAATAAAATATTTACAGGTCTGTGGGAAAGTCCTATCATCTGCCTCATCTTATTATGTGCATATGAAATTGCACTCCGGAAATAAACCCTTCCAATGCACGGTTAGTATATTACATATGTCAAAGGCTGGCTCCTGTAGTACTGTAGCTCCTCTGGTGTTGCACGGGGTCGTGGTCGGCGGTGATCACTTACCATCAGGTGACCCGTACGCTCCCTTCCTTGCCTTTTTCCATTAAAAAAAGAAATATATACATAACATTCATAATATCATATATCCATACCAGGTATTGTGTGAGTTTATAAGTAGACTTGCATACATAATATTCTAATCATTAAGGTTGTTTTATTTATAGGGTGTATAAATGGCTGAATTAATAGATCTAAAACAAGAAGAGTAAAATAAGTAAGGTAATGACTGGTCATGGTGCAGGACCAAAGTGTGATTATGAAATCTACTGGTCGTGGGTTCGATCGCCACTCGAGGATATGAAATATTTATTTACATTGATATTGTAATTTCTTCGTCTCTGGTGGCAAAATAAGTAATAGTTAAATAATGATTTAAAAATGTCTCCAAGTTGACTTATTCACACTTGGTTCTCAAATAAAAATTAATCGTTAGCTGAAACTATTTAAAAATAAGTAGTTCTAGAATTATACTAGGTTCCCTATGCTTATTCTGCTGAGTGCGGGATACAGCGTAAATCTATTAATATATCTTTTCAGTTTGTTCACTACTTTCTGCCAAATTTTCACGGAAATCAAAGTTGTCTTTTTACACTGCACACGGTGACGGCCACAATTATAAAATTAAATATTATCATTTCCTCGATCTGGAACAAAATCAAAACGTAGAAAGTTCCCTCTACCCACCCTGCGGTAAAAACATTTTTTTTTTGACGTAGGGACGGACAACAAACAATATGATCCTATAAGCTTCACGCTGGCAGAGGATAGGCAGAGGGAACCTAGTGTTAAGATACTCCGTTCCCCACTTTCTGCCGAATTCTGGTGGCATTGCGTGTTGAGTGGCAGAATTCAACTCGACACCAGAGCGAGGAAATGGAAGTATAAATTTAAGTAATTATTTCACCTCCTCGAGTGAGGATCGAACCCACAACCAGTCGGTCGTACAGTCACACTTCGTGCCGCTGCGACCGGCCTATAACGGGGTTCTTTATTCTTTTGAAGTACAGGGAACCCTAACATTGAGTCCTTGTACAACAGGTGTGCGACGCAGCGTTCTGCCGCAAGCCGTACCTGGAGGTACACATGCGCACGCACACCGGCGAGCGCCCTTTCCAATGCGACCTCTGCCTCAAACGCTTCACGCAAAAGTCAAGTCTCAATACGCACAAACGTGTACACACTGGTAAGTTTGTGTTGTGTTGTGTGTTTTTTTTGTTGTGTATTTCTTTGTGTGACGATGCTGGTCAGTTGTATTAATATAATAATTGACTTCATTGATTATAAAAGAACATGTTATATTAGACTACGAAATGAGAGCTCAATGATTGTGGGTTCGATTCCCATTGCGGGAATGAAATACTTTCATTTCCCTCACGCTAGTAGTAAGAGCAATTTTGAGTTCCACCATTCAAATTTGGGAAACAGAGTATGTTAACTGAACCTAAAATAAGTAAAATCTGTCAAAAAGATACAGACATGACAACATTGCTGTTTCTATAATATATTATTAATTTAAATACAGCAATGACCAGCAATGTCATTCGTTTTATTTTATAATCTATAGCTATATTCACATGAGGCAGATTTTACAAGTAAACTCATAACCTAAGTACATTGAGTCATAGCCAACAAGTTTGAATAGTATATATCTATTTAAATTTGAACCGTCTACCGTTGTGATAAGGTTTATTTTGATCTGTCAAGTAAGCATATTAGCACATAAGATCAATGTCTATTTAGTTACCCTGTCAGATTTATTTAAATACCATTTTCTTGACTCATTGATCTCATGTAGCTTTTAATGTAATTTCCATAGGGTTAATTGTATTTTATGTTTTGAAAAATAGTATACTTTTTATAATATTTTCACAAATGATATCCAGTAAATTTTATATTATTAATTCAGTTTATTATTAGCTTGTAAGGATGGAGGTTTTTATGGAAGTTACATTATACATATTTTTTTAAAAAATAAATATAAAAATATATGATACAACTAAACCGACGCTCCCATGTAATAATACCATGAGAGGATTGTTTTTTTTAATTATTAACTGAAATTTTTATATTTTCGAACAAGTCCACCTCCTCCTGTTTCAATACCGGTGCATTTTATAGTAAATGTGTTAATTTTTTTGTTGACTTTCAATATGTATTTATTTTTTATTTTACTTCTTTTGCCGCCCTGATATTTAATTTCTTATTTTACCACTTTTTATATGGTATATATGATATATTGATTTAATAATATTTTAAGCTGTCTTCAATATGTAGACATTTTATAAACAATTTTATTATTTATTTTTACTTATGGTATGCTTTATTAAAAAAATAAACATTTATATATTATTTTTATTTAATTACGTTATGCTGGATTCAAAATAATTGTTTGCATGCTGTAGAGATGTATTTGAAATTAGTAAAAGAACATGGCCTCTGGACAATATTTTTTTAATATTAAATATATAAATTATTATATACACATCCTTTTTTTTCTTATGCACTATGTATGAAATTATACAAACGTTCATAACTAAGTTACGACACTGGTGCGAGTCACAGTTACGGCAAAATTGACAACACATATGCTTAACATAAACATGTGAATAGTTTTTGAGTTGTGTCACGTTATATATACATACTTCTGAAATAAAATCAGGGCGTGAGGAAGATGTCGATGAGAGGTAAACAGGGGGAGGTACGGAATTCACTCTGGGCTCTGGGCTGTCCGATTTCTGTTTTTTTTATAGGAGTCCATTGTGGATTCCCTACGGTGTTGCCAGGTTCAAAATGTATTTCGGGATTATACTTGATTACAATTTTGTATTTGAATGTTGAGGCCAAAACACAAATGAAACAATCAAAAGTTAAAAAATACAAAACAGATGGTTTTTTTGTGTCACCTGGCAACACTAGGTGTAAGGTGGCTTGAATAGTATCTCGGATTGTCGCCTCGCTTTTAGATGAGCACATGCGGGCTCTGATGGTGAAGGAGCGCCCCTACAAGTGTGAGCTCTGTCAGATGCGCTTCACGCAGAGCTCCAGCCTCAACAGACACAAGAAAATACATACGGGTGGGTCCCCGCCCTAATATTATTTAAAATTTCATTCAATGTCACGCTCCCATAGTATATGAGATTGCTGATAGTTTTGATTCTATCTAAATCTTTTTTTCTTATGGCGTTTTTTTTTAATATTTAATACAACCTATCTTATCAAATTAGGTAAATTACAAACTACATTTAGTGTAAATTAATGTTGGGGTATATGTCTAAAATTAGATTAAACGTTTCATTAACAAAATGAGCTCTGCCTTACCGACCTCCCCCTGAGTGTATGTTTGAGTGTACAGTGAGATCAGTTATTAAAATGACATTTAAAAAAAAAGCTTGAGAGAGTGTAGTGATGCTATATCGAAAATCGTATAACGTTATAGAGGAGCACAGACGAGCCCTGTTAGAGAAAGTGCGGCCGTACCAGTGCCACATCTGTTTTATGCGCTTCACTCAGAAGTCCAGCCTGGGCCGACATGGAAAAATACACACCGGTAGGCATTTTGCCCTAAACTCCTTATGTAGTCAATGAATTATATATAAACTAGAGCTCACGTACATTAGGCACAGTCACCGCCGGGTGCGCCGAAAGCAGTTTTGTAGCTGTATTTTGTTAATATTTCTAGAGGAGCACATCCAATCGCTGATCAACAAAGTTCGCCCCTATCAGTGCGACATCTGCGACAAGCGGTTCACGCAGAAGTCCAGCCTTGGCACTCATAAACGTATACACACCGGTGGGTCCCTTGATATCTTTTATGTTCATACGGTCTCCGAGTCACAATATATATCCAATGTTCTTTATTTTGAATTTTTATCTCTGTTGTGGCTTTGACACCCTTTTTGTGAATAGTTTAAGGGCTCCCGTATACAATCTTTGAAATAACAGCGATTTGGAAGTGTGTTTAGTGTGCTTTATCATGTTTTGTATTTTATTAATTTGATAAATTTACAATCTAAATAAAAGAAACGGCTCATCAAAATAGGTTGAACGCGCTCAAAAACTATTCACAAACACGTAACAGTAAAGCATGTGTACGTAATGTAGGCGTGAGAATGTCCGATGGACAAATAAGTTCGCAATCCCCTCATGGTGGATGGTGGGGGATGGGGGATGGGGCGGATAGAGTCGGTGTAGTGAGCTAGCTAGAATTATTTGTCCATCGTGGTTTTGTTTTGTTTTCTGTCCCCTGTGGCGGCGCAGGCGAGCGGCCCTTCCAGTGCACCGTCTGCCTCAAGTCCTTCACGCAGAAGTGCGCGCTCAATTTACACGAAAAGATACATACGGGTTAGTAGCCCACATTACACTTAGCCAATCCGATAAGTACGATAAGCGACTTACGACTCGTCACGCACTCATGTACCATCTCATTTAGCGTCATGCTTCTTTCCCGTTTTTTCCGTTGCCTAACCCGTTGTTTTTAGCCCCGAAAGCTTCCATCTCGTTGCTTCCGACTAACATCTCGATTTCTGTTAACTTTGCGCGCTTTTACGTACTTCTGCACTCGGAATTTACCTTTCTGTTAGAGCAACAGGACGTTTCACCCTCGCATATTAGCCATCTCAAATTAGATGTACCATTACTTTACTCATATCTTCATGATTATTAATTGTTGCACAAAAGCGGTAATGCAATCGCAAAGACGCGCTCGAAGCGCCAAGCGCGAGTCTAAATTGGGCGCGGGGAGGTCGGGATTGGCGGGGCGTGGGGGGGGATGGGGGGATGGGGGGGCGCGTCGGCGACGTGCGTTACTCGCTTTTGTGTGTGCACTGGGCGCAGTGCCAGGGCGACTTACTGGACTCTCGTGCGCACGCATACAGGCGAGCGGCCCTATCAGTGCGGCGCGTGTCTCAAACGCTTCACGCAGAAGTCCAGCCTCAATATACATAGACGGACGCACACAGGTGGGTGACACCGGCCGGCCGGACTGGCGCCCCGCAACCCCGGCCCCCCCCCTCCCTCCCCGTCCGCCCCCTCCCCCCTCCTCCCCCTCGGCCAGTCCGCGCCGCCCGTAGCGCGAGGGCGGCTAGCGCCCTTGCTCGCCCGCCGCCGCTATAATGTATGTGTTGGGCACCAGTCCAGGGCAGACCGTTCCAGTGCCTGTCCTGCCCCGCCGCCTTCACCTGCAAGCAATACCTGGAGATACACACGCGCACGCACACCGGCGAGCGCCCCTATCAGTGCGACATCTGCCTCAAGCGCTTCACGCAGAAGTCCAGCCTGAACATCCACAAGCGGACGCATTCGGGTACGTGCGGGGAGGGGGGTGGTGGGGGAGAGTGGGTGGGAGGGGCGAGCGCAGTAGGGCGCGCGCAGCTCGGGCGAGGGCCCGCGTCGATTCACCCGTGTGTTTACAGTGCAGGGCCGGCCGTTCCAGTGCCTGCAGTGCCCGGCCGCCTTCACCTGCAAGCAGTACCTCGAGATACACAACCGCACGCACACCGGCGAGCGCCCCTACCAGTGCGACGTGTGCCTCAAGAGATTCGCGCAAAAGTCCACACTCAACATACACAAACGAACGCACACAGGTACCGCGCTCGCTCCTCCCCTTTTTCCCCCTTTTTCTGTGTCATGATTATTGTTTACCGTTTTGCGACATGATAGTTGTCGGTGCCACTCGGTGGGATGTTTCTCAGCGGTAACTGTGGGTGGTGACTAATGTGTGTGGTGGTTAGTGCAAGGGCGGCCGTATCAGTGCATGGAGTGCCCGGCGGCGTTCACTTGCAAGCCGTACCTGGAGATACACATGCGCACGCACACCGGCGAGCGCCCCTTCGAGTGCGATGTGTGTTACAAGCGCTTCACGCAGAAATCTACGCTCAACATTCACAAGCGCATCCACACCGGTATGGGGGGGGCCTTAATCTGTATTAATGCCTCCTGTGACGTCACGTGTTACATTTTATTAGCTTTGACACTCGTTGGGACGATTCACATTGTGCCAATTTCTGTTAGTTGTTCCAATCGAAATTACTTGAATTTTATATTTGTTATATAAAAATATATTTTTGATCTGTTTGTAGTAATTGTTTTTTATTTTATTAAATTATTGTCACCACAAATAGTAATGTGAATCGTCCGAATGCTTTGAAATCAGGATTAGTTATTCACACAAGATACTTGTTTTTGTTTTGTTTTGTGTGAATATTTTCACTGCGATTGGAGGATATACGATAGAAGGACGGCAAATTGCGATAACAGGTACTAACTTTATTCCTGGTCCAATGATGTGGTACCGACAACTATTTTTATTGTATCATTTTTTATCATATGCTACATCATCAATTAATTTTTGGTATCTATCATTTTTTTATGATTTCTTAGCTTCAATTCATTGATTTCAGACTTCATCCTACTGTCTAATTGCATCTTGCCGTCTTTTTAACACTGCTTTTTTTATTTTTGTTTTATTATTGCTTTTCAGTTTAGTTGTTTTTTAGCATTAGACGCTTTACATACTATTGTTAAAACTATAAATTCAGATATTTTAATTGTTTATCGCGTTTCAGGAGAACGTCCATATGCATGTGATATTTGCCAAAAAAGATTTGCAGTCAAAAGCTACGTAACAGCGCACAGGTCAGTATCCTACTAATATTATAAATATGAATGTTCTATTCAATACAACTGTACTTATTTAGATGAAAATTATATGGTTATAAGTTAATGAAATTCGTTATATAGGCTGGAAGTGTCAGCACCACTTTACATGAAACCACAGTTTTAACTACTCAATAAAAGCCTAATACAATTTAAAAAATGTATTTTTTTCACAAAAATGAAAAAATGATTTTTTCAAACAAAATTATTAATAAAACGGGAACGACGCACGCACACATCAACCTATCAAAGGGAAACCGCCGCATTCGCCTCATTACGAAATCGAGTTTTAGGTATTGGCGACAAAGTTCAAAGTTAATTAACCTTTAGTAGTATTTTTGTAGTAGTATGTGTTTACGTTATTGGTGTCTATGCGTAACTGCGTTACACGAAATAAGAGTATGGATAAACATCGTGAAATGAAAAAAAATCTGTTCTTATCCTATTGAGGTATCTTGATATTTTTTTTAAGTATGGGCTTAAAATATTTTACCCTATATGCTGTCTCCGTAAAAGGAGCGCTGACACTTCCACCCTGTATTAAAATCAAGTCTCGACAGGTTCAGATTTGTTACATCTTCTTCGTAATTCAGTTATTACTAAGATATAACAGTAGGTTTAAGCATGCGTCTGGGCTGCCAATATAAGTTTGTTTGTTGTTTGTCGATCAGATGGTCGCACGTGGCGGACAAGCCGCTGAACTGCGAGCGGTGTTCGATGACGTTCACGTCCAAGTCGCAGTTCGCGCTGCACATCCGCACGCACTCCAGCGGGCCCTGCTACGAGTGCAGCGTGTGCGGCCGCACCTTCGTGCGCGACAGCTACCTCATACGGTCCGACTCCCATTCGTTACTTATTATTTATTATTTTACTTATTATTCATATTGTCGTTTCTTCGATACGCAATGCCTTGAAAATTTGGCGGAAGGTGGGGAATGAAGTATCTTAAAACAAGGTTGCCTCTGGCTTTTCTGCTACATGCGTGATATAGCGTGACGCTGAAAAAATAAACTATCAACATCATTTGAAATTTTAATACGTTAGTATTTTGAATTTGACAATAACTATTACTTAGGTTCAAGTGTGTGAAGTTAAAAAAAACACATATACACATATTTTACCTTTACATATAATACATATTTCTTGATACATCTTAGAAACAATGTGAAGGTAAAAAATATAAAAAAATAATACTTAATTCTAAAACAGACATCACAACCGCGTGCACCGTGAGAACCACAGCAACGTGTCGGCCAACAGCATTGGCACCATCAACAGTGTTGCCACCAACACAAATAATGGCGGATTTGAGAGCCCCGGCGTTTGTGACTTAAGGTCATTATTTATATAAATATATTTATGTTAATATTAACATTTAAAAAAAAACTCTTATTGATTACAAATCTGACAGTTTCTCTTGATATTTATTATTTATATAAACACATACATATTTCATTTTAAAGGAGACTGCAACTTCAAATTCTTCTTCAAATCTCAACTCTTTACATTTGAGCCCAAGATTTTCGGTCGCATGTGCTGTTTGCACTATTCTTGCCGTACATATCTCATATTAAGGTTGCAATCGGAAGTAATATTTCTTATATTACAATATATTATAAATGTCCCATTGTCTATGTTTCTATCTTCCACTGACGGAGGCTTTTGCAGGACTGACAGGATATATTTTATTGTAACTTGATATTTCAAAAGTGCTTATTACAGCCTAATCGAATAATATTTTTTTTATCTAATAAGTTTTATCGAAAATCTTTATTTTAAATATAATATTCACACACAATATATAATTTGCATCAATTGTCATAACACTTTCGTTATGACAATTAGAAACTAACTTAAAAGTCTAACTTAACTTAACTGAAAGTCATAGTCTTCGGTATTTAAAAACATAATAGTTCCAAAAAAATTCTTATTAAAGTATTTTTACTAAAACAGCTTTGTGCCAATGGTGAACCGGTACATGACGTCGCAGGGCACGCAGGTGTCGATGCAGGACACGCAGAGCAAGATGGCGGCCATGTCGCCGCAGTCCATCGCGTCTATTTGTGAGTCGTGTTCACTAGTGTTGCACTTGAGCGTCCATTATCCGAACTAATTCATTGTTCGGATAATAGTATTGTATTGATTCAGTCACAGATTATTAATTATTTAAGGAAATTGAATCCTTAATTACTTATGATTTTATAAACATAATTATATTTTATACATTTTTTTCCATTGCCTTAATATATGCATCAACATTCTTGGTATATTTTTTTGCTCTAAATAACTAACAATTCTGTGTAGCATATGAAACTCCACAAGCAACTCTGACTGATTGCTGTGGGCTACATCGAAACGATTAACGTGATGTTATATAGCCTATAGGCTTCCTCCGTGTATTCAAAACCAAAAGTTTTATTCTATTTAAACGAATACTTCCTAAGATTAGCATGTTCAACCGTACAAACTCTTCAGCTCCATATATGTATAATAATATTGGTATAGATACATAATTAAAAATGAAACCAATTAATATATATTTACAGCGAAAGTAAAGTAACAGTAATTAAATATTGCCATGATGGTGTTCCAGCATCTCCGCCGCCGCCGCACACGCCCACACCGCAGCCGCAGATGTCGATGCGTCTCGCTGATTGATCAGATCTTGGTATGCTATATATGCTTTTTGTAGCTTCATATTTTTTCTTGAAGAACTAGTGGTGACCTGGAAGCGGTCTTTATAGCGTCACCGGGCGGAATTTTCGGTTCATTCTGTATTCCGTATATTGCAGGCAAACATAGGGGACCTAAGAACAGCCGCTGCGATTTGTTTTGTTTTTAGAAGGAGAAAATGAATTAACCGCTTTCCCAGAGAGGAAATGGAATTCACAGCCATTGCGCTTACAGTCAGACGCGGTACCGTAAAATTGAGTAATAGGGTTAAAACGAAAAGAATAACAGGAGACAACCGAAATGAATCCGCTTGAATCGGAATTCGTCCGATTATTAGTATCTTTAACTATGCCAGGTTTCACAATATATAGGTACTGGAAAATTAGGAAATCTAAAATATATATATAAATTATATAACTTGTTCCAGATATATTAATAGCTCTCGAGCAATCAGCGAGCAGTCCGAGTGCAATATTAGAGCAGCATCAGGCAGCCACCGGAGCAGCTACGCGCTACGAGCAGAGCGCTACAAATACATATAATTAGTTCCCCCGTTTGTTTGGTCGGCCGCGGCGCTGAGCGGCACCGCCTATCGTATACATTGTGATTAACCCACAGCTGTGATTCGTATCTACTACCATCACACCCCATTAGCGTGGTGGCGCACATATATCGATACTTAACTCTCATCGTAGATCGTAGGCCTAAATTTTTGATCTCATATTCTAATTTGCTTAGTGATAACTTTCGGAATCGTTAGCGGTCGCGACTCGAAATTCTAAATTGTTTGTTTTTTTATTATTATCTGTCACTCGCTATCGTCCCGTCTGTCGGTCGTCCGATCGATCGATTATTAGTCGTAGTGGAATGTAACGATATCTTATTGCGATGCTTTAACTTAGATGTCGGTGTAAATGGAGTTCAATAATTTTATAGAAGTGTTTCCGAGACGTGAAGCCTCCCCCGGTCCGTGGGATGCATGACGCAGTCCTCAAGAGGCAATAAAATGAGTCTTCACAAGATAAATTTAATATGATGTTTATTGGAGAAATCCAGAGAAGTGCCTGTTGCAACAAAAAATTGGCAATATTTTTTAATCGTATTTCGTTCATAATAGATATTATGTTCGGTGTTCATGATGTGATCGCCACTAGTCGACCGGTGGCATGTATGGCAATAAGTGAAAAGGAGGCGGCGGGTCGTACAAGCTTCTTACTAAAACTTTGTGTGCCTTCTAGCGGGTAGCGTTAGGCGTAAACAACAAACAAACACCATCGACGACGCTTCATTTTCAGTTCATTCGTCGACACTTTTTTCGCGACTTAACTCATTTCACGTCATTCATTGCGATATCGTTTCCATTTAGATGTTTTATTGGCGCGTGCATGTGTGCGAACGCCGGTAGCTCCGACTCCGAACGCCTTTTATATAGTTACGGCAGAGTTTGGGTGTAACGTTGTGACGCGATAAATAATCGATTATATTTATTAGATGTGAATCGATTTTAGAATCGCTCGTAATCGCACACGTGCGCGCGCCGCGTAGTGTCTTTGTTCCATTGCTTGTATTCGAATAATAGTGATAACGTATAGTATAGCGCAGTAGTCTTCCAAACCTTGAGACGGTCAGGCGTGAGGCGAGCATGTCCGCTGCGGGGTTCCTTATGGTTTGCCATTGTTGATATCAAAGATAGATTGGTGCCATTTCTATGTAAATGATGCGGTAGTGTAAGTTTAGTTAAGTTTGCAGGTCAGGGTAGATTGGAAATAAAATATTGTACTACTCTTGTCGTAGTGTTTACGCGCCCGTTTGTTTTTATTGATTATTTTACGTTACTTGTATTGAACGTTGCGTTTTCTGTTCTGTATTTGTTTTTATACACTATTTTATTTCCACGGCGTGGTGTGTCCATGAGCTGAGGGTCGAAATTGTAAATATTGGTAGGATTTATTTATTCGAACGATATGGAGTAATACGATTCAAAATTTAAGGTAAGGTCGCATGATTTGTAGAATCTTTTTTCTTCTACAATCATAGAGTATATCGAACTGATGAAAAAAAAAATGGAATTAATCATAGAGTATTTAGCGCAGAAGTATACTTTTGGGTAAAGAAATCAAAATTTCCTCGTAGATATAAATAATGATATATACATATGGATGTTGTTTGATAGTCCTCGATATTTTTTTATATTTTGATAGTTCTGTATTTGAGACATGAAAAAATAGGCCAATATCTCATTTATCATTTACATATAAAAATAAAAAAACATGTATGTACACGATAATATAAGATGGAGTGACATGACGGATGCATTTAGTTTCCCAGTAAAAGAGAAAGTATAAAATCGTACGTGACAACAAAATATTTTGCAGTGTTTAGCGAGACGTTTGTTAAGTTTCTTACCAAGCCATTGAGAACAGTATTATTTAGAGAAACTAGAACTTTGGTTTAAATCGTAGTTTAAATGTTCAATTACCAGATCTAAATCGCCACGGAGAGAAAGATATTTACCAATAGTCAGTAGCGACGCGGCGAACGGGAATAGAGACACCAACATAGCAACTTAGGTACATATACTATATAAATATACATACATAAAGTATGCCGCGGTGTTGACTCTCGGGCAATATTTTTATAGGATTAGCGATTTTGCGTTGTTATCAGTTCCGAGTAGACGAGGGTCCGCCGCCATATTTACATACCGATGTTAGTTACTATGTATACTTAGAGGGTAATCATTATATACTATATATATATATATAAATATATATTTAATTACGTAATCGTCAGTGTTATGATTTGTACTTCCCCCAATGTCTGCTATATTTTTTGAAACCGTAGAAAAGACTGATCGCCGTATGATCCACGACTTGGAATATGAATACTCACAAGATTGTTTTTTGGCAAAATTTAAAATTAATATTTATTTTTGAGACGTCGGAGCGGTTGTGGTTCGGACCAACCAGTGGCAGTAGTAAAAGTACATATCCTCGTCCCGAGCAGGCCCGGGAGCGGCCGTAGCGCGTGTAGCTACATAACATTTAGTTGTATGGTATGGTTAGATTTACGCGTACTTCCGCTTTGCCGACATATTGCGTTGCTTACGTCATAATCTTACGAGAGTACAGCCTAAGGATTTTAACCTTTTTTCTTTTTATATACTGAGAGCTATTTCTAAGTCACTGAGTTTTTACACTTCGTAGTTTTTAAATAATAATGGCTCTAAGCCGAACTCGACGTTTTGGAGTATTTTACAATACATTTGATTCCGATTTTATTGTAAGTCGATGTGCAAAAATCATGGCATGATTTTTTTACAAGCGGTCATTTAGTCATAGCTCTACAGAGTTTTATTGACCAATATTTTTAACTAC
This sequence comes from Heliconius himera, assembly GCA_021202915.1. Lineage (NCBI taxonomy): Eukaryota > Metazoa > Arthropoda > Insecta > Lepidoptera > Nymphalidae > Heliconius > Heliconius himera. Next base: position 301,372 of record JAJHJA010000025.1, on the reverse strand, counting down.
AGCTGTTTTTTTTTTCTTTTATTGTTAAAATTTTTAGGCTAGTTTATATTTTATTGAATAAGTTAGATTTGTTAACTGTGGTGTATTACATTGCACGTGAATATTATATCACCCTTACAGCCTCTTGCACGATATGTCGTTTCTTTAGTCTGAATGTATTGTGATAAATTTATTATTATTATTATTATTAGTTTAATATTAAGCGGCTGATAACACTTAATACCGACTAGTGATAAACACTAAGCGATTATCCTATAGGACAACTGACACGTTGGCAATTTCTATATTTTATATTGTTATTCTTTCCTATTAATGTATACGTTTTTAGGCGTTTTTTTTATATATAAATTTTATTATACGTGGATCTCCAAGACTGACTCTATGTCACACTATTACTGTAGTTGATTTAGGTGTTATCAACACCTTAAATATAATTCTTATTATATTTTTATTCTTAATATTGTTTATCGTTAATTCTTTGAGAGTATACACTTATTCAGCAGTGAAGAGACTGTAAGGGCATTATGTAGTCAGCATTATGTATATGCTTTAATGTGATTTTTTAAATGTACTCTTTATTATATAATAGTATCATCAATCGATATAATTAGCGAACTAACAAAGCGATTTTTTAATTATTTTTTTTTAAGTTCATAGTGATTTATATTGAGATCAAAATAAATACAGAGTTTATTTAATTTTATGGAAAATATACATTGTAAAATTATTAGTACTCTTTTTGAAGAGATCTATTAAAAGAAACTATATGAATGCAAAATAACAAGTCACGATTCTTTTAGAGGTCGCCATGTAGTCGAGAAAAATAAACGTGCCATGATATTTGTGGCTATATATATTGTTTTGATTTTTGCATCCCTCTCCCCGGTCTTAAGTTGTTTTTATTAACACAAAATTATAATTATGTAGAAGCGATTTATTATTAAAATACATATTTATGATTATGATTTAGAACAACTATTTTTAATGTCTTTTATTTTTGACTAGATTTAAAATCTATTTCAGAAAAGGTTCAAAAGCTATTTCAGAATAAGTTTTAAGTTCTAGTCAAAAATAAAAGAAAACCCTGTTTTTAAAAAAGGAAGACAATAATTATTATGTTTTAAATATGTAAAACATAATTTACAGGAAATTGTATAAAAAGACATTTGTTTAAATAATAAAAAAATCCTTAAGTTTATCTAGCCTGAACATCTGAGATTACTTATTCATATTAGATAAAAAAATAGGCAATATTTTTAACAAGTCCTTTAATAAATCAATATTAATATACTAGTGGGCACGCGCAGCTTCGCCCGCGCATTTGCACCCTTACGTGTGACTTCTAAAAAAACCAAGAAGCACGTGTTTAATAAAATATTTTTAACAGTCTGAATTTAAATTTTTATAAAAATCGGTGGCGATTTTTCCGTATAAACTTTTAACCCCCTATTTGAACCCTTAGGGGAAGAATTCTAAAAAACCATGAAACACGTGTTCAATGAAATGTTTTTAAGAGTCTGAATTTCAAATTTTATAAAAATCGGTGTCGATTTAATTTTTTTTCCATACAAACTTTCAACCCCAATTTCATCCCTTTAGGGTTAACATTTTTCAAATTCCCTTCTTAGTGGATGTCCAGAATATGAAAATAAACATCTGCCCAAATTTCACGTTTCTACCATCAGCGGTTACGGCTCTGCGTGCGTCTTACCTCAGTCAGTCAGCACAAGTCCTTTTATATATATAGATAAATGTCGAGAGTGGAGTGTCTTAACACTGGTCTTCCTCTGCTTACCCTGCTAGATGCGTGGCTAAACTAAGACTAAACTATTGAGTTTCGCCACTAAAAACGTAAGGTCTCATCAATAGTGTGTACACTAGGTTCTCTGCACAGCCAAATGGTATCTCTAATAATTTGTACAGTTATTTCAGATTTTTTTTTATTTTAATCACCAACACAACGTACTAACAATTTAAACAGAAAAAGAAAATCATACAATTAATAACAAAGTATCGCCGCAATTATAGGCGATGACACTTAACAGGTGAACAGTTAGAATAAACATTGATTTTACGATTGACCTTCTATTATATAATATTTTACTTTAAAACATAAGGCGCGGTGTGCCTTTTGATCGTCTATTCTCAGTCAAACGGAACCGGAATAAAATATTTCAAATGATGGCAACCTTTGCTTGCGGCAGTTATTTTCCAGGCAACCATGTGTTATAGTGTTGAGAAAAAAATAAGCTTCAATTTGATATATAATTCATTAAAAAACACATGAGTGGAAATATTACCATTAAGTGGCCTGTTTTAACCAGGCAACCTTGGGCTTGCGGCAGACTGAGAGCTGGCAACCATTATTTTTCCAATTCCTTATGTGATTTTCTTTCAAATGAAGTGGGATTCACATAAAAAACATATGAGTGCAATTTTCTCCAAAAACGTATTACGAAAAAAAATAATTAAAGGTAATTGCGGCAGGATTCTTCTAGGCAACCCTAGTGTAATCTATTCTACTATCATTTGTCATTCTTAAATGTAAGTTTCATTAGAAAAACAGATCCTTACAGATTTAAGCAATGGGATCTTAGGCCATCAGGGACTCCATAATAAATGACAGATAACAAAAATGTTGATTTTTTTATGCTTTAACAAGTCTTTTTATTAATGTTAAAACTTTGGTTTCTAACTATTATTGTACTAAAGTTGATATCATAGAACGTTATTAAAAGAAAATGAAAGACAAAGAAAAATAAATAATAAATCTAAGGAAAAGTTTTCACCAAAAATAATTACTTACTAGAAGCAAATGAAACAAAGTTATTCAAACAAGTATTTATTAATACTTGGTAAATAAAAAAAAACAATGTCGACTAGCAATCTACAACAATTTCTTCTTTCACTACATTAGCGTCTCCAGCCGGCGCCATCGTGTTGTCTACAATCGGCGCCGGACTCTTATAGTACTTATTGCTAGCGTGATGTTCTTTCAAATATTCTCCTCCCATTTCATAGTATTCTTCTTTGGAAATACACCAATTTTCGAAGTCATTGCTACCAGCGAAGTCTCTGGCGCCGTACCAAGCGTCGAGACTGGGGTTTTTAGCCATTACTACTTTATGCGTCGATTGGAACGGACGCATTTCTAACAATTCCCTTTCCAATCTTTCTTTTAGGCCTGAAATAAAGCAAATATTTAACATATATTTATTGTATTGTATGAAAAACAGGCCAGCTTTCGTTTGGCTCTCGGGAAAATGATTATATTTAAATTTTGGCTTTCCGCGTTTTAGTTGACAAATTGCGTTCATTTACGCCACTTAACGTGCAATGTTTTGATACGAAATTGTGGAACGGTTTGTCTTAACGATAGATTCCTTCTGCTTAGGTCTCCTAAGCGAAAAGGTATTTTTTTTATTATCATAGTATTAATTTTATCTTATTAGTATTAATTTACTTTAGTATTAGTTTTTTACCTGGAAACTGAGAACAACCACCGGTTAAAAATACATTATTTGCCAAAAGCAACTGATCTTCCTCGCTGAAGTGTTTAAATACATATTCCATAGTTTCCGCCAGTCCAGCTTCTAGGTTACCCATCATTGACGGTTGAAACATTAGCTCTGGAGCCCTACAATAAATTTATCATAAATGTATCAAATTATTTTTTTGTAATAGTTTCATTTGTTAGTTATTATAGGTAGACGTGGCGTATCGGTACTGCATCTGACTGCTGTACGTTCGATTTCCACTCAAGGCAAGAAATATTTTAAAATTGAGAATTGGAAAACGGCGTATTTTAACACTACGCTCTGTCTGCCTTCTCTATTAAAAGTAAAAAAAAAAACCAGTCACCTAAAAGGTTCAATGGCCAAATGTAATTGGTGTTGGTGGTGATGCGGTTGGGCCGGCTCATGTTCTCGAAGCACCTCTTCCAACTCCACCAGACGTTCGCCATCAGCTTCGGAATCCGAATCGGCTTCTCTGCTTATACTGTTTATGGGAGAAAAATTTTATACGATTAATATTTTCTTTTGTTCGCTCTACTAACCAGGCATAGCGCGGTGTTGTGTTCCGCCATTCAACACGCAATGCCTTGGTAACTTGGTGGAAAGTGGGGAACAGAATCTCTTAACACTAGTTTCGTTGGATCCGCCTGCCGCAGTAGTATCACTATGTGACTGCAGTAGTACTACTGTGGGTACTACTATGTGCGGGATACAGTGTAAACTAAATGAAAATCGTGCCGCTTAGGTAGGGTTATAATATAATCTAGTACCTTTTTAAAGTATTCACGAAAGTTATTACAGTCTGCTGTAAAAAACATATTTTTGCATTTTGGAGTTCCTGCATTGAGGCCGACGATATGTGAATTTATATTTGAATTTATGTGTGAGTTTTACACTGTATCTCTAGCGGGGTGGTCAGAGACAACGGAGAAATGGAGGCTACCGATGGAATTCTTGCCCGCGGCGACCCCTGTCAGCTCTTTTGAGGGCTGTAACATTCCATCTGCCACGGTGCACCTCGCGAGAGCACACTGATAGGACGTTCCCCTAAGGCAACAGGCATGGAAAAGACAAGGCATAAGAACGTACGAATCACCTGATGGTAAGTGATCGCCGCCGCCTACGACCCTGTGCAACATCAGAGGAGCTACAGTTGCGTTGCCGGCCTTTAAGGTGAAGATTTTTGAAAGTACCCACGTCGTATCGAAAATCTGCCGCAGATAGGCCATACCACCAGTTAACCTATGGAATGTTAAGTCATTCCAAGTTTGGTGTGTCAAGTAGACGAGTGCGGCGTGCGGCTTGTGGAGTGGGGATCGCATATATATGAAATAATGACAACATATAATAACAATAGAACAAATACCTCTTATAGACGTCCCAGTCCTCGTCGCGGTACCCGAAGTCGTCCCCGGCGGCGGCGAGGCGCGAGATGGCGCGCATGCGCTCGGCCGCGGCCGCCGTGCGCCGCCGCACCATGGCGGCGCGGCGCGCGCGCCGGGCCTCGCGCCGCGCCACCACGTCGCGGTACTGCCGCAATCACACATTCTATTATTTGTCACAATCATAGCTTTCAAACAGACTGGAGCATTTCATTCCCACGGCGTGTTATCATTTGTAAAACCATTAAGCAATCTTTAACACACAAACGTCATTTCAAAACCTTTTTTAAATTGTGACATAGAACATTCTCGGGCGTTTTTTAGGATCCTATTGTATACGTATAATTTTGGTAAAATCATTAATATTTTTAGACTCAGACAGAATTCGGAGGAAAATGGGTAACTGAGTGTCTTAACACTAACTTCCCTCTGCCTACTCTGCTGTATGCGGGATACAACGTGAAGCTGATTTAATTTTTTGATTTAATAGGCGTCCGCTGTCACCTAATATCAAGTATACAGATCGGCGTAATAAATCACACTTAGGGTCGTGCTCAACTGTACTTTAGTGTTTGTCGGGACAATGCTATATAAAATACACATTCTGCACAGAAACTCCGCGTGTACGCATAATTGTAATTATGATTGTTTTACTGTTAAAAGGATAAATGAATAAGTCAATAAAAAACCTATTGATTTTACTGCACAAACCAAACTTAAAACTCTTAAAATATAAGTTTAGTACAAAATGGTTTATCTATTCTTACCTAATATGCATTTAAAAAGGTAGAAGAAGAATATTTTACTAAAATCTAATCTTTCTTTTCTAATTTTATATTGTAGTATTTAGAGGACGTTCTCGCGCAGTGGCACAGCGTGTGACTGTAAAAGCGACGATTTTGGGATCGATTCCCGTTCGGGAGAATGAATTATTTAATAGTTTTATTTTCTTGATCTGATACACGACGGCACGTCATTTCCTACCACTCAACAGGCAACGTCACGACTATTCAGCGGAAATTGGGGAACGGAGTGCCTTAACACTAGGTTTCCCTGCCTACCTTGCTATATGCGGTACACAGCATCAAGCTAAAAAAACAACAGTAATATTTACCTTAGCACGAGTCTCATTAAGCCAGATTTGGAACGCTTCAGGATCGGTAGGCGGTTGGAAGCGGCCAGTAGGACGAGGCTCTACTGGCTCCTCAGCATTGGCAGCCGCAGCTATTTTTTGCTTATTCTTTTCAATTTTCATGTTTAGATTTGCTATTTGTCTCTGTGAATGTTTAAAATATGTATATAAATCGTATTTTGTTATTAAATACCAACCAGAACAAAGAATTTTTTTACATATAGTGAACAATTTGTATATATATGATGTTTAAATAAATTACAGAAGAGAGATTTGATTATCTGTCCCCCAGTTATACAGATAATCCAGAATATCAATCAGGTTTTATGGTAAAAAAAAAACTAAAAAATGTGAGAAATATTCATTGTTAATATTAAAAACTAGCGGCTCGCCCACGGCTTCGCCCGCTTAAAATACATGAGTATTGATTTAATAAGCAGAATTGATTGACAACTATAATGACTTCTAATATGATTTTTTTACGATATTATCGTCAAAGAATTTTTGATTGTTTTAAATAAAAAATACGACCATTGTTGATATTTGATATTTATAAAATATACATAAAGCTAATTATTTATTACACGTATATATTTTTGTAACTTTATGTTCTTTCTACCTATATAATATACTCTGTTAAATGTGCTGATGTCAGTGAATAATTTAATTTACTCATTCAGAAACAGCCTTAAATGTTAAATTATTGATTTGAAGGATTCATAATATTCTTTGTAAAATAACTGTAATAATTGCATATTAACTCTTGTACAGTTTTTAAATTAGTTACATATATTATATGAACGAACCAACCAAAAAATCTTTGTATTTACTTGATATTTCGTAATCTCCAATAACAATTCAATTTTGTTTACTTTATTGTATAAAATATTGTATAATAGTGCTTCAAAAATATATATTTTTATGAACAGTCATATAACCCAGACGTTTCGAATGTCATTCTTTAGCCAGTAATCGTACCAGCGCGCTTGCTATATAATATTCGCAGGCAAGCTAATGCCTTCAGTTCATTCAAATGACGATAACTTTTTTTTTTATGAATCGATTTTGATGAACTAAACTTTAGTACTTAAGTTGAGTTAAAACAAAGCAATTGGTGAAATTTTCAAGTAAATCGGTTCAGTACTTTCAGAGAAAAATGCGGACAAAAATATGTCGACAGACAGACAGACAAGAAATTAAAAAAAAATCTTTTTGCTTTCTATTATTCTTTTTAAGTGTCCCTCTATCCATTTCAGTCAAAATTACTAAATGTACAGACAAAATATTTTTACTGTCTTATTATATATAGAGATAACATAACATAAAAACTATTTATGAAACTCTTTAAAAAAATGGGAGAAGGCGGCCTTATCACTAAAAGAGATCTGGAAGGGTCCAGGTAACCTAATCAAAAGGATCAATATAAATGATATTTAAATATATACCCAACCTGTAAATCACCGTAATTCTTTATCTCAAAACCTTTTATTGCTTCGTTGAACTCTTCAGTGTCACCATCTTCTATCAAATCCTATAAATATGACAATTATGTTATAAATAAATTTGAAAAAATATGAATTGACTATTTCATACCTTTTTGTTAACAAAAATTACAGTAATATAATTGTGATTTAGAAAAAAAGAACACTTCGATGTTTCGTATTTTTTTTGGATGGGAAAAGCGGATACTGGAAAACCGGTGCATTACGTGAGTTGTAAGGGTCAAAAAAGTGTCAGAGTAAAAGATGAAAATAATTCCTTTACAGTGGGAATTGAACCTGCAACTACAGTCAGACATTGTCGCACTTTGCCAAGATATAATAATTAAGTATTGTAATATACCTGCAAGGCAAGCAATTGGTTCAACTGTTCCTCATCTTCTGCAAGTCTTTCTTCACGTTTCCTTGCATTTATTTCCAGGAGCCTCCGAGCCATTTCCTTTTTTCTTTCTTTTTGTTGTTCAGCTAAAAAAAATCATATAAAAAATGTTTAAAATTATAAATATAGAAGATTTTAACTGTTTACAATTTATAATTTAAACTTAATTAGTCCTAAATATCATTAACAATTCTGTCTGAACATAATTTGTGTCTCATAACTTAGCATTATTATTTAATATTTGTAAATCAAAAAATAAATCAATCGACATTTATACATCCAATAAAACTACTGCACACATAAATATATTTTTTAGCGTCCACTGTATCCACATATATATAAGATTGATGGAGGCATTTGAAAGTATTCCATTCTCTGCGCATCGCTATATTTTCGAAACATTGCGTGTTGAATGGCGGAACTCAACACTGCGCATTAACTTGTTACCGGAACGAGGAAATAAAAATAATTAATTAATGAAACCTTATGAATATCTTCGAGTTTACAATCACACACGGTGCCGCCACGCTGGCCCCTCGTCTCCTCGACTGTAGCTATATTTAAAAAAATAATACACCTGTAAGGCCTGATGAACTCGAAGATTGCACAAATGGTAACTGCACTCTTTTCACATTGGCCTCGTAATAATCTGGATTGGCCCACTTTCTTATCTCATCCTGGTAGTCTAGGGCTATGGAACTGTGTTCTTGCAATATTTCCTCAATCCTTGACATGGTTATCGCATTTACATGCACTGGATATTTTAATTGCAGAAGTTTATGCATATAGCATATTATTTCGCTACCACCTAGAATTGAAAACTAAATTAATTATATTTTAATATTTTTTTTTTCGTAAACGCTGTAGGCAGAATAAACCTAGTTTTATGACACACTAATCTGCATTTCCGCACAAGCTTTAAAACACAGCGTGTTAAGTGGTGCAACTCAACGTCACTCCGTTTTCACCAGAGCGAAGAAATGAAAATAATTTTGGTTCCATTTCATCAAATGGGAATGAACTCACAAGTCTCGCGTTAAAGGTCAGACCCAGTCTTTCCTCTGCACTACGACAGGAAAATTTGTGAAACTGTAATGTTTATATGAACAGTAAAACTATAAAAATCGTGTAAAACATTAAATTTTACATCTAATCAACAAAATATAAACTATTTCATAATTTATCTTATTATGGAGCTTCAGAGTGAGTCAGTTATTAATTACTGATATCCAATAGAAATCAAAATGAATACCCAAATTGATTCTTCTGGCATGTTCCTCGATGACTTGTCCCCTAATGACTGGTACTATGTGTATTGTATGATATCCGCAGTTAACAATAAGTGCCGTGTCCCCTATGTCGTTTTTATAGAGACTAAAGAGTGAATCAACTCCATAACTTACTGCTGGAACACCATAACCTTCGAAAAGTAGCTCTGACATTACTGGAAAAATATAATTAAATAAGTACTTATCAATAATAAGCTGGAAATGTAAACATAAATAAAAGTCGAAAGTTGAGGCCAGTCGGGGAGCAGCGGCACGGAGTGTGGCTGTAAAATCGACTGGTTGTGGGTTCGATCCCCACTCGAGGATGAAATATTTACTTAAATTTATATTTCCATTTCTTCGCTCTGGTGTCGAGGCTAAAAAATACATTCATATACTTATTTACAAAAGAGTTTATACAATACTTACATTGTCGACTATAGTTGGGTGTAACAAATGCCTCAGTCATGACAATTGGATGTGGAACACAACCCTCACTGTCAATACCCAAATGGGAAAAAATATAATCACACACTTGCTCTTGAACTTCAAAATGGGTGACCACATTCTTATCAAATTGGGTTTTAAGTTGAAATCTAAAAAATATTGGAAACAGCTCAGTATTTTTGTAAAGTATTAAATAAACATTTTTTGCATCTTTAAATATGCAGCTTTTGGCCATCGCATTTACACTCATTTGCTATCCATATAGCAAAAGATTATAAACACAACGGTTGTGGATTTAGTTCAACTCTTCATACTAAATCAATTTTATTTCCTGGCTTTGGTAAAATAAAGTGAGCGTTGACTACCGCAACTTAACACTTTGGGCGTAAAGTGAATAGTGGTGTCTTAGCACTAAGTTTTCTTACATACATACTTCATACAGTATGATAATTAGACTTAAAATAAAACATACCTGACAGCTTCAATATTGATTATATCATTCCCTATCTGAATTGGTGGTGTAACTGGAGGTTCAGCATCCTTTTTACATCTATCTTTTCGAGGTCTGGCTATTAAGTTCTTAAATGTTAAATATGGCTCATCATGTATTGACCATCCCACTCTACATTGATAAGAACCTGATAAATAATATATCAAGTTAATTTTAAATTATAAGGGGCCATGCATAAATTACGCCACACAAATTTAATTATTTTTTATCTTTTGCCTGTCTTTCACTGCTGGTCACATTTGGGAGACTCCCTTCCCATTTTGCAAATCTACACATAGAGGAGTAACCAATAATATTAAATTAAATAACAGCTTCAAAATTATGTTTATATATAATATTTTGAAATGTGCAATCACAAAATTAAGGGCCCCTCGTCACTCCTCGTCATACTTCGTCGTCGCCTTCCTCCACTTTAATGTGCAACATAATTTATGAATGGCCCCTGGAATGTATTTTTTTTTAAAAGCATATTTTGACTTACCATTATCAATAACTAAAGGAATGTGTCCAAACTTTATTGTAGGCCCATATTCATGAACTATATCTGGCACTGTTTTATAATCTTTTAGCACTAATACATCTTCGATAATATTATCTAATTCCATTGTACAGCAAAATATTCTTATTCATGGAGTTGTGTTCCACCCATATACAGTGACCATATAGGCTGTAAAAGTATTTTGTATGGAATTAAACAAAGTACAAGAAAAAAATATTAGTTTAATATCAATTTTATCCTATCCTACTATATAGTATTAAAAATTAATTAAAAATTAGCTTCACGCTGTATCCCGCACACAGCAGGGTAGGCAGAGGGAACCTAGTGTTAAGACACTCCGTTCCCCACTTTCTGCCGAATTCTGGAGGCATTGCGTGTTGAGTGGCAGAACTCAACGCCGCGCTTAACCTCGACACCAGAGCAAAGAAATGGAAATATAAATTTAAGTAAATATTTCATCTCCTCGAGTGGGGATCGAACCCACAACCAGTAGGTTTTGCAGTCACACCTCGTGCCGCTGCGCCACTACCGGCCTCAAATTAGTATTAAAAATCTTTACATATAATAAAATCTTAACTAATTTTTGTCTTTATGTGGAAAACATTTGGAAAAATCTGTTACTGGTGACATTTATCAATGTAATAAAACACAAAATAGTTCAACTTTCAACTTTAGAATAGTGAAGTCAACTTCACTATTCTAAAGTTGAAAGATGATTTCACTATTTTTAATTTTGGATTGTACCACCCACCAACCCACCAAATTGATTATTTTTTCTTTGCCTGATATTTTTATTTAAAAAGAAAAGAAACAGCTTAATCTATGTAAATTATTACAATAATGACGAATTAAAATAGGAACAGTAAACAAGGCGGCTCATTTCAAAACACACAGACAGAAATGCCTCCTAATCCGTATTATCGGAGACAATATAAAGACACAATTTATTTAGTACTAATACGACTTTTTTTTAATAGCCCATTCGGATGCATTTTGAAAAAGCCGCCTCGGGGCGTTCTATGTACATTCAAAAAACCGAGAACCGTCATCTCGTTCGTCACAAATATTTAACCTGTGAAGACCGAAATCAAGAACCGTTAATGAGGAACTTTTACAGTATTTAATTATTTATATACCAGTAAGAATATAAAATTTGTATTTGGTAGCTTCAGCAAGTGTTGCTTTTGTCATCTAATGTCAAGTTGACATTTGACTTTAAAGTGTGTATATGTCAAAACTATTGTTTTATTCGTTAAAAAATTACCATTTTTTAAATAAAACAACGTGGTAGAAAAGTAGTTAGTCTAAAAATTTGTAAATTAAAAATAAATTAATTAAATTTATGGTTTTTTGTTGAAAAATTGCACTCACGTGTTTTTATGTGAATCCAATATCATAAGGAATTGTAGAATTGTTGCCACCTCCGTCTGACGCAATTCCAGAGTTGCGTGGTTTAAGCAGGTCCACTTAATTGTCCACGCTTGGAGTCACTGGTGGAGCAGCAGTTTCGAAAACCACCGAGGAGCTTGAGTAAAACACCAACATTCGAGACTTACAGAGGAGGTAGGTTAGGTACGAGAGCTGTGTGAAATTCACACCTTACTTGGCAAAACGGAGAACTAGAGAGTAGATCGAAGTATGATAACATCTAACCACAACGCAATAACATTTGCGCTGCGCCTGGAAAGGGCCAAAAACTCAAGCCCATCGCCACACGCAGATACAATCAATACCAAGAAAACAAAGTGGTCAGACTTCGTTATCACCTTCAAGGCTGCGCTAGCCGAACACAACATAGCTAAGTACAACATTTTTCAGTCTCGAGCCCGGGGGAGCTAGATGAGATGTTAACAAGTTATACCTAATCCACAGCTTATGCGAAAGAGCAATACCCAAAGTGAAAGGCGATCCTAGGCCGCCATGGTGGTCAACCACCCTGGACAAACTACAGTCAGACATGCTTAGAAAGAAACGCCGAATCCGAAACACTGCACCCAGACGAAGAGAGTTCACTGTCGAAGAGTACATAGTGGCAAAGGAAACATACCACCAAAAGCAATAGAGGCTGCCACCCAGAGCAGGAAGGAGTGTACTCCTCAAGGCCGCGAGAGCGTTTGGGACGGCGTCTACAGAGTAATAAGGAAGACGTTCAAAAGAAAAGATGACATGCTGCTAAGAAACACAGCAGGCGAAACACTGTCCCCAGATCAGTCAGCCGAGCTCCTTGCAAAGACGTTCTACCCTGATGACTCTGTGGAGATCAAATTCGAACAGCACAAACGAGTCAGAGAAACCACAGAAGGAAGAGCTCCAACGGAGATTCAAGATCTGTCGAAAAACGACCCTCCCTTCACGGATGAGGAATTGGAAATGGTTCTCTCGAGCCAGAATCCCAAGAAACCACCGGGACTGGATGGACTGACGTCCGACATATGTAGTGCGGCAATCAACTACGACAGGGAGGTATTCTTGGCGATAGCAAACAAGTGTCTCTCGCTGTCATACTTCCCCAAGCAGTGGAAAATCGCCCACGTCTGCATCCTCCATAAACAAGCAAAGGACGACTACACCAACCTAAATACTGCCGATCTTGGGAAAGACGGTAGAAAAGCTCCTAGTGGGAAGACTGCAGTAGCACCTACTACCAACGCTTCATCCCAGCCAGGATGGATGCCACAAAAGGGAACCGTGGACGCCCTCTATGATTTAATACACCACATAAAAAGGGAGATGATACAGGAGAAGAAAATAATTTTGCTCTCCTTAGACATAGAGGGCGCCTCGACAAGGCTTGGTTTTCGCATTGGTGGCCTCATACTTAGAGAATCGAAGAGTTATTATGAACTACGCCAGAGCATCCAGTGAAAAGGGTACCACAACAGGTACCACCAGGGTACCACAAGGGTACCACAAGGGTACCACAACGGGTACCACAAGGAAAGGGTACCACAAACAAAGGGTACCACAAAGATAAGGGGACCGAGCTTGACATTTACTCCGCAAGCCCCTGCATCCATTCCCTTAAGGCGCACGGATACACTGACCCGCGAATACCACACTGCAATGACGGCACCCTATATCTGGTCCACACGCAGGAGGAAAAGAAGCGGTTGAAGGACCAGGAATATGGATCTGGAGCAGGTTCGCACGTCATGACTATCCATGAGGCCCAGGGACAGACCTTCGCAAATGTGATCAGTGTCCGAACCGGAGGCGCAAGGCTCCGATTCCATGAGAGCGTCTCTCATGCGGTTGTCGCGGTAACTAAGCACACCAACACCTGTGTCTATTACTTTGACGATAGCGGTGATGCAATCGGCAACTTCATCAGCCGAGCGGTGGGAGCATCGTCTACAGAGTCGCAAAGAGACGATAGGGGGGACGATAGGCATTGCTCCACATTTTGCAGTAGTAGGAGAGCATTTTGCGTAAGCCATTTTATGAACAAAAGCAAGAACCATAAGAACCATGACTAGCATAAATGGCCTAGTTATTATTTGTATTTCCCTCAACACTATAATTAAGCTCCTAAATCCTAAGATCTATAGAAAAAAAATGTCGGTAGGGGTCTCATCCATCCCACTCTAGTATAAGCCTCTAGACCTAAGTTCATTTAATACTGTCCCAAAATATGTACGCCACTTTAAATTTTTCTAAATTATTGAATGTATAATTTTTTTTTTATTGAATGTATAGATTGTATAGATTATATAATTTATATCTCTATATCTTATAAAATAAGAACGCATTTCGTCTCTGTCTGGCCTTTCTAAGCGATCTTCTTCTAAACCACCCAACGGATTTTGATGCGGTTTTCACTATTAGGTAAAGTATTTCTCAGGGAAGGTTTATATATAGCTTATTATATGTATATTTTATTGTAATTTGACATAAATATGATAAATGTGCATAAAGTCCTACCTGTTGTAACACTTTCACGCATGCGCTGCTTTAATGGTAAGTCCTACATGAAAATAATATACTAGAGTATTATTCCTCTTATTAAGATCTACAAAAAAGTCAGCGACAGCATATTTGTATCTTCTAAGGATAACATACAGTGAGCATATTTCTGTCTAAAAATAGTAATTTGAATATATTTTTTATTGTGAGGGATGTTTGTCCATAATGGTATCAATCCTTATCCTTTTAAATACTTTATTAATTTTCTACGTTAAACGAAGATAAAATTTGTCCTTTACACTAATTGGAAATTCCGAATAGTTTTAGAGAAAAACGCATTTAATTGTTGACACATCGCGCCGGCTATAAACCGCAGATTTGGCTCATGTTTCGTTTATCCCTTACTCATAAAGCATATAAATAAGTATATTAGTTACGTTGGCCATTTAATGGAGATCAAAACTGTCTTTTACTGTTTTTCATTTTAATAAGTACTTTAGAAGTTGTTACAATATCAAAAAATCCTTGCTGCGAAACGGCTCGCCACGCGCCATGCGTCCCCCCGCGCCCCGCGACGCGTCCGCCGCGCCCGTCTCCCCGCCTGCCTCTGTAGCGAAGTAGATTTAGATGCGATTGTACGTATTGGATAATTAGAGTTTAATGTATTATTTCAGCGCGATATATTTAGTTACATCTTTTTTGATTAATAGAATAGTAGGTAGTCTTTTGTTTATCATTTCTTTCGTTTAAGTATCCTGTTGTTTATTTTGTTTACTCTTCTTCTGTTTTTTTATTATATTTTTTTACCTTTTTAAACATTTCCTTTTTTAATTTAATTATGCCACGAAAAAGTCGTTCATAGGTCGTAGAACAAGAAATGCAAATAAAAATCGTTTAAGTCTTACTAATGAAAGCGTAGAGGAGACGGAAATTAGACGGTAATTTAAATATATTTTCTTATTGTAAGGGATGTGTGTCCATAATGATATTAATCCTTATCCTTTTAAATAAGTTCTTAATTTTCTACGTTAAACAAAGATAAACTTTGCTCTTTACAATATTTCGAAATTACAAATAGTTTTAGAGAAAAGCTATATCGACTCATGTTTAACCCCCTACTTTCAGTATATATATAAGTATAATAGTTACCTTTTGGCCATTTAATATAGATTAAAATGTTGTTTACTGTTTTTCATTTCAATAAGAACTTTAGAAGATTAGTAGCACAGATTTAAAATTATGGTACTAAAAAATTCTTGCTGTGCAACGGCTCGCCGCCCCGCAACCTTTTGATTAAAAAAACCGCCGCACCCGCCTGACTTCTTTCCCCCGGGCATGGAAGGAAGGCATGGTCATGTTGCCCAAGGCTGGGAAGAGCCCGCAGCCTGAGGGATACCGATCTATAACCCTCCTTAGCGCGGTCGCCAAGCTGTTCGAGATGTTATTCCTCTCACTTTTCCAGTCGCACATCCACCCGCGAAGCGAACAGTTTGGCAAGCGGGTATACCACTCTGGTTATACTACGCCGCAACAGCGATCAACCGAAAGGAGAGTGCAATAGTAGTCTTCTTCGACGTAGCGCGCGTATTCGACCGCATTAGCACCCGGGCCTACTTCATTAAGTGCTCAGAGCCGGCACCCCCCAGCACGTCGCACATGTCTTTGCCTCCCTGCCTCAGTGACAGGATATTTTGCGTGAGAGTTGAGAGTTCGAGGTCTAGCAGCGACTCGATCGCTGTCGTTGTTCCCCAGGGCAGCATTTTTTCACCTGCTCTCTACGCACTATACACTGATGACATCACAACGCCCTAGCGAGTATCACTCAACGAGAAATCCTGCAGGTGGTCCAGAACCTCATCCTCCGTCGAGTGACGCAGGCGCCATACTAAGTGAGGAACACCACGCATCATCGCAACATAAAAGTAGAGAGCCTGGAGGTACACATTGGTCGTCTCGCGTCCAACGCATTCCGCTGCGCCAATGTACCTGTACCTAAGGAGCAGCACTCCATGGCATATCCGGCCGCCCGAGGTCAGACGTCAGATGACTACCGAGGGACTTTCTATCCTCCTCCAAATGCGACTCATGAGCCTTGCATTGATCCTTGGTCGTTTAAGCTAGGCCTCCCTCAGGAAACCGAGGGTCTCATCTGACTGAGTTGACCGCTTAGATGGCATTTGATAATCCTTCCAATCCCGTTCCGCACCCCTCTCTCTGTGTCTGCTCTAGAGCAGGTTGTCGCTTGAGCCCACGGCCAGGGAACCAACGCCCAGATGTCGTTCGGAGCTACTACGGAGATGGACGAGAGAATGCTTCAATTCTGCGCCTGGCTCTATAGCAAAGTTAATTTAGAAGCGATTGTACGTATTTTGGAGTTATCCAATAATTATAATGTATTTCAACGCGACATAGTTGGTTACATCTTTCGTTTAAGTATTTTTGGGTAAGAGAATAGTAGGTAGTCTGTTGTTTATAATTTCTTTCGTTAAAGTTTTCTGTTGTTTGTGTCATTTGTTTAAATGTGTGTGTTTTTTAAACAATTGGAACATCCTTATTGGAACTACAAAAATGCGGGTTGCATTAAGGTTTAAATAATTTTCACATTAGTAATCTTAAGTGTTTTGCAAACATAGGTACATTACATGAATAATTCAGAAGTTAAGCGGGCGAAGCCGCGAGCGGGTCGCTAGTTCATTATAAAATAGCCAATGCAGCATAATAAATTAATTATAAATACTATGCGGGCGAAGCCGCAAGTGGTCGGCTAGTGTATATATATATATATATATATATATATATATATATATATAAACCGGGGGTGAGATTCACATGAGACATGTAAAATAAAAGCCACAAATAAATAATACTCATGAAGTTTAATCACTGATGGATCAGGAACAGTACCCACTTCAAATCTCTACCATTTCTACATTCATAAATATAATATAGAATTTCATAATGATTATATTTTTATTTTATTTTAATTTATGTAACAATAATAAATCTTATAGGAATGTGCTTATTCAAATTTAAAAACAATTTGTATCATATGTAATGGTGGCATGACATAATTTGTATTTTCAAAATAAATAACTTTAAAATACAATACATATTACATTCTGTATTATTAACGTAACAAATAAGTGATTTATTAAAATATTCTTAGTGTTTCAACACCAGATTTTCTTTACTTAATTATTGCAGCATTAAATTGGTAAAACAGTATTACTTTATATACAATATTGTAATAATGAAGGACGAATGACAAATCAATATCGCTACTTTACTGCAATAGTTAATAGAAGACAACAATAACAATTTAATAATGCATGACGACATATTAGGCTTTAGCCCCAACGGCGGTGCCACCAGCTTGCTTGTCAATTTGTTCCTTTTCCAATTGCTTGCCAAGGTACTCCCTGTAACAAAGATATATTTACATTATTATTATGTTGAAGACAAAATTATTTTCCCGGCTTTATGTTTTATTCCCCAAAGTAGGATGCAGGTAGTGAAAACCTAATATTAAACTACAATTCATTTTTAACGAGAATTCGACAGATTACGTGTTGAATAGCGGAAATCTTCAGAACAGAGAATTAAAAATAACTCATTCAGGTCCGAAAAGGTTAAAATCCATCATATTTACAGTCACATACTGACACAATGTACCAAAATGTTCTGTTCTGAGATAATATCTTTATTAATATAAAGTTGTAGCATGGTTTCATTTAGTAAATTTAACAGTTTAAGTACAAACAACAGTCGACAAAGTTAAAAAAAATACTAACCAGTTGTGGACCATAAGTTTTTGTACCGCAAGCAAGGCCTCGTAGCGCACGTTGGGGTCCTCATGGCTGAGCAAATACATGACGCGTTGCTTACCGCCTAGTTGCTCGATAATGCTGTTAACAATGACGAAGAAAAATTTAATCAAAATTTACTAATGTTAAATAGACTTTACAATTTTTTTTCACGCTTCACGCTGTATCCCGCATATAGTAGGGTAGGCAGAGGGAACTAAGTGTTTAGGACAGGTTGTTCACAATTTTTCGCCCAATTTTCCTGTCTGTTGATTGGCAGAACGCGCAGCTTTTCTCCAGAAAAGTGAGCATATCAAGCTGTTTCTGGCCGCGTTTGTTAAGACGAGCTATATTCTCAAGCCAGAATTAAATATAAATATAATAATTTAGTCTCCATATACTCACTGCTTGCCCCGTGGGTAGTGGCGCACGTACTCGCCCACGTCGTAGCAGGCCACGGCGAGCACGACGGGGTCGCGGCTCTTCTCCAGCAGGTGCACCAGCGTGCGCAGCAGCTCCTGGCCGCGCTCGTTGAGGCGCACTGCGTTCTCGCGCCAGAATTTAGCTGATTTGTGCACGGGCGACCATTCGAGGCTGAAAATAACATTATTATATGAATACTAGCGGCCCATTCGCGGCTTCGCTCGCATACCACTTATAATTGTTTTATTATCCTGCATTATCCATAAGATAATTAATATAAATTATATAATTAATATAATTTATACATTCAATAATTTTGAGAAACTGCAAGCACTAACATGGCTGCTTGCGAGAACGAAATCGGCGGCAAGGGCGCCCCCCGCTGGACTCATGCTTATACTTGCGGCCGTAAACGGAGCGTTCAATTATCTAAAATTTATATTTTCTCAAAAAGTATACGTTCAAATTACATGCTATAAAAGACAAAGCATTTCTTCATAAAAAATCCTTGATGATGGAATAACTTTCGCTCGTAAGTTTCAATATGTTTATCAAATAAAAAAGGTTGAAATATCATCTTGCAATTTTCAATTATTTTTTTTATCACAAAATATCTTATTGTGACTTATTTATAAGAGATAGATATATCGTATCACGGTCTTTTTTTTAGAACTAATAAAATAGAACATTTTTTCCATACAATGCACTGACATATGTTTTACTATATTTGCAGCGCACGCGCTTAAAACAATTCGATGGTGTTCACTATTATAGTTATTTCGTTATTTAAGGTTAACTAATACGTACACCATAATATTATATTGCCTATAGCACTTCTGAAAAACCTAGCTTTCAAACAAAACCAAAAATAAGTAAATCGGACCAGTAGATCCAGAGATCTTAGCGTTTAAACAAACAAACAAACTCTTCCACTTTATTATATTAGTATAGATTTGTGTATCCATATCTATATTATAAATTCGAAAGTAACTGTCTGTCTGTCTGTTACGCAATCAGGGCCAAACCGCTAATTCAATTGTGATAAAATACTCATAGAGATATTTAAGGGTCTTCGAATGAACATAGGTTACTTTTTTTTCTCATATTTGTAATATTGTCGATATATACTAATATATTAAAATACTTTTTAGTTTGACAGGCAATTTATTCCGCCATGTTAATAACAACCGACCGTTGCTAAGCAACGGTTTGCAAAGTTTGTTTGTTATAAGAAAACGTCACCCAAAATGAGCTTAACGCATACATGGCGGGCGCCGAATCCTTATGAAAATGAATATAATAGTCACTTTTAACATTTCATCTGGATTGAAATTATAGTTTACTGTATAACATTCTAATAAATAATTAAGGAGATGTCACTGATTCGAAATGACCTAGCCTACGAGCGGCATAGTATGACCGACGCGAACGGGCGGGGCACACTTTGACAGTTTTATAAATTTTCATACATTTTCGAACTACTGTTATTTTTTATGTAATTATAATTAATTGATACTTTTCTTTGGTTCTTCGCTTATTCGAGTAGTAGTTTAGTTAGATTTTCATAAATTTCTTGGTGTGGTGTAAGTTGCGGCCCTGTGCGGCAGCTGCATAATATTATTTAAGTACTTATTATTTAAGGATAGAATTGTTGGTTATTTCATCTTGGATGGTTATCTATTGCGTTGTTATACACTTAATAAAATATGGTTTTAGTTTTTTGGGATTTTATTTGATATTGCTCGCAAAACTTATCATATTTAATGTAGAAAGGACTTTAGTTAGGTATTTCATATAGTATCTATGTACGCGCGCAAGGATAACGTGTAAAAAGATTTTTCCCGGGTAAATCAGTAAAATCGATCACTGAAAGTCCAATAAAAATCAGTTCAGTTATTCTGGACATTAGCTCGGGGAAATAGAAAGACAGACAGAGACAAAAAATATAATATTTTTTATTGTATTTAAGTATTATGTAAATAACCACATGCACTTGCAAAAACATAGCACAACACATTTAATTTTAATTCTTTTAAATGTTTATTTTACTTTGATATTAATAATACTTTTGATATTAATAATGTAGCGGGTTTTGTTTAATTTTTTTTTATAAACATTTTAATATGATTACGTTTACTTATAATTTTTTTCATTCAAATTAGATATTTTCAAAAACAATTTCATAAATATATCTAATAAGCATTCGTATAGTTCAAGCGGGCGAAGCCGCGTCCGGGTCCGCTATTTATTACATAAGAATGTTTGTTATAACTTAGGGGCTATACTTAAATTACGTCACAAATCTATAGCGAAGGTGAAGTGGGGAGTAAGTTTCGTCATATTTTTTACTGGAAGTAAGCCTCTATTTGTGTGAACAAAAACTTTCAAATTCACTTTTTTATTTAATAATTTCTAGGTGTAAAATTGCTAAATGTTTGACTAGCATGGTAAAGTTAACTGGCAGGGTAAAGTTAGTATAACATAATTTATGAATGTTTCTTCCGCTTCAGTAGAACTAATGAATCTTTAAGATACTCTCATGAATAAAATAAAAAAAACAATGTCAGCCCTATTCAAAAAATGTTGGAAATTCAAATTATCCATATTCACACTCTTTATTTAGAATAATCTGAGCATATAAAGGTGAAGATAAACCTCTGTGATGTAAGATAATCCTTATAATCTTGCAAATCATTTACGTAACTTAAACGATACGTTATCAGCAGAATATAAGAAGCCGCCGTGGCGCAATGGCACAACGTGTGACTGTAACCGTGACAGTTGTAAGTTCGATTCATTTTCTTAATTGGCATTCGTGCCCACAGCAGCCGCCGTTATACAGACAGACAGAAGCTATTGAGAAAAGTAAAAAATAAAATCGTATATTTTTTACTTTTCTCAATAGCTTCCATCTGCCACCACTGCTAAAAAATGTATTTCACGCAAAATTTGGTTACATACCGTCCACTCTTAACTTCAGTAGCATATTGATCAAACGAGCTAAGATCTTGTACGGAGGCTTGTAGACGATCATTGAGGAAGTCTACATCATTCATGATGTCTTCATCATCTGAACGCTTCTGCTCCAGGATTGAAAGTTGTTTTAGCACCTTGCATTGCACCATAGCGATGCAATGTTCTTTTGCGACCTATAGAGCAAATACACAAAATAGTAATAATTATTAAGATCTATATGGCTATTAAATATATAAAACAAAAGCTTTGTACAGCGTTATAAGAAAATTATGCAGACAAGGGAGTAGGAAACTTAGGCACAATTATAGTTTGATAGAAGACTGCAGAATGCTAATATTTTTTTTAAATAATGCATAAAAGATAGACTAAATTAATAAAATATTTAAGGAAAGTCGTGGCGCAGGTGCACAAGTGTGTGACTGTAAACGCGACTGCTTGTGGGTTCGATCCCCACTCGGGGAAATGAAATGTTTATTTAAATTTATATTTTCATTTATTCACACGCAATGCCTCCAGAATTCGGCGGAAAATGGCGAACGGAGTGTCTTAACACTAGGTTCCCTCTGCCTATCCTACTGTTGCGGGGTACAGAGTGAAGCTGATTTAATACAGATTTGTATTTATAAAATGACATACACCTTACTATGGCAATGCAAGGCAAATATCAATATAAGCGTCACCAGGTCCTCTAGTTTAGAGAAATCTGCTAAAAGGCAGTTTATTAAGCTATAATTAAATAATTTAAAAAACTAAAAAAAAAAAAATACTTTTTTAATTTTTTATTTTAATATTGTATTGTCACCAATGAGTATGAAATTTTCCATAAGTCATACAAGACTTCTTTACATCGAACAAAAACATATGATCTAAAAGATCAAGCTAAATTTTGTTAATGGTAGGGGAGCCAAAGCGGGTACTTCGTGATTGACTAAAGCGTGGCATATTGAGAGATTTAGATGCAGTTAAGTACTTCCACCAAATATGAGCCCCATATATATATATTTATATGACCGCCCGTCCAGAATAAAGGATCAGATTAGTAAAAAAAACTGATCATCTGAAATTCTAGAGTGCGTCAGATTAAGGTAGAGCGAGTTAGTTACATGCTAAATCATGTATATTCCACTAATTCGACAATTTGAGAGTGACGTAAAGAGGGGGGAGGGTTACAAAGTTTAAAAAAAAACGTTATCTGGATATTCTTGTGTGTGGCTAACTTTTTATTTTGAAGGGAATAATTCAAGGATTACGATAATATGACGAATTCCACTATGCTGCTACTGATTGCGTATATTCCTCTGTCCGTGTTTGTATTTCTCTCTCACTCTTTCTCTATCTATTACTCTCTCACTCATCGATGAAGATGAGTGTGAGAGTATACATATATACATAATTATTTTCTTATAAATACAACTATTTCACTTCAAACATACATTCTTTTATTTACATGCAATTTCTTGAGTTTTTAATTGATCAATGATTAAAAAAAAATAAAAAGTATATATTCTCATATTAGGCAAGTCCCTTCAGATAATCGTCAGGATATGGAGTTAGCACGTCTAGGGCATGAAGATAAACCATATTGAGTATTTCAAAGTGACGAAAATGTATTTGCACATTCGATGGCTGCAAGTTTGCGTAAACATTTTTAACTCTTACATACGAACACCTCCATCATAGAAACAATCAGATTAACATTTTTAAGAACACGTGGGATATGAGATGATGTCAAAATATTTGACGCACTCGAGCATGTCCTATATGGACAGTAGTTTCTTTTTACATTTTTGAAAATCAATAGCCGCTCACTCCACCGATCAAGATATGTATTATATGAGTTTTTTTTCTTGTTATCATCTAAGCTTCGCAAACCAATAGGTCTCTATGACGCTCGAGCAAATCTCGATTTAGGATCGTCCGCATACTGTAAGAATTTAATTTCATGGAAAAGTATATTTCAAACCTGTTGATCCTCTGGCTTCTCGATCAAGTTGCGGAACACGGCCAGGACGATGCGAGTGACCTTCTCTTTGACAGAGTCACTCAGAATATCAGCTAAAATGGGAATGGCGTTGAACTTGTTCATCTTCTCGGCAAGCAGCGAATTGAATGTCAGCACCCACAGGCAGAACACTAGTTGGTATTGCACCTAGAAATTATTTAAGCATATCATAATCATTATAATAAGCATACTTCTATTTATTTATATTTCATTTTGGATTTTTAATCGACAATAAAGATATTATTAAACATAATGACATAATGATATTTTCTGGTGGAAGACTAAAAAGCTTAAGTCTAGCTTTGAACAGATATGTTCGTGTAAAGGTTTTTTTTATTTTTCAGGGTAAATTTGTTGTTAGTAAAATGTCTAGGGTGGGCACGCGACCATTTTGAGGTGGGCACGGAGCACCCGGACATTTTTGTTTCTACGTCCACGAATAACGAGAAAATGTATTTGTAAAAATCTCCCTACAGAGATAACAACATAAAAAGTTGTAACAAGCGTATAAAAATTTCGACGTAACTTGATGAGAACGTATGGCTTAGTGGTCAGAGCGCCTGATCGGTTTCCAGGAGACGCGGATTCGACTCCCGCTACGTTCAAATTTTTATACATTTTCTAAATAAGTATTTTTTTGTAACCTAAGTGTGGAATATCACTTTAAAAAATGTTAAAACTAGATATAATTCAAGCAACTATTTTACCTTTAATTAATAAAGAGACAATCCATAAAATTATGATGCTCATCATGCAAATATAGATCGAGAGGCAAACCTACGGCATTTGTCTTATTATTCAATGTTACTAATCATTACAAAGAGATCGGTTAAGGCTGTATTGATGTGATTCCATATACCCAAAGAGCGGAATATTTGGGGCTCTATAAAAGAGACATATGCTTCTCTTCCTATTTTGCGGGCCTTATCTTACGTACATCCGCAACCATAACACTAAAGTGGACGAGTCATGGCCGTCATCTTGTTTCTGAATTTCGCATTTTCACTCAGGAAAAAAAATACCTGTGTAATAATCTAAGCATCTCATCTACATCTAATTACAGAGCGGCCCCTATTCGTCGGCCGTCCTGTACGTCAATTTAAAAAAAAAGGGCTGAAAAAAAAAACACAAACATGTCAATTACCTGGAAGTTAACCCTCGAAGCGAGAATAGACAGCAATGTAGAAATGCCATCGACCGAGAGGAAGGCGAAGCGGTATTCGTCCACACGCAGCATCATTTGCAGGCACCGCGCTACAGACTGGATGTAGTCGTTGGTCTGTGGAAAAATGTGTCAATATGTATTTTAATGTGTTTAAAACAAAGTTCTATAACAAAAAAATATATGATTATAATGATTTGTATTTATTTAATTTATTTCAAGTTCTATTGTAAATTAAAGTTTGTAAATAAGTTTCAATATTGGCTAAAATATCCTAATATAACATAAAATGTATTAAAGGCATATCGCGTTATTTAATATATAATAGTAACATAATAATCATTTTGGCAGTCGTTAGCAGCGTTTGTAAATTTTATGCATTTATTAGTGTAATATCCAGAAGCACTTTGAGAACATACCGCAATATTTTAAGCCGTTATTTTGTATACAATGTGCATATTATATTATAGGTATTAGGTGTTTTGGTTAGTAGAAGCATGCCAAACTTACATAAGTACCGTCGACAGAATAAAGATCATTTACAAAACCAACTCCTGTGGAAGAGAGTAATTTGAAAATGTGACTTTATTCTGATACATTAGTGACAAACTTCATTTAGTATCACTATAATAGACTAAGACAAGAAGATTAGACACATTCCACATTATTGAACAACATTGAAGTGTTGCCAACAGGGGAATACCTTATGCAGGCCGGGTGGGTAGTCCTCATGCGATTTAAGAACATCAAAAGAGCTGTAAAGGCTCGAATATTTTTCCTGATCCTTGTCAGCTGTGTGTTTTTCTTTGTGCTGTTTTGTATGTTTATCGGAGAAATGTTGTTTTTCATGTTCCAACATAACCTGCTCGGCATGCTCTAACTCAGCAGACACTTTCTCCGCCTTACCAGAAAACAAATCTCTGAGTGTGGTCAGAGCCTCATAGTTTGACTATTGAATGATGATGATTTTTGCATAGTTTTATTAGTTTCAATAGAAATCCTAATAGAGGGAATTATGCCTTATTTGTGTATGGAACATTATAAGGCATATGTTATTTATGGATACATGGAAATATATATAAACTTAAATTTATACATAGTAACTAATGAGTTAGTATAGAAAATACTAGCACTAGAAAAATTACAATCTACTTTGAGAATATTTATACAGTTGGTCTACAGGATTACATACCAATACAATACAAAATAAAATTAAAAAAAAACCTCCCAGTCCCAACTAATAAATTATTAAATATAAGATAATAAACTCATCTGATTTGTAGAAATTTATTTCAAATTTATGTTTTGCTTGCAGCTCTCCCTTTCAACACACTAAAATAATATATATGTATTACACATATAAACCTCGCTTTCAATTCATTCTGTTAATTAGTGCAAACATCATTAAAATCTGTATGTAAAGATATTATTGTCAATAAGAAAGTTAACAGACTTTAGTTGATTTTTCATTGGGTCCATTCTTATTTAGGTTATAAGTTTTTTAGGTGTAATAATATATTACAAGTTTAAAAGGTTTTTTATTTATTTATATGCTGCTAAGCTTTGCCAAAATTATTGTTGGAATTTATAAAATAGATAAATATGTTTATCATTTGAATTATATTTTAATATTATATTAGGAGATATATATTTTCATTTATAATTTTAAAATATTTTAAATTATATTTCAAATATTCTAAGAAGAATTCATGTATGGAAGTGTTTATATTCACATCTTGCAAGTTGTTTCTTGTCCTTAAAATATAAAATTAACTGCATATTATACTTTGGAAGTTATTAGTGTTTTATGAAAGTTAACATGCAAACTATAAAAACAACATGCAACAAAAATCAACAAAAATAAAATTTCTATACAATATCCAATCAAATAATATATTATATATAAAATACGGTATATAAAATAATATAAATTATGTTATTATAATAACTCATTATTAGATTAGAGCATCTTAAAACAAAATTATTTCAAAAATATCTTACTTTAAAATCATAATATTATGTAAATAATAATATAGTGTATTACTATACTGAAGAAATGAAATACTTACATTTATATTTCTATTATTTGTAGAGGTTTATTCCCCACTAAGTATGGAAAAATATTTTACTGGAATCAGCTTCTTGGAAACCAAGGTTTTCTCAGAACCATGGGTTTGAGTCCCACTATATAACCAATGTTTATGTTTTTTTAAATACTTACATTCATCTTGAGCTGGTCCTTTAACCAGGAAAGGTAGAAGTGCAAATCACTTTTTTCCATAAGTTGTGGGTGCCAGCATGCCAGCTTAGCAATGATACGAGCAGTCATATGCTGAACAAACTCATCCTGACGGTTAAGTAAGTTCAGGAATGGCTGCCAAACATTACCATGTTTGGCATTACGGAATATTTTCACACGGGATTTGTCTTCCTAGAATAGTTTAAAAAATATATTAAAAATTAATAAGAAATTGCTATTATTTTGTTTATTTTGTAACATCATACACAGCAATTGGTCTAAACAAAAGTTCAAAATGAAGAAAGAGTTCTTACCGAAAGAATGTCGTCAATCAACACAAGAACATATTGGATGGTGTTATCTTTGCTAATATGAGTAATCAAGTTGAGGAATACATCAGCACAGCCGTCAGGGTTTTTATCAGGTAAATCTTTCTGTCCTCGTTGGTCTAAGTTCACAATGAAGTCGTGATCACGTTGAGTTATCATTTGCGATCTGTTAATATATAATTAGATATTTAAGTACCTACTCATAAAATGCATTTTTCATATTTTCGATTAAATCAATACTCACTGCAAATAAGATTGCCAGTTAATCTGGCTTTGACGAATCTCACTTGCTCTGATTTGTAAAACACTTGTGGCGGCGATCATATCTGGAAGAAATATAAATTTATGGATTTAATATTAATTTGTATGATGTTAAATATTAAGTATGTATTTAACATTTAAGCATATACGTACCGATTTTTTCATCACCAAGTGTGGGGATTAGTTTGCTAACGTTCTCTTCATTAATGTTAGCCATTTTGGCTTTAAAAATTGACGAAAAAGACACTCACAATAAGATAATTTTTGGAGAGAATTATTTGTCAGAAAATAGAAAATTCGTAGACAGATACCTCAGCTGAGAGGTCTTGTGACTATTCGACGTGAAGTTAGCTTTATATTATCTAATATATTTCTTACCTTCTCTAATGTAGACTTTTTTTGCTGCAAACAAAAGGGATAGCAATATAAATCTTATAACTGTCACCACTGTTTTAAGCAGTTTAGCCAATATTAAAATGTAATTCATGTCAAATTATTAAAATACAGACTGTTCCAAATAAAGAAATCAATATTTAGATTTTTTTAATGTCTACTGGGTAGGCAAATAAAAAATCATATATCTATTTTTTTAATAGCAGCGGTAAATAACGTAAAGCATAAGTCATAGGATTTTTTAAATTAATATTTTCCAATAATGCCAAATGAACAATATATAATAGAAAAATGTTGAGAAATCTCAAAGTTTTTTTTTAAAAGTATCACATTCCTTTTTACCAGAGAAAATAATCAACTAATATTTTTGATAATAGCTTGAGCTGCTGCTTATTTTTTGTATTATGTATTTATTGAATATTTGAAATAAGTCGCAACAAAAGAAAAAAAAACTATAAATGAAATAAATATATATATCATATAAAAGCCTATATCATATAAAAGCCAAAATATATTTTAAAAGTTTTCTGAAAAATATTAAATAACATAACTCAGACAATTGACTAGACTTTGTCATGAAATTAATACTTTTAAATATCCTATATTAACAATTATATACTACGGGTTTTAGCAGCGCCATCTAAATTTCACAAGGTAGATAGTTGACATATCGAGGTTAATTCCTATATTCCAATTTCACTCTATCTTTTAAGCAAAATGTCACTTGTCAATTTTTAAGTAAACTTCTATAAGCTTTATCGAGTGTCGACCTTATTTTGTTTATAATATGAGAGCGAGTTAGGATCTGTAATATTATGTATTATAATATTTTCGTACTGTTTATATTATACAAATAATTTATTTTAACGTTTTATTTGTTCATGTAAACAGGCCACTTTTAAATAAATACGTAGTAAAAATTGTTACAAAAATATCAAAAAAGTCGCCTTGAAACAATTATATCAATTAGCTTTTATTATTTAAAGCAAATAATGAAAATATGGAGTTAATCTATTTTAAAGGTACAGAATTTCATAAACTAAGATAAAATACTTACGATTAAACCTTTCGGGATCGGCTTCACGTTTCGGCTTAGCTTCCATGTTTCCTAAATTATTTTATTTAATATCTTTTGCTTTGTATACTCAAAAATTTTGTATCGTGGTTCATTATATCTTATTTTTGGATAAGAAGTTGACTTTTTGTGTTACAGATTAATAATTTGAGCTTGGACTTGTGACACATTCTGCTAAAAATAAATTTTGGGAACCAGCCAGTTCTTTTGTCATGGTTAGTTTGCAAGAAGACTATCAATTTGAAAATCAAAATGAAAGTAGAAAAAATTCATTGTCTATGGAACCAGAATCTTTACATTTACCACTAGATCGGTCAATATGCATGGTATTTACTGGTTATTACAATGGAATAGGTGTAGAGATTAGATCTTTGGAGGAGATGTCATTGTTACACCATATGGGTTGTTTTGGTAAAGGGTCTGCCTCTAGATCAAAACCAAAAGTGATAAAAAATAATAGTCCTAATATTGTGCGTAAAAGACAATTTTTAAAAAGAAACTATTGGTACAAAAGATTTGGAAAAACTGAAAAGTCTGCTGTTTCTGATAACTTTTTTAAAGAAATAGACAATCTTAGTAAAAAGATAGTAAATGACACTAAAAATCATGGAAGGAGAGATGTAATTGATTTAGTTTCAAGTGAGGAGAATGAGAGTGAAGAAAATTATCAGTCAAGTGATATAAATGAATTTGATTTATCAGAAGAGCAAAATATAGTAGTTATAGTACCTAACAGTGATTCTGAAGATGATAATTATTTTGCTAATATGAAACCACAATGTTGCATTAATAAAACAATCTTGCAAGAAAAATTAATGTTAACTTTAGAGGAGGCTTTCTTTTTGCTCTATGGATTAGGATGTCTGCAAATAGTAGACAAAAATGATCAACTTTTAAGTATAGACAGTTGCTGGAAAACATTCAGTGATAGTAGTTGTAAATTTATTGAAAAATATGTTGTTTATCATTATTTTAGGTCAAAAGGATATGTTGTAAAACCAGGCATTAAATTTGGAGGAGATTATTGTAAGATATGTTGCAAATTTATCTATTTAATTAATGTGATGAATTTTATTTTAGATTCATACTGAGAATATAGGTCATTGAGTATTGATTAGTATACTAATTTTACATACTTTTTTACCAGAGTAGGGAAATAAAAATATTTCATCACTCTGAGTGAATATAAAATCCAGTCTCACAACCATAGCTCGCAGGCATAAAGATTTTTTTGTCTTTAATATAAAAATCAAATATATGTATTTACAGTGTTATATAGAGAAGGTCCTGGAATTAACCATGCTGATTACATAGTTGTAATAAATTGTGGAGATGATAATTTTGACTGGATTTCTATGCTTGGACATGTGAGGATGGCTAGAACAACTGTAAAGGTGAAAATAAAATATAAATTATAACAATTGTATGGTATACAATAGTAATAAAAATATTTCTATCTTATAAATTTTCAGGAGGTTATGATTGCAGAGGTAATAAAACCAGCAAAAGAAAGCATAAAACTTCCACAATATCTATGTGAATATAAGGTACGAGAGTTAGTATTAACAAGAAAATTTCCTGTAATAATAGATGGTGGAGAAGACTAAAACATAATTTATTTTTGTGATTAAATTTTTATACTATTCACTAAAAACGAAATATATACCCAATCTATGCTCTTTTTATTGGTTTTTTGATTCCAGTCCTTCTGTATTCACTTCTTTCTTTTAAATATTGCTCTGTACACAATTGTTTAAATTCTTCATTTCGATACCAATCAGCTAGACATGATTTCATAATTGAATTTTCATTCCTGCATTTAAATACCATAAAAACTGATGATTCTTTGCAACACTCATGAAATTTTGCAACTTCTTGAACACATTTTTCAGCTTTAGCTTTTTCTCGAACAAGTTTTGGTACAACTACTTCGATTTCTACTTTCCTTAAAGTTTTATCATTTGGATCTCCTAAAAAATAAGAATTAAATTAAAATTAAGGCAATGATTTTAAATCTGCTTGTAATATCTTTTTAATATTATATTTTTAACCTAAGCCACAAGGACCATCCGAGAACTTTTTTGGCAAGACAGACGCTTCGGACATTTTATAAAGAACATTTACAAAATTACAACTAATATGATTTTTTAATAACTAATACAGAAATGTACTTAAAACTTGCACATAAAAATAAAACTATTGAAATAGAACAAAATGACATTAAAGTCAACCTTCAAAGAGAACTGACATTGACATATGATCTATAACATATGTTGATTGTAGCAGCATAAATAAAGAAAAAGAATTATGTAGATAACAAATTATATTAGCTTCACGCTGTATCCCGCACACAGCAGGGTAGGCAGAGTAAACATAGTGTTAAGACACTCCGTTCCTCACTTTCTGCCGAATTCTGGAGGCATTGTGTGTTGAGTGGCAGAACTCAACGCCGCGCTTAACCTCGACACCAGAGCGAAGAAATGGAAATATAAATTTAAGTAAATATTTCATCTCCTCGAGTGGGGATCGAACCCACAACCAATCGATTTGCAGTCACACCTCGTGCCGCTGCGCCACGACCGGCTTAATAATTAATATAATATAATTTAATTTTTTAAATTATATTATTGTATACTTACAACAATGACAGTTATGTTAGTTCGCCGGAACACAAATTTCAAGTTTCTTATGTTAACTCATGGATCGTAGTCTAGACAATTTTATTGATTAAGTTTAAATAAATACAGTTTAAGAAAAAAAAATCATTAAATTTAATATTTTACGTGCCTTTATTGTGAATTCTTAGCAAATTTCTTTTGAAAAATATTCATAATTTAAGTATATTATTTTTGTTACTACTTTCAATGAAATAAACCTAATTACTTAAAGTTTTTAATAATAAGACGTGCCTATAATTTTGGTGTAGCTACTAGCTACCCACACATCAATCGCAAAAAAGATTATAAAATTAATGTCATTGATTGCTCGAGTTTTTGTTTCAAAAAATACCACCAAACAAAATGTCCTTGAAATAAGAAAGTATATCTAATGAGACGCTTATTTTTTGGTCGTTAATCTAATATTCTTAGATTATACATGTTTCAGTGACGGTTAATATATCCTTATATTGATATTTTCAATAAAATCTGTAACCAGCATTTCATTTATTTTGAATTAATTTTTGATAAAGTTCTGTTCTGTAAATGTTTTATATAAATTCATCAATGATAGCAACGTCATTTCCAGCAACCTGGTAAAAGAAGACAATCTCAACTGGCACGCTCGGAACGCCATATTAAAAGAAACCAAACCAAACCAAAGAAGACAATGACGCTGGTTGAAAACAATGACATTATATGTAAAGTGGCATTGAATATTTGGGAGACTAATGATTATTAGCATTTAGAGTAGATGAATGGTTGGTCCAGGAGTAGGAGTGTATTCAGAATGAAGCTCGACATATTTTCATACTTAAAATGACAAAAAAAGTAGTATTTTAAGATTATATATCTCTTAAGATTCTATTCTATTCTATTAACACTCTATATTTTCAATGCCATTCAGTGTAATGGATACGTTATGAATATTATTTATTTTTTTTCCATGTAAAACAGTAAAAAGTTAAGCTTAGTTAAATTTTACACATATTTTATACTTACTTAAGCTCAAATAACTTAAGTAAGTATAAAAATATATCTAAAATTTAACGATTTCTATTAATATTTTTGAGTTGCTTTTATTTCTTTTCCATTATGCTTATTTTATCCCTAGCGGATTACATATGGGAGAAGTGCCGGTTGCCTTTCTACTCTATTGTATTTTATCCCTAGCGGAGTAGCCATAGATAATGGAGCGCCAAAAGCTCTGCTCTCTGCATATGTCACTTCCTCCACTGCCAATCTCTTTATATATGCGATGCGGCCTTTCCTCTTGCTTTTTCCTGACCTCCATTAACATCTTGTCTATTTAGGATGTCTTTGTATTTTATTAGCCTCTTAAACCACCTTGGGGATTTATCTGTTCTCCCTAGAGAGGGTTTATGATTTATAAAAACTGACCCATACACATACAAAAAAAACCGATACATGTGATTTTTAATGAAATTATTTTAACCAGATAATCGTGTATATTTTAAATTATACATTTTGGAAACCCAACGTTTCGAACACTTTGCAGTAGTCCGTGGTCACGGGTAGACTGACGGGTAGACCATACATGTGACTTCGATACATACCCATTCTTGACATCGAAGGTGAGTTCCTTCACCCTACACTGATTCTCTTTTTTTAATAGTGTATGTTAAACTATATTTACTATCTTGTTTGTATTGGTCTACACACTGCAAAGGAATATTATTTTTCATTGGTGTCAAGACTTGGTTCGCTTTCTGGTTGCCTTTCTACTATGCATACCAACAACCACCAATCAACAACTCGTTAGTCTTTTATTATATTTAATAATAAATATAGAATTGAGGTGCTTTCGAACTATATAGATATTATCCGCAGGTAAAATTGTAAAAGTGTCATCAACGTAACCTTTACATAATATACTTACATATTAACATCCAGAGCTAAGAGCCATCTCCTCGAAATCCTCCATGCGTATCTGCTATAACCGGAGCGACAGGCAAACCAATAGCAATGTCATCTTTTTGTCAATAAAATCCACTTGTGAGGTAGTGTTTTAATAGTGAGTGAGTTTTAATATTCTATAGCTTGACAATCTTTATGCAGTCATTAATAAATATACTGGTAAACAGCGACTGGATATCAAAAGTATAGTTTCAGTAAAAAACACTTATGCATTGTTAGTTGTGCAAAATATAATATGTTGTGATCCCAATTAAAATATTTAACAACCAATTTTGTAAACCAAAAAAAATAACTTACGCTACCGCATTGTGTGGTGCTAATAAAGTTGTAGTTTATTTTTCTTATAGCAACATTATTCTTGTTCTCATGAGGTTGCATATTCGACAGCTTGGTTGTCAAAATCAAACCGAGTCGTTCATGTCATCATTAAAACATTGTTTTCTTGTTCCTTCATATTTTAAATAAAGTATAGCTTTTGTTAAGGTTCAATTTCATATTAATTACAACATTTCACAAACGATATATTCGCTTACGAAAGCAATTTTTCGGTGAGTAAAGTTTTACAAGTCAAGAAATTAAGATCAAAGTAAAGCTTATAAATAAAACGCCGTGTTCTTATACTTTTTTGTGTTTTTAGTAAGAAGAACTCAGGTTGTTAATCATGGATCGTCTTTTACGTCTTGGTGGTGGCATGGCGGGTTTGTCACAAGCGCCTCCACCTACTGATGCTCCA
Organism: Heliconius himera; assembly: GCA_021202915.1. Lineage (NCBI taxonomy): Eukaryota > Metazoa > Arthropoda > Insecta > Lepidoptera > Nymphalidae > Heliconius > Heliconius himera. The sequence goes on along the minus strand of JAJHJA010000025.1, from coordinate 266,846 downwards.
GTCGTTGATACCGCTGAACAAGTGTATATATCATCATTGGCGTTACTTAAAATGTTGAAACATGGTCGTGCTGGTGTACCCATGGAAGTTATGGGACTTATGTTGGGTATGCATAATCTTTGCTATTGCTTTGTAAGTACACATTTGTAATTTTTTTTATAATAATTTAACCCTGTTTTGTTCTTCTAGGTGAATTTGTTGATGACTATACAGTACGTGTTATTGATGTATTTGCTATGCCCCAGACTGGTACTGGAGTATCAGTAGAAGCGGTTGATCCTGTATTCCAGGCAAAAATGTTAGATATGCTGAAACAAACTGGTCGACCTGAAATGGTTGTGGGCTGGTAAGTAATGAAAATAAAATGCCATTAAAATTGCACAATGATTTGTATATTTTATATAATAATGTAATGCATCATTGTCATTTTCACTTTAAGGTACCATTCACATCCTGGATTTGGTTGTTGGTTGTCTGGTGTTGATATTAATACACAGCAGTCATTTGAAGCATTATCTGAGAGAGCTGTAGCGGTTGTGGTTGATCCTATTCAGTCAGTTAAAGGCAAAGTTGTTATAGACGCATTCCGCCTTATTAATCCCAATATGATGGTCCTAGGACAAGAGCCACGTCAAACAACTTCTAACTTGGGTCACTTACAAAAACCTTCAGTTCAAGCTTTGATTCACGGTCTCAATCGCCACTATTATTCTATCAGCATTAATTACAGAAAAAATGAATTAGAGCAAAAAATGTTGCTTAATCTCCACAAGAAGTCGTGGATGGATGGACTAACATTATCAGATTATAAAGAGCACTGTGTAATAAATGAAACGACAGTTACAGACATGCTTGAATTAGCCAAAAATTATAATAAAGCCCTTGAAGATGAAGAAAAGATGACTCCTGAACAACTCGCAATCAAAAATGTTGGTAAACAAGATCCTAAGAGACATTTAGAAGAGAAAGTGGATGTACTAATGGCCAACAACATTGTACAGTCCCTCGGAGCTATGCTTGACACTATGGTATTTAAATGATTATCGAGTGACATTTTATATCAGTTTTAAGGTCAAATAAAATAATAATTGTAAATTTGAGTCTCATATTTCCTTTTGTAACCTTAAAACGTAATATTTGTCTGTAATTTAATTGTTATCACCACTTACCACTTAAATAAAATTCAATACTTTTGTATACAAGCTTTATTTTAGTAAAATAATCTTTGAGGCGCTATTTGCTTTTGAATTTTTGCAAGTTTCTTTTCAATTATTTCATGCTTCATATTTGCAAAGTCTATATCGAATGCTGGTTTCAAATTTTTATGAGATAAGACTATTTCTTTTATGATAGATTTGACTTTTTTTAGGGCATCATCAAAGTTGTCCATGTTTACCTAAAATGTTTATATAAATGAAATAAAAATTTAAAGGATTATTAAAAATGTTATTAAGATATCTTACAGTGTCCCAGAATAAGCCAGGAGATTTGCGATGTATTTCTTCATAATCATCTCGTATATTTGTAGTAAAGCTTTCCAGTGGTAGCTTTAATGAAAAAAATACCATTAATATACTTAATAATAGGCTATTTTAATAAGAAAATTTAAAAAACGAAATCAGTGTCTCATTCTTAATCAAAAAAATCAATGACTCGTTCTCAATCAAAAAAATCAATAAGGCAACCAGATGTTCAGAAAATCTGTTCTCCACTTTTCTTGGAAATTTCAAGACAGTCTGTTTTGAATTGTGGAGTTCGTCTTGTACTGCAAGGAAATTCAAATACATAATTCGTCTTCTCGAGTAGGAATCGAACCTACAACCGTCGTGTTTATAATCTGACGCGGTACCGTAGCGTCACGGCGGCTTCAACCTAATAATTCTCTTTATAAAGCTATATTATTGTAACTATAAAATTGGAGCTATATTAGATGTAGATATTTTATTTACTCATGACTGGAAAAATTAAAACTAAATAAGTATTTTTTTATAAAATGGTATAACCTGACGTTACTATATTTTACCTCTTCATAACGTTCCAGCTGGTTAACCATAGAATTTGGATCATCCAGCCTAGATTCTACATGCAGTAGATTTACTGAAATTACAATAATCATTTTAATTGTGCAAGTAATGCTTTAAAAAATTGCTTCAAATATAATGCTGCAATAGGCAAGCAGAGGGAACCTAGTATTTAGATACTCCGTTTCCCACTTACCGCCGTATTTTTCGAGGCGTTGCGTGTTGAGTGGCGGAGTTCAACGTCGGGCTTTTGCCTTGGTGCCAGAGCGAAGAAATTAATATATTACGAAATAATAATTCATTCCCTCGAGTGGGAAACGACCCCACAACTGTCGGGTTACAGTCACACCCATTATCGTATCTCGACATTTTCTCGGGGGTACCTGGACTTTAGCTTAGAACAGATATGTTCGTATATATGTTTTTTTTTATTTTTTCAGGGCAAATTTTGTTAAATATAAATTCTGGGATGGGCACCAGAATATTCTGGTGTGGACACGGCTCGCACCATCTGCGCCACGACGGCTTTTACTTTTCGATAACTCGAAGTGACTTGTTGTCATTTACATAATAAAAGCTGCGATTTTTTTATTGAGATTGCGTTGAGTTCTGCCACTCAACACGCAATGCCTCCAGAATTCGGCAGAAAGTGGGGAACGGGAGTGTCTTAACATCAGGTTCCCTCTGCCTACCCTGCTGTGTGCGGGATACAGCGTGAAGCTGAATTTTTTATATATATATTATTTCAGATGTTAAACCAGTATAACGTGATCGTGAGGGGAAAAACTTTGTATTTATTTTTACTAGATTTTTTTGCAGGAACTCCGTAACTGTGTAAATAAATCTTTAATGTAAGAGGAGAGCAGATTTTTTTCAATACACTTTTGTATGGGTTAATAGATTAAAGTAACAGTAGTGTTGCTGAGAGTAAGCGTATACAGTGCACCTACGACTCTTTATAATAAAACTTAACTAAATTAATAATTTAGTATAACAATCTATAGTTAATATAGCGGTTTTTGTGAAATACGCTATTTAATAATATTTTATATTTTTAATTATGGAGTGAAATTAAATTTCCAAAATTTTGTGGAATAATTGTCCAAATTTATTTACACTTAAGAAGATATACAAAGAGAATAATTTTACACAATCACAGAAGGAAATAAAGAAATTTAAAGAAATACTAAAAGAAATAGATAAGCGAAACAGATACGTATTAGCAAGAAGATAAGGCTTAAAATTGAATACAAGCAATGAGTACAATATTAATACAAGTGAACGTCGCAAGCGATAGTAGCCGACCCTTTACTCGTAGCTAGCAAGCCGGCTACGTCACGCACAGCAAAAAAACTCGAAACAAGTTTGTCATGCGAATGCGCTGCGTGCGGATGAATTATAATAAATATAAATATTAACAATTTAGTTTTAAGTAAATTTGGAAATAGAATGTAGTGTAAGTATATAATATTAATATCGAATGAAATAGAAGTTTACATGTATTATTATTATTATTATTTATTTAATTTTATAAAAGATAATATTCACTACAGTACTCCCCCCCAGAGACCTGGTTAAGGGCGATAGTAGTCTGGAAATCTAACTGTTCTTCCGCTGCGTGTCCGCTTCTCAGGTTTCTGCTCCACATCAGACTGAGAGATTGCCTTTGGTGCAGTAGCTGGTCGGTTTAATACAGGAACGGCCTCTCGCGTAACATATGCGGGCTTGAGCCTGTCCACACTCACATTGTTAGGCTTACCACATATGTTTATCTGAAAATATTTAGGCGTCCTTTTAAGAACCTTGTACGGGCCTGCATATGGTGGTTCCAGTGGTTTGCGGACGTGGTCCTGCCGTAAAAAAACATGTGTCGAGTCTGCAAGGTCGGCCGGCATATGAAAAGGACCTGTCCTATGCCATGACGTGGGCTTCGGCGAGAGTCGTGCCATACTAGCACGAAGACGAGTAACCAGATTTGTGATATCACCTGTCTTGTAATCTTCAGAGGGTGCGAGAAATTGCCCTGGAAGACGAAGGGGCTCCCCGTAGACCAGCTCAGCTGCTGAAGCCTGAATGTCGTCCTTCCAGGCGCTACGGATGCCCAGCAGCACTAACGGCAGTGCTTCCGTCCAGGTTGAAGAGGGATGGCACATGATAGCTGCTTTTAGCTGCCGATGGAGTCTCTCGATCAAGCCGTTGGAAGCTGGGTGATATGAAGTGGTTCTAAAATGATGTGCACCAATCATGGCTGATAGTGCCCTGAAGAGATGCGACTCGAATTGACGTCCCCTATCGGTTGTAATTCGAAGAGGGCAACCAAATCTTGCTATCCAACCAGAGAGAAGGGCGGCAGCACAGGAATCAGCTGTGATGTCTTTGAGTGGGTATGCCTCAGGCCATCGTGTGAAACGATCGATGACTGTAAGGCAATACCTGAAATCAGACGAAATGGTTAAAGGTCCGATAATGTCGAGGTGGATGTGTGCAAACCTCGACGTAGGAGTTGGGATTGAGGATAAGGGAGCAAGGGTATGACGGTGAACTTTGCTCTTTTGACAAAGTATACACTCTCGTGTCCACTCTCTACAGTCCTTGCGAATCCCTGGCCATACGAATCTCTGTGTTACCAGCCGCACTGTAGCTGTCCTACCAGGATGGCTCAAGCTGTGTAACGCTTCAAAAACTTGTCGGCGAAATTTCTCAGTAATGAACGGGCGTGGAGAAGACATTGATACGTCACAGTAGATCTTCTGGTTAGAGTCTGGCAAATCTACCTTAACCAGTTTTAACGATGAGCCTTTTTGAAGCAGACCTAGCAGTTCAGGATCAGTATCTTGAGCAAATGCCAGAGCCTGGTAATCAATGAAATGACTCACCTCCTCCAGTCGTGACAGTGTATCAGCCACTACGTTCAAACGTCCTGGTAAGTATTGAATAATGGTTGTAAACTGTGAAATATAGTCAAAGTACCGATATTGGCGCGGTGAGCATTTCTCCCTATTAATGTTGAATGCATAGGTGAGAGGTTTATGATCAGTGTGAATCACAAAGTTTCTAGCCTCAACCATGTGTCGAAAATATTTAATGGCTTCATAAATAGCTAAAAGCTCTCGGTCGTAAGGACTATATTTCTTTTGTGCAGATGTTAGTTTTTTAGAAAAGAAACCAAGAGGTTGCCATACGTTGTTGACACGTTGTTGAAGTACTGCTCCAATACCGACATCAGATGCATCAGTGGCAATAGCTAGCTCTGCAGATGAATCTGGATGAGCTAATAACGTGGCTTGAGATAAACAAGTCTTACATTTATCAAAAGCTTCCATCATCTCAGGTGTCATTGTGATCGGCCTAGCTCCTTTCATCTTGGGTCCTAAAAGCGCAGAGTCTAATGGTGCTTGAATGTTTGCGGCGCCGGGAATAAAACGACGATAAAAATTAAACATACCAAGGAAACGTCTTAATTCCTTAGCAGTTTTAGGCACGCTACACTCCTGTATGCTCTTTACGTTCGTTTCTAAAGGTTGAGTCCCAGAACCTGACACTAGGTAACCAAGAAATTCTACCTGTCGCTGCCCGAAGACACATTTGGATGTGTTTATCAAAACACCATACTCCTTGAGCCTGGTGAAGAGTAGTCTGATATGGCGCTGATGTTGCTCTTCAGAACTGGAAAATACCAAAATGTCGTCTAAGTAACCAAAACAAAACTCATCAAAGTCACGTAGTACTTCGTCCATGAACCTTTGAAAGGTTTGTGCTGCATTGCGCAGTCCGAAGGTCATGTACGGGAACTCAAAAAGTCCAAAAGGAGTTGTAATGGCTGTTTTGTGGATATCATCGACGTGTACCGGTATCTGATTGTACGCCTTAACCAAGTCGATAGTTGAAAATACTGAACAACCAGAGAGTTGGTAGGAAAAATCTTGAATATGGCGAATAGGATACCTGTCAGGTACTGTGCGAGCATTGAGTGCTCTATAATCACCACATGGTCTCCATCCGTCGTCCTTCTTTTTAACCAAGTGCAGAGCAGAAGACCACGAACTGTTAGACGAGCGGGCAGTTCCCTGTGAGAGCATATCATCAAATTCTTTTTTGGCCGCTTTCAGTCTAACTGGGTCTAAACGACGAGGTCTACTGGTAACTGGCGGTCCGGGTATGGTTTTGATGTAATGTACAGTATTATGCTTAGGTAGGGAAGACGTACCTGATGGTCTCGTTACCTCTGGGAACTCATGAAGCAGCTGATGGTATTTTGATTCTCCTGAGATGGCTTTGACTGACGCAAGGTCATCGGAGATATTTTCTTGTAGTGCTTGCACTGACAGTGTAGTTGTTCCATCGACGAGGCGCTGATATCTGCAATCTACAAGAAGATTGTAAAATATCAGAAAATCTACGCCGATAATCGGTTTCGAAACATCAGCGATGGTAAATTTCCAGGTGAAAGTACGTCTCAGTCCTAGGTCCAAGTGCAATAATGTAGGACCATAAGTGTGAATGACTGTACCGTTGGCTGCCATAAGTTCATACTTTGTCTTGGTACAGGGCGCCTTGGTAGCCAACCGTGGAAAAACGCAGAGATCAGAACCAGTATCTATGAGGAAAAGCATTTTTGAAATACGGTCGGTAATGAAAAGACGGCCTGTAGGTAAAGGGCAGACGTTGGCCGCTACTTCCGGCTGCCCAGAGAGTTTTCCGACTCTCCGTAAGTACATGGCAGTACACATTTTTTTGCGTTGGAACCAAATTTAAAATGGTACCAACATTTTTGGTGGGAAGTTAACTTCCGACGATGCCTGGAATGGCTCCGGGAACGCTCTCTGAACTTGAATGGTACCGAATTATGACGTACCTGGGTCGAGAGTTCAGATACCTGCTTGGTCAGGAGTTGGATCTGCTTGGCCATTTCTTCCAACATGGAGGGTGCAGGGGGTGTGGCCATCGCAGACGTGCTTGCGACTTGTGGTGATGAGGGTGCTATTTCGTGCACCTTGTCTGCCAGGTCAGCTAATTTTTCTATAGGTAGATCAGGCTGCGAAGCTTCAATTTGTGAAAACCAAAGGGCTGGTTCTTCCGGCCAGAATGGTGGAATACGCACGCCAATCCTACAAACGTTGGATGTAGTCGCGTCCTCCATCGTGTACTAGAGGTCACCTTGCAAAGGTCGTCAATATGGCCTCTTGCCGTTTTCAATCTTCTCGTCAGCAGAAAACGTAGATATTTAATATAGTGTTCACTAATTTCGGGGTCACCAATATAGCGGTTTTTGTGAAATACGCTATTTAATAATATTTTATATTTTTAATTATGGAGTGAAATTAAATTTCCAAAATTTTGTGGAATAATTGTCCAAATTTATTTACACTTAAGAAGATATACAAAGAGAATAATTTTACACAATCACAGAAGGAAATAAAGAAATTTAAAGAAATACTAAAAGAAATAGATAAGCGAAACAGATACGTATTAGCAAGAAGATAAGGCTTAAAATTGAATACAAGCAATGAGTACAATATTAATACAAGTGAACGTCGCAAGCGATAGTAGCCGACCCTTTACTCGTAGCTAGCAAGCAGGCTACGTCACGCACAGCAAAAAAACTCGAAACAAGTTTGTCATGCGAATGCGCTGCGTGCGGATGAATTATAATAAATATAAATATTAACAATTTAGTTTTAAGTAAATTTGGAAATAGAATGTAGTGTAAGTATATAATATTAATATCGAATGAAATAGAAGTTTACATGTATTATTATTATTATTATTTATTTAATTTTATAAAAGATAATATTCACTACAGTTAACATATTATTTTATACATACACTTATACGAGTACCTATATCTCATATTGTAATTTCAACCTTTCGTTAAATAAAGATTTATTAACAAACATGAAAAGTTTTATATTGTCTTTTTTTTAAATATTTGCAACGTATCTAAATATTACTATGCGCTAGTTAGCTTCACTACTATTTAACATCGATAAGTAATTTCAAATATATTTTAAAAGATAAATTTTGAAATTATTATAGGAAATAAAAGATATAAAGTAGGTACGTACAGTTTTGTATGCTAGTGTCACTATTTTGCAGCAAGCCATTTTCCAACAGAAACGCCAGCCACAGGTCGGAGTCCTGCGGTTTGATGCCATCGGCGCGCGGCCACGGCACCTTCGCGCTAATTGATTTCAATAATAAGTTCTCCACTGGAATCAAATTGAATTATTTAACGGTCATTACGGAATTTTGTATAAAGTTTTTTGTTTATATATATTATAACTAGATAAAGATAATATTACCTTAGCACACCTTTACATATATAGTAGACCAAAATGGGGGAATCGGATCAATATAAGAAATTCCTTGATATTTTAAATAACGTGAGACAAATAACTCAAACGTCTTACTTCCTTCTCTCCAACCCTTATTACTCGTCAACGGCAGGTTTTTTGATTCGTTATTTACATCAGTCCGAATTCGCAAATGTTGTGCTTACAGTCTGAGACTAAATTAATCATATTGGCATAAAATATAATAAATATTTAAAATTTCTTATTACCATCTTTTACTGATTGCGGCTCTATCATCAGTCCAGATGGATCAGGGCTAGTGTCTTGATCTTCCACATCAGTAATCTCGGTTGACAAGAATGCAACTGACTTGGAAGATTTTCTGCTGTTTGCGAATCCTTCAAATGGTTCTTTAATTAAATTTCTTTTTTGCAATTAACGTATATTTCCTTTCCTCGAGTGGGGATACATTTAGTTACTAAAATATATAACTATCTACTGAAAATAGTTTCGAACATAGTAATAATTTAGATGTGACAACAGTAATAGCGCATTTGGACAGAATTAACTTATTAGTTAACCCTTTCAGGACCATAAGGTTTTGAGAGGTGTTGCGTTCATTTTAACTGTTTAATATAACTTATTGTGGATCTAAAAAACATATTTTTAAAGAAAAATATTAAATTTAGTTTTAGTTTTTGTGTTTTTTTATGGGACACGGCTGTCCCTGTGGTCGTAAGAGGTAACTTATTGTCATAAAAATCATCTTTTTAATTATATGATTTATAAATTAAGTAGGGGGTTTAATAAAACAAATCGCTATGATTATTACACATATTCTTATTTTTCAACGAAATAATATACTACTTCACCTAAATACTCAAATAGTAAAATTATACTGGTTATGAAAGTCAGCGAAATAATTTCTTTCATCTGTATAGCAGAGATGAACTTTACAGATCAGCACAACTATCATTTGTACGGTTTTCCTCCTTATTCTTGGCACAATTTACGCATCTCTTGCGGACACTGGCTTCATCTATTGCTTGTAATGGTAACTGTGGCTTTGTAGATTTTCGTACGACACTTACTTTTCAAATAAGAACATAGACATGTTCTTGGATAGACACAGGGGTGTCTGGTAGTAAAGCCGCTGAATAAACTCCAAGCTACGACTTGCCTAAAGCTCTTTGCCTTTTGCCTTGCTCTAGACTGGTAAAAAGACTTCCTTCAATTTTTTCATTGTAAACGTTTGTATACAATATATATATACAAGTTATTGGCAGCCATATCAAACAAATCAAAGAATAATCGTAGATAATGCTTCATTTTAGATTTCCGATCTAGTTCCTAGCACATTATGTTGCTTCGTAAGATCAATTTCACGCATATTTTTAATGTGATATACTATTACTATAACGTGATATACTATACTTGAACATTACACATAATTTTTCTCTGCTGACTACAGTTTTACGTCGTTTTACAACGTATGTTTCTACAGGCGATATTTTGTTGTATTATATATCTTTATTTTCTTAATTTTATTATATGAACTGACTCTATGATTTGAACTAAAGTATTTTTTTGTAGAAACAAATATATCAATAGTACCTTTCTGAATTGATACTCCACATTAGGAAGAACATTTGGAATGTATGTTCTCTGACTGCACGTAATCAGGTTGACTGTTGCATTGTGGTACTATGGTAGGATTTACTGCAGAAGTTGAAAGTTCAGGTGATTTGCTTTTTATTTCTAGATGTTGCAATGATGTATCATCAATCTTTACATCATGCGCCTTGGTCATCATTCTGTGTCAATAGTTTTTGATCTTCTTCGTCAAGCAGTAAATTGTCGTCATAGTAATTATTAAATCTCATTATAATATTTCGAATTTAATTTTCCTTGAGGTCAAAAATTCCACATCCCTTTCAAAATATAGTATGAAAAAATAAAAATAAATAATTAAGGGTAATAATGAATTTTTTTTGCAACAAAATTTACGTGCAAAATAGCTCCTTCATAGACCATAGGGACAATGTTGTCCCTTTTGGTTTACGACGACTTATACAAGTAGAAAGCATAAAAAAATGTATTTTAAGTGTACAAACTTAATAAATACTTACCACTGAATCAACATTTTAGGAAATAAAACCTTAAACGTCACTTTTACTCTTTGTAATCCATTTCTAAAGTATTGGTATTCCGCGCAGAGCAAACAGCCAATTTTTAATGCTAATAAGTTACAATATGATGATTGGATAGCTAATTAAATATAATCAAATAATAAAAAGGTACTTCGAGAATCTAATTGACAAAAAAAAACACATATCTGTTTCTTTTTTCCTGACTACCTTCAATTTTATCATCTGGGACAAATATGTCCCCGTAGTCGTGAAAGGGTTAATAATGAGAAGCTAAAAACTTCTATTTAAGAATTAATTGTTTGCTATATATTTTTAATCTTTTATTATAAAGCATAAAATATTAATTATGCATTATTAATTATAATACTACATAATAAGTACCTTTCCACGAAGAAGATGTATATTTAAAATCAATGCTTTTACGTATTTCACTGTTTCGGCGGTGCTTATTTTGGATCTCTTCATTAAGAGATGGTCTGTAATTTAAGATTTTAGTTCATCATAACTTTATATATATGCAACTAAATAATCAAACTATATTTAATTTATCATTTTTTAAGTATATAGTTTAGTTCTTCATTTTGAGGCCAGTCGTGGCGCAGGGGCACAAACGTGTTCACAATGACGCGACAGATTGTGTGGCCTAAGATCCAATTGTTTATTGCAAGCCCAGGGTTGTCTGGTTTAAACGGGTCACTGAATGTTAATAATTTGTTGACTCACTCACACACACATCACTGAATGTAAATAACTCATGTGTTTTTTTAAAGATTTATGTATCAAATTAAAGCTTATGCTTATGCCTATATGATTGCCTGTAAAATAACTGCCGCAAACAAAGGTTGCCATCATTTGATACATTTTATTCCGGTTCCGTTTGACTATTAGAATAGACGATGAAATGCGCGGTCTGCGTTATGTTTTAAGTGAAATGTTATATAACTATTATTATATAATATTTTAATTGCTAGTATCATAAAAATTAAGAAGTAATAGGATAAGTATTTTTCTTTTTTAAGTGTGAAATAACACTTTAAAATGTTAAAAATATTTAATATATATTATATTCTCTCTTCATTAAAAAAACAGATCCCTGCAGATTTAAGCACTGGGATCTCGACTTAGTGGATTCGATCCCCACTCGGGGAATTGAAATATTTAAGATTATTATCGTGGGATACGACGTGAAGCTAAAAAAGAAAAACATACACACAAATACAAAACAAATAAATAATATTATTCATTATCATTGAAAATTTTAACATTACGTTTTAAATTGAGTCTTCACTTGATTAGATGGTAATCTACAAACATCGCTGACATATTCGTCGGTATCGATATTCTGTTGTTCTTGATATAGGGAGAAAATGCTAGAGTTTTCGCTATTGTGTTTGTACGTTTCCTTATTGCTGCCGAGGGATACGGGACTCTGTACACAGAAAGTTACATGGATACCCTACTGCATTTCTACAAAGCATTTACAAGAAAATAAAATTTGAAATGTTTTTGAAAATGGCTTATCGCATTTTATGTAGCAACAGGAATAAAATACTTGTTTTCTAAATTATTTTACTGTTTACACTTCAGAATGATAAAGAGTGAAAAAATATCCCTTTTTTCAAATCCCCTTTATTTCAGACAAAATTTGCATATTTTTTATGTTCTTATCCCATTGAATTCTAGATGAAATGACATAACAGTTCTAAGAACAGACAAATCAAAATCATTTAATGTCGATTTGAGGTAAACTCGTTTTCTTTTCGAAGGCTATTCAAAATTCTATTATTTATTTATTTTTAACGCAGTTTTTTGCTGTGGCGTTTACCGAGTGACAAATGACAATTTGCATGTTATTATAATTACACTTATTTGTATGTTTGTAAATTCAGTTTAAGAGTAGATGCCTATCTTATTTTTGTTTTAAATAATAAACAAATCAAATCAGTTTCTCGCTGTATCCCGCACACAGCAGAGTAGGCAGAGGCAACCTAGTGTTAAGACACTCCGTTTCCCATTTTCTGCCGAATTCTGGAGGCATTGCGTGTTGAGCGGCAAAACTCAACGCCGCGCTTGTCCTCGACACCAGAGCGAAGAAATGGAAATATAACATCTCCTCGAGTGGGGATCGAACCCACAACCAGTCGGTTTTACAGTCACACCCCGTGTCGCTGCGCCACGACTGCGATATTTATCTATAAAGAATAATGAACAATTGTAGCCAGACTTTCAAATTTTTTATAGTTAATAAACTAAACATATATTTGTTTAATTTATTATGTTTTATTCTGCACTGTTTCGTTTAGTGTCCATTTTTAAATAAAACTATTCAAATTAAACAATTGAGCTTTTTGACATTCACGCGCCGCTTCGACCAATAAAAATAAAACATCTCCCTGCTCCTTGGTTAACGCAAGATATTAAAGCACTTATGGTCAAGCGTAATACTGCAAAGTCCAAATACAAAATAAATCCTACGGACGCAAAACTTCAACGGTACAAAACTCTACGGAACAGATGTAACAAGGCTTGCAGAAATGCGCGACGTAACTATATTTTTTCGTCAATTGATCCCAGGAGTCCTGGAAAAACTTGGAAATTTTTGAACTCGATGGGCATAGGAGGTAGGCGCACTCGGTACACATCAATCTTAAGCAACTGCATGGATTTAGACTTGTTAAATAATTTCTTTACGAATGTCAATAAGATGGACGACAACATTAAATTAAACACCCTTCGCTCACTGTCGCTACTTTCAAATCCTTCACCTCCTTTCCTCTTCACACCCATTTCTTCGGCAGAAATCCGTAAGCACGTGAGAGCCATTAAATCAGATGCTACTGGCTCTGATAATATTAGTCGTCGTATGATTTTGTTATCGCTTAATGCTGTTCTTCCTGTCTTATCCCATATCTTTAACTTCTCCCTTTCCTCCAATGAATTTCCTGATGCATGGCGCCACGCACTAGTGATCCCTATCCCAAAAACATCCAAAACGTCGAATCCAACATCCTTCTCAAACCATAGGCCAATTTCCATTCTTCCGTTCCTGTCCAAAGTCCTAGAACGTATTGTCCATGAGCAACTAACTATACGTATTCTTACATAATAAAATATCCTTTCCCCTTTCCAATCAGGTTTCCGCCCTGGACATAGCACTGTAACTGCACTTAATAAAGTCTGTGATGATATTCGATTCGGTATTGACAACCAGCAAGTTACTCTACTTGTTCTGCTGGACTTTTCGAATGCCTTCAATACTGTAGACTTTGATATTCTACTAGCCATATTAAAGTCCATAAATTTTTCGTCAACAGCTACTGAATGGTTTTCTTCATACCTACGCGGCCGCAGGCAAAGTGTTATACTTGACGGTAGACAGTCCTCACTAAGCCTTATTAACGCTGGTGTGCCTCAGGGTGGTGTGCTGTCTCCTCTCCTTTTTTCCATTTTCAGTAACACTCTCACTCTACACATATCATCTTCTTATCATCTTTACGCTGATGATTTACAAATTTATACAACCGTACCCGCGAATGAAATTTCTAACGCGGCTGCTAAAATCAAGTCCGACCTTCAGTTAATAAGTATCTGGTGTAAATCATTTGGACTTACCTTAAACCCAAATAAATCTCAGCTATGTATTTTTGGAAACTCTAAACAGCTAATTACCCAAACCTCCACCATCAGTTTCACTTGATGATATTTGTTTAGAGCCTAGTGTGAGTGTTTTGAACTTTTGAATCAGAATGGATAGCACATTTTCCTGGTCACCCCACGTTACTGAGCTTAGTCGCAGGATTTTCTCCGCCTTAGGGGGATTAAGAAGATGGAAGAACCTGTTACCTTTGAAAACCAAAATATCCTTAGTCAACACTCTTCTCCTGCCCATTCCAGATTACGCTGATTCTTGCTATCTGGATTTGTTTCAGCAACTGCTTAATAAGCTCGAGCGTCTGCAAAATCTTATTATAAGATTTATATTTGGACTGAGAAAGTACGACCATGTGTCACAGTTTCGTGCTCAACTGAAATGGCTCTCAATAAAACACAGACGTAATCTACATTCCCTCACTCTGCTTTATACCATCCTTTACCATCCTATTACTCCTTCGTACCTTAAAGAACGGTTTAAGTTCTTGGGGTCGAACTCCCTTCATGTTCAATGTCTCTGTTCCCGCACTGACAACCTCCTTGAAATACCTTTGTCCCGATCGAAATGCTATGGTGACTCCTTTACTGTCAAGACAGTAAAGCTGTGGAATGAGCTGCCACTGAGCATTAGAAAATCTCAGACGGTTGGAGCATTTAAAAGCCGTCTTAAACATTACTACCTGGAACAGAGTCCATAAACGGATATATACGCTTAGTTTATGTATGAATGTATATGTATGTATGTATTTTGTGTATGTATTAATCTGTATATGTAATTTTATTTATATTTATGTATATATCAATGTAACGAGCGTGTAGCTCGTTAAAAATATATGTTATACTTTTTGCACCGCTCTGCGATTTTGTTTCATTAATCCTGTATTGTTGGTTGCCTGTAAGAGATCGCTCTTAGCGATAAGGCCGCCATTGCACATTGATCTTATGTAGTTGTATATCAAATGTATAATCCAATTGTAAACATGCAATAAAGTGTTATTATTATTATTATTATTAAACAACTTCTCTTGTGAATGATATATCAAATGTATACAAAAGAGGTCACTATCATAGGCCTTTATAATAAAAATACATACAGACGTCGGTGTTACAATTCTCTTCGACATTTTGTCATATTTTTCGTTTTCATCGTCACTATTCATCAATAAAGAACAGTTTGAGCCCATTATAAACTCGTAGTGGTCAATATCGCCTGGTATAGCCTAAAAATGGAAAAATAGATATTTACTCATGAATGTGATGAAGATTGATCTTTATTACGTGTCATTCGAGTCTTTGTTGTGTCTGTAGTTTGCAGTTACTAACAGATTATTTTTCATTAAAAATATTTTCTTTATACGTATAATTAGTGTATATTATTTATTTATATAAATAATTTACACTAATTATACGTATAAAGTACGTATAAACATTCGGTAATCCTTGTTAAGTGATAAAAAAAATAAGAAAAATACAAATTAAGCTATAAGTAAAAATAAATTTGAAAATACTTATTTTTTCCCAAGCGTGGAACACCACTTTAAAAATGTAAAAAAATTAAAGATTGATATATTTTATAACAATAGAAGGAGTCACCTGCAGAATCTCACTAACAGATTATTTTTCATTAAAAATATTTTCTTTATACGTATAATTAATGTATATTATTTATTTTTATAAACACTTTCGGTAATCCTTGTTAAGTGATAAAAAAAATAAGAAAAATACAAATTAAGCTATAAGTAAAGATTAATTTGAAAATACTCATTTTTGTGTGTCGAACACCACTTTAAAAATGTAAAAATTTTTAAGATTTATACATTTTATCACAATAGAAGGAGTCACCTGCAGAATCTCATTAAGAACGCCGCTTATAATTATCCGCCCAGAGAGTAACACTTGCAGGGTTGATATCTCCATGGGCATATTCATAGATTGTTTCTTTTGGCAGGCGGCATTTCTGAACCTTACATATTTAAAATTATTAAAATACTTATTTATACACATTTCAGATATTTCAAATATATTTTCGTACTACTATAAAACTTGTGGTTCGAAAAATTTGTAATATAAATTATAAAACATTTCAGTAATAATGAGTACGGTCACAGCTATATCTATAGTTTTTTTTTGTTTCATGTTTTATCGAACGCTTTATAATGAAGCGTCAAACTCTACGGTCCTCGCATACTTCTTTTTCCTCGTTTTACCTTTAAATTATATATATATAGCTTCACGCTGCATCCCACACACAGGAAGAAGGAACCTAGTGTTAAGATACTCCGTTCCTCACTTTCCGCCGAATTCTGGAGGCATTGCGTGCTGAGTGGTGTAACTCAACGCGCTTTGACAACAGAGCGAAGAAATTAATATAATATATAATATAAATTTATTTCATAAATTTAAATAAATATTTTATTACCTTGAGTGGGGATCTAACCCACAACCACTCGCGCTTACAGTTACACTTTGTGCCTTTATATGTAATTTCCAAAACACAATCGAGAACGAGAATAGAATGAAAGTGTCATTTATATGTTAAACAATAAAGTAAAAAAACGGAACGCCATATTAAAAGAAACCAAACCAAACCAAAGTAAAAAAATCTTTATAATTACTTTTAACTATTATTGCGCAATATTTATTGCTGAAGTTTATAGGTTAAATGTATAATTTTTCCTTACTCTTTTCGTTCTTGTTGTCTATAAGCAAGGGCCTGCTTATCCAAACAGAACGCCAATATCAAATACGGCCGATACCCTCGTAATTTCAACATAAGAGCCCCGACTAAATCCATTGTAACGACTTTTACTTTTCCATCTTTTATAAATGCTTCCTCTCGACCTAAATATATTTATCAGAAAATGATAATATGTAATAACAAATGTTCAGGCTAAAATATACTTTTTGTTGTTGTGTAAAAAAAAATGGTTTTTATTTTATGAAACGATGAATTTTAGAAATATCATTAAAAAAAATGTCTAAAAATAATTAATAGTGTGTAAGATAAGCCTCATAAATACATGTTATTTGGCGTCCGATGGCGCAGTTTGCACCCGCTGGTACAGTGTTGTAAAATAATCTTGATAAGATTAATCTTATTATTTTTTTCTCTCAAATTTAAAATATATGGCTGGAGTGATTGGTGCTCAATCTTATTAAGATTATAATGCAAAACAAAATAATAAAATCCGATGATGACTCCTGAAAAGATAAATTTTACACGTTACGTATATTTTACAGCACTGTACGCCGCGCCACCGCCCGTCGTTCAATCAAATCTTTAATTTACCTGTCCGCTTTGCTTGGAATACTCTTGCTTTGCTTGGTAGGTATTGGTTGGTACGCTTTGCTTGGTAGGTATTTTTAAATAAATATTTGTAAACACTAGGGTGAATTCAAAGTTTAAAATCCTACTTCGTATAGGTGTCGGCGTAATAAGGTATACTAACTCAATCCATAAGATTCGCCATTCATTTCGGTGTACGTTAGCAAGTCGCCGTTTAACAACATGTCGTCAAACTCCCTTCTCGTAATAACCTTGTAGTGGTCTGGGAAGTGGTAGAAAGCTGTGGTATGTTGTAACGCTAGTTCAATATTTGTACACTTCAAAGCAAGTTCACGTGATAGCGTACCTAAAAAATTAAAAGTAAAAATTAAATAAAACAGCTTCAGGCTGTATGGCGCACACAGCAGGGTAGGCAGTGGGAACCCATATGGGTCTGTTTCCCATGTGGGTTAGGGCAGCGCGACGATGTTAATAAGACGAGACCGAATATTCAACTCATTTATTCTATATTTTATTTGGTTATTTATATGCTACAAAACAATAGCGGAAAATAATTACACAATTGTATTTGTAGCGAATAAATTTAGGACGCTGATGTAGTGTATTTACAAATGTTATTTATTAACAATATTAAGGAATGTGCAATACCCCTACACCCATTTTCTGCCCAATTTTTCTAGGGAATTGAGTGGCGGAACTCAACACCGGGCTTTTGTCTTGGCGCCAGAGCGAAGAAATGAATATATTAATAAATAATAATTATTTGTCTCGAGTGGGGATGAATCGTCGCGCTACAGTCACATCCTTGTGCCTCTGCGCCACCACGGCTTCTATGGAAGGTACCTATTATATTTATTTCCATTAATAATTGCAATTATTTATTAGTTTTACAAATCTCTCGAATCTGTAGGATAGGTTAAGAAAACCTTGTAATAAACTTCTACTTTCATCTATTTCTTTCTTACATTTCTATTTTCATCCGTTTATAGAAATTACATACTTCGTGATGGAATCTAAACATATTGTTTTACTAACTCGAAAAAAATATAACATTGGATTAGAATTCACAAAATTCTAATCCAATGTTATCTTTGTTAGTTAATTCATAAGAAAAATAATGAAAGGTTTATAAAATTCATTAACATAATAACGATATATGTAACTTAGAATTAAAAATAAGGCATAGGAGTAGGTGTCTTTCTTCAAAAATTGATACAAAACAATTTCAATGCACAATTCGGCGTGGAGCCAAGCAACAATAGAAACTGGACTTTTTATGCATAGTATTGTTAGAACCCCGATGTTTTGGCGTGCTGCTAATGGCTCTTGGCTCTGGGAGCCATCTTGTTCTCTAAATTATGGGCGATTTAATGCCCGAACTTAATGGCGAAGTGATTTAAAGCTAGAGGTTGGTTTTATTGAATAGTTTTGTTGATGTATCCATCACATGAATGTTTTCGAAATAGCTACTACTTTATAGCACTAATATTATGTGTATGTTACTGGTGTGATTTTATTTGAAATGTTAATAATAAATTTAATTGAAAAAACGGTTAAGTGTGAGTCGGACTCCCCCACCGAAACTTCCGTGCTCATTTCAGTCTGTAGGTGTAGACTACTTTTCCGTTTGGGAATAAAATTAATAAAAGAATACATTTTTTAATTTGCAGTACATATGTCCATATGTACTTATTTTGTATTAAATTAACAAATATATATCGCAGAGTATGAATACGGAACGTCAAGTATATAGTAGTATTTACAGGATGTACATTTTAAAGTTTTATTACAAAAAATGAATAAAATTTGTACGGTTTACGGACCTAATGCGGTATCAATAAGAGTAGCACAAGAGTGGTTCAAGCGTTTCAAGTTCGGAAATTTTTATGTGAAAGATGAGGTTCGCATAATAAGTTCTTTGATTTTCACGATTTTTATACATTTTAAATGAAACTATTTTAACCGGATTAATCGCGTATTTTTAAGATTATACATTTTGGAAACACGACGTTTCGAACACTTCGCAGTAGTCCGTGAGGCTGTGACTGAGGTGGCATCGTCATGTCAACTGACTGACGAATAAAAAGTAAAATGTTATTCATATTTATTAAAAATAATTTATTCCTGTTGAAATTGCATTTTTTTTCTAATGTTCTTGGTTGCCAATTATTCAGTATTCGGCGTTATACTTTTCGTTGCTGGCCTAATCTAATGGCTCTTGATATAAATATATAAAAATAAATTATTTTTTAGCTTCATGCACATGGTAGAGGAAACCTGGGAACCTAGTGTTAAGGCACTCCGTTCCCATTAAGACACTTCCATTCCCGTCTTTCCGCAGAATTCTTGAGGCATTGTGATTTAACTGGCCGAACTTAATGCCGCGCTTTGCCTAGTTACCAGAGCAAAGAAATGAAAATATAGAATATTTAATTTTCAAGAATGGGAATGAAGTAGAAGATATGAATAAATATATATATATATATAATATAAATAAACGAAACACTTCTTTTTTATTTGTTAAAATTTCACCATTTAATAAGTATAACTGTATTATTATATTAATAAAATTTCCAATACCTTTCCCAACACCTTCATATCCAACGATAACTACTATTGGAATATCAGTATTATCGGCGGGAGGTGTGTACGGGGAAACGCGAGATCGTGACAGCTGTTGAATGTAGAGCAAGCGCAAAAGGCGGTGTGTAGCAAATGTGTTAATATCTGGCTTCATATTCATTTTTGAGATTCTCTAAAAAATATTTTTGATAAGTATATTAGAAAAAAATATTGATTTTCTTAAATAATTTTATATTTTTTGAAAGGCTAATGATAAAAAAATAATGAATCACATTGATGAAGACTAGTGTAAAATACTTATTTAGAAAAATACTTATTTAGAAAACGTATAAAAATTGAACGAAGGGCGGGACTCGAACCCGCTTCTCCTGGAAACCGACCAGGATTAATTTGTAAGTGTGGAAAATTTAAAAAATGGTAAAAAAGACTAGTGTTGTTTTAGGACTCATAAAAGTGACCTAATACATAAAGTATAATATATAAATAACTTTCAAAAAGGTTTTATATATATTTTATACGTAATAGGAAGTTCCAAACATCAAGGCTATGCCAATTTCTTTGTAATATCAACAGAAAAATATATTAAAGACGATATTCTCTGTATCAACGTTAAAGTCAGTCGTAGCATATTAAACGCCTTTACGCATATCAGAATATTTAATATGCTCCTCCTGGCCTAGTTATCCTTATATAGCTAGTACTTTAAAATGATGTTATTTGTTAATAATATTTTACTTGGTATAAAATTGAAATTTACTATGAAATTCTTTTAATAATTTATGTTCAATGATAATATATCTCCTAATACATACATACATACATTACATATTACATGTTTGTCAATTTGAGAAAAAAAAATCGTTATAAATGAAGAAAGAAGAAAATTAAATATTTTTAAACATTTTTAAAGTGTTATTCCACACTTAGGAAAGAAAAGTACTTATTTAGAAATCGTATAAAGATTTGAACCGACCTGGTCAGTTTCCAGGAGGCGCGGGTTCGAGTCCCGCTACGTTAAATTTTTTATACGTTTTCTAAATAAGTATTTTTAAGAAAATTAAAATTGGTAAAAAAATGTTATGTACAGTTATTTAAAATGAAAAGACAAACAGATAAACAGAGTTATAAAAGTATATAATTTACTTTTCTAGGTATGTCTCTGTGTCTGTTGGATACATTACATTTATTTAATATAAATAAAATTGTAACAAAATATTTAACTGCCTCTCTGCCTCGTACTATTGTTAGAATTGCGGTTGAGTTCGAAATTTAGTAGTAGCATCGGAACGCAGGGGAGTGTTGGTTTAATAAATAGGATATTCGGTACACGGAGATTGCGGGTACAAATTATCTACTACTGGTAAGATATATTGTGGCACTATAATCTATATCAAAATTACTTGTGAATTTATGTTGTGGCGGAGGGACACAGAGTGTGACTGTAAAATCGACTGGTTGTGGGTTCGATACCTACTCGAGGATATAAAATATTTACTTACATTTATATTTTCATTTATTCGTTCTGGTGTCGACGCAAAGTGCAACACGCAATGCCTCCAGAACTCGACGGAAAGTGGGAAACGGTGTGTCTTAACACTAGGTTCCCTCTGCTTACCCTGCTATGTGCGGGATACAGCGTGAAGCGGTTTTTATTTGATTTATGTAGATATAAAATTTACAAGTATTTTTTTCATGCTTTAATACTAGACAATCAATTGTATAATAACAGCTTCACGCGGATTTTGAGTGTCCTAACATTCCCTTCCCCATTTTCCGCCAAATTTTCGAGGCATTGCATCTTGATTAACGGAATCTTGGTCTTGGAATAATAATTCATTCCCAGAGTGAGAGTCGAACCTACAACCTTCACGTTTACGGTCACACGCTTGTACCACTATGCCATGACGGCCTCTAAATTGTGTACCTTCTATAGTATAAAGAATTAAATAATTTTCACCTGTTCTATCGGATCTACATCTTTAGCATCCAGATTTAATATTGATGGAAATGTATTATATACTACGTCTTTATAACCTTTGATGCTACAGACAGGGTTCGAGCGCAAGTCAAGAAGATTCAAGCGTCTCATGTTCTTCATGTACACCGCCAACTCCAGCAACGTACCGAAGCTGTTGTTCCGGGCGTGAAGTTCCCGCAATCTACATTTAATTGGTATTAAAGGAAGTTTGTAATATACGAGACTTACTTGAAACTAAGTACCAAAGGAGGGATTATTAATACTGTTATGGTCGGTTAG
This sequence comes from Heliconius himera, assembly GCA_021202915.1. Lineage (NCBI taxonomy): Eukaryota > Metazoa > Arthropoda > Insecta > Lepidoptera > Nymphalidae > Heliconius > Heliconius himera. The sequence goes on along the minus strand of JAJHJA010000025.1, from coordinate 244,605 downwards.
TTACTGCTACTTTTAAAATATGATCTTGACCTGCCTAAATATTACTTCTGTTAAATATTAAAATTTATATTAATCCGATTCAGTTTTATAATCAGATATAGCTACAATCTGTGAGGCCAGTCGTGGCTTAGGCGTACACGGATGCGACTTTAAACGCGGCAGGTAGTGGGTTCGATTTCCACTCGAGGAAATTAAATATTAAATATGTAAATTTCCTCGTTGTGATAACGAGGCAAAACGTGGGGTTGAAAAACACGTGAGTGCAAATGATTCAATGTTGATTACATTGAGTGACCTGCATAAAATCTGGCAATCCTGGCTTGCCAGGTTTTTACAACTGAAAAGTGGCAACAATTTTTTCAATTTCTTATGCGATTCTCTTTCAAATCATGTAGGATTCGGATATGATATAGGATTCACTAAAAAACTGATAAATGCAGATTTTTGCAATGTGATCTTAGTAGGCTTATCATTTTATTTACGACTGAAGATCAAGATACAGAAAAAAGTGATTATATACCTGTTACAGCCTGCGAATATTTTCATAGTTACAAGACTATTTTCATTTAAATTTAAATACTCCAAATGCAATAATGTCCAAAGTCCCTTGTCCGATCCAAATTCGAAGCTCGATATGTTGTTATAAGACACGTCTAACCACAAGAGACGCATATAATTGAGGTTGTCCAGTCGCTGAATGTGATTATAGGAGAGATCGAGCTTTCGCAAATACCTACCAACAAATTGATGACAAAAAAAATTAAAAGCATAAAAGGAAATTGAAGGCCGTCGTGGTGCAGGGGCACAAGCGTGTGGCTGTAACGCGACGGATGTGGATACGATTTTGATTCGGGGGAATGAATTAATATTTTTAATTATTCGCTTTAGTATTAAGGCAAAAACGCGACGTTGAGTCCCCCCCCAGTCAACAAGCAATAATTCAAAATTTTAAATATAATCCAAAATTCGGCAGAAGGAAGGGAACGGAGCTTCTTAATACTAGGTTCCTTCTGCCTACTCCGCTATATACGGGATACAGCGTAAAGCTGAAAACAAAAAAAGGCATTTTTTTTTAAAAATACAGATAGATTGCTGAAGCTTCATAGATATGAGTATTAAAATATGGAATTAGTATTAATATTATGGAAAAAGACAAAGCAAACGAAGAAATAACAAGGTCGGCCGTGCCGTCACAAGATGGTGGTGGACGGCATACGGGTTGGAATGTAGACCCTGATGTTACAAAAGTCCAGGTTAAGCGTGGTAGGGGTTGCCTCGTACGCCTCGTTTGCCTTGTCTGCAGCGCGGTACTGTGCCCTAACCAGAATTAGAAGGGTGACCTGCAACTGCAGAATTTTTCCACTATTTTTTCTTAAAGTGACGAATAGCCTTTCTTACGCTAAAAAAAAAAACTAAAAAATAAATATTTTACTTTTACCTTAACTTTTGTAACCCGTTTATATTTTTAATATTATTATGTGACAAATCCAATATGGTAATTGACCAAAAATCACTAATATCACGAATCTCCTTAACGGCATTGTATTTATAATGTACTTCAGTTAAAAACCACTGTGCTATGAAATTAAGAATAGGAGGGTTAAATAGTTAGCATTATCAACGTTGGAAATTTAATGAGATAGTAGATAAAATCAGCTTCACGCTGTATCCCGTACACTGCAGGGTAGGCAGAGGGAACCTAGTGTTAAGACACTCCGTTCCCCACTTTCTGCCGAAATCTGGAGGCATTGCGTGTTGAGTGGCAGAACTCAACGCCGCGCTTATCCTCGACACCAGAGCGAAGAAATGGAAATATAAATTTAAGTAAATATTTCATTTCCTCGATTGGGGATCGAACCCATAACCAGTCGGTTTTACAGTCACACTTTGTGCCACTGCGCCACGACTGGCCTCAAGACCTGGAGTTAGTAGATACTTTATATAATAAACAATTTACCAGTTTCATAATCCAAAACTGTGCTCAATCTATTAAAGTCAACAGAGAGATATTGCAAATACAAGAGATTCGAAAGCACCTTTAATTCTGTTAAAAAATTCGATGACAGATCAAGATATACTAAATATTTGTAATGCTGCAGCACGTCAATGTCCTTTAGAAGCTGCAAAAATATTTACTAAATGTTAATATTATTAGATTGATGGCACAGGAGCAGAAGCGTGCGAGCGTAAAAGCGTCAGGTTGTGGGTTCGATTCCGTTACGAGGTACAGCGCGACTTTGATTTCCCCCGCTCTACACGCAATATCTCTTGAATTCGGCGGAAAGTGGGGCACGGATGTGTCTTAATGGAAATGGAGTCTCTTAACATTAGGTTTCCTGGTTACCTCTGCTTACCTTGCTATGTGCAAAACACAGCGTTAAAAATAGGTTATAAACAAATTAATTATAATTTTATAAAAGGAGAAAATAATTATAGAAAGCACAAAAGGATTAGTTTTAGAGTTCACATTAGATAGTTCACCTTAGATGACACATCTAATTTAATATAAACGTAATCTCCCAAAATTGGCGTGCGTTTCAAATAGCTAAGGCAAACAGCGACTATATCTCGTGTAAGAACACCATACGTAGCTTCCGGAACATCCTCAATATTTCTTATACGAACGATTGGCGAATAAACATCATCGTATAATTCTGGAAAGTTATAAAAACAACCCCAAAGTTGGTCTTCATTTAACAAAGGCGTTACGGTTGCGGAAAACTGTAAGCGAGAAGTTTTTAAGAGAATATTTCTAATGGATCTTGATTTTACTTTTATTGTTTTTTAATTACAAGTAAAAACCAAAAGCATATATATTATTGTAGGTAAAGACATTATTTTAAGAAAGACAAGTCAGTTTGTTTAACGGAATATCGTTCTATTAATTTTGTCAGCTTGAGTGAAGAAACGGAAATATAAATTTAAGTAAATATTTCATCTCCTCGAGTGGGGATCGAACCCACAACCACTCGGTTTTACAGTCACACTGCCACTGCGCCACGACTGTTCTATTAATTGTACACTTTATTATTAAAATATGAAAAAAAAATTGAATATATATATTTAGAAATGAAATAAAAAACTGCAGCTGACAGTTAGTATATTAACTGAAACATATTTTTTTTCATATATTTATTTTCTTATATATTCGAAATAGAATTTCTTAATTGTTATTGAAAATAATTAAGTGTTGTCATATTTTTATGCACAATCTATTTCCGCTTTTTTTACACTTTGTACTTATTTCAATTACGTACTAAGATTCGACTTAGTGGTAATAGGATTTTTTTCGTTATTAAAATCAAATCAAATCAGCTTCACGCTGTATCCTGCACGCAGCAGAGTAGGCAGAATGAGCCTAATGTTAAGACACTCCGTACTCCACTTGCCGCCGAATTCTGGAGGCATTGCGTGTGGAGCGGCGGTACTCAACGCCGCGCTTGCCTCGACACCAGAGCGAAGAAATGGAAATATAAATGTTATATGTTACGGTATATGCTTTTTTTTATCTTGTCCTATTAATTTAAAATATTTTGAAATTTACTATCTCTTACATGTTCCGATATAATGCTGTCATTGCTTTTGCCTTCCAGTATTTTGCTTTCTTTTGTAAGACTAATAAATCTTGGAACTAAGCTTAGGCTTCGTAAAAATTGTTCTGAAATAATAAAAAAGATGTTAAATATGTAAACAATCGGAAACATAATTTAAAAATATGTGAATGAATTAAAATTTACTTAAAAACCATTAAAAAAAAATTCACTGATTTGTTTTATTTTAGGAGTTAATAAAATAAATTAAATGGAGGCCAGTTGTGGCGCAGCGGCACTATGTGTGACTATAAAACCGACTGGTTGTGGGTTCGATCCCCACTCGAGGAGATGAAATATTTACTTAAATTTATATTTCCATTTCTTCGCTCTGGAGTCGAGGTTAAGCGCGGCGTTGAGTTCTGCCACTCAACACGCAATGCCTCCAGAATTCGGCAGAAAGTGGGGAACGGAGTGTATTAACACTAGGTAGTATTAACACTAGGTAGTATTAACACTATTCCCTCTGCCTACCCTGTTGTGTGCGGGATACAGTGTGAAGCTTGTGATTTATAGCCGTGATTTAAAACAATTTAACTTATACCTTTGGGCACGTCGTCTAAAGAAAGTGCAGATAAGAAATTAATTTTAGAGATCTCAGTCCATGTCCGTAAAACGCTTCCGAAACGTAAGTGTCTAAAAGTGCCTGTCGATATGCCCATAGACTTGCGTGATTTATAAACTGCTGAATGTGTCGAAGGTATGTCAGTTGAATGTTTATTCTCGGCTACTTCTCTGCTGTCTTGGGCCTCACTAGACATATTGTATTTTTTTTTATATTAATTGTTAAATACAGTCTAATCATCAAGTATGTACGAATAAATCAATTAATGTCAGATCACAAAATAATGTCACTTTCATTCAAAAAGGTTACGAATTTATAATAAGTTCTACATAAATTATTAAATTACTAGTGCACACGCAGCTTCGCCCGCGTATTTGCACCATTAGTAGTGAACTCTAAAAAAAACCACGAAACACGTGTTCAATAAAATATTTTTAAAAGTCTGAATTTACATTTTTATAAAAATCGGTGGCGATTTAAAGATTTTTCCATACAAACTTTCAACCCCTTATTTGAACCCTTAGGAGGTGAATTCTAAAAAACCATGAAACACGTGTTCACTAAAATATTTTTAAAAGTCTGAATTTCAAATTTTATGAAAATCGGTGCCGATTTAAAAAAAAATCCATACAAATTTTCAACCCCTATGGGATGATCCCTAAGGGATGATCCCTTTAGGGTTAAAATTTTTCAAAATCCCATCTTAGTGGATGTCCAGATTATGACAATAAACATCTGTCCAAATTTCACGTTTCTACGCACAGCGGTTACGGCTGTGCGTGCGTCATACCTCAGTCAGTCAGGTACATGTCCTTTTATATATTATATAGATAAAAATAGGAAATGAGCGAAATATCAAATTAGTTTGACTTAAACTTAATAAATTTTAGTTTTGAAATTACTGTATTCTATATTTAACAATTCTAAATTACAATACCTTAATTTAAATTTTCTGCATTATTAAAATTTATTTCGTAGATCCCAATCTAAGACACAAAAGATTTAGAGAAATGTATTTTGTTTTTGTTGTTTTGTGTTACCTTGTGCTGTTTTATGTTTTTTATTACTTTATAAAAAAATTCAACGTCTTACAGTATTGCTTAAGTATATTAAACTTTAAATTTAGTGTTCATTTTACAACAAACATTGTTAGACAACATCTTCACATAAAAATAAAAAAATACAAATTCATCATCATTCAGATCATTGGGTATTGGTTTCAACAGTACGACCCTGATTTCAACCAATCGCACATGAGCTTTCAACTATTTTGAGGTAGTTGCGTGTATGTTTTTAACTGAACTTTTGTAAGCGTAAAGGAAAATATATTATGTATGCAGTACGTACTAATCAGCTTTGAGAAACTAAATTGCAAATGAAAAAATATGTAGTGAAAAATGTTAATTTCATATTCCTTAAACTGTTTGAACTATAGAACTGTGAACGTGAAGCTGTGAAGGAATTTTTTGCTGTGAAGCGTATTGATGATTTTGCTTTTTAAATTATTTGTTATTTTTTAATCAGCTTCATCGTGTATCCCGCATTGTGTGCTGAGTGGCGGAACTCAACACCGCGCTTTGCCTCGACAAAACAGCAAAGAATATAGACTTGAATAAAAAAATATTTCCAAGACCAAACGCACAACCAGTCGCTTATACAGTTTACCTCATTTTATTTATTTTTTTATATTTTATTTTCCATATCACGTATTATTGTCCTATAACACAACGTCGTAATTTATTGAAGAAACGTGGAAATTTACGTTCCTACAATTCACCCCTAAGGGTGCAAATAAGCGGGCGAAGCCGCGCGCGCCCACTAGTTATTTATAAATTTATGGTTTAACAAAGCTTTTATATGAGCACACTTGCCTCGTCGTATTTTTTAGAACGTAAATACGTCCACATTCAACATTTGACATGGCTCGAGTTTTAATTTAATATTTTAAATAATAGTGATTGTCTGTTAAGTATGTCACGAAGGCTTGTTATATAAAAATATTATTGTTTTTATTTTTAATTCTATTGAATGTAAATCAAATGTAGAAAAAATACAAATGGCATGTAAAGTTCGTTACTTACACATATATTGAATAAAGAGTTAAAGACAAAGGTCTCTATCTAGTTTACACCTCGTAAATCAATTTGATTTAATTTTGATTAAAAAATCAAAGCTTTTTAAAATAAACTAAAAAGGAAAGAGTAAATAAAAGTGTGATCCATCTTGTGTACAATGGTACTGAAATAAACTTAATGTTTGAATAACTCAACTTTTGGGATACAATCAACCGATCGTCAAAACCGCTGACCCTTCAAACTTTTGATCTCAAATCCCTACTAATTACGAAATCCCATTTTTATATTTCATTAGAGTACAGGTTTTTTTTATAAAATGACAACAAATTTTTTATTTTATTAAAATAAAGGTAAATAGATCTAGTTTTAACTTTCTGTACTCACAATGAAGTTAAAATCATTATTAAAAACGAATTGATTTGTGACGTTGAACTTATTTATTCATATCTTAATTAAGATCGCACAGATGGATAGACATTTATTAAGTTAATTCGAAACAAGTAATAAGTAGTTGGAGAAATTGTAATCAATAGATTTTTAATTTTCAATTTAATTTGAATAAAACTTTTTTAATAAACAAATAAACGATAATACACGTAATAAGAAAGAACGCCATCGTACAGAGGCACAAGCGTGTGGCTGTAAATGCGACGGTTGTAAATTCGAACGAACGTTGAGTTCCGCCACTTAACCCGCAATACTGCCAGAATTCAGCGGAAAGTGGGCAATAGAGTGTCTTAACACTAGGTTCCCTCTGGCTACCCTGTTGTGTGCGGAATACATTGTGAAGTTGATTTGATTTTTTAAATTAATTTTTTCATTTTTATGCTCTTGTACGAAGGCAAAAGAGTTCTGCCACTCAATATAAACTGCTTCAAAAATTCGACGGAAAGTGAGAAACGAAGTGTCTTAACGCTAAGTTCCCTCTGCTTACCTGGCTATTTTGAGATACAGCGTGAAGCTAAAAAAACAAGAACGCTATTAAGATATAGGCGTAGTGAGTTTACAACTCCTCATTTACAACTCCTGTGTGTTAAGTTAGAATGCCAATTCTTCAAAGTGTGAAAATGAGTTTGATAGAACTTTCATGTTTGAAACTACCGCTGAATAAGGTCCGTAAAGGAGTTAGGGCGTGAAATAACTGGGTATAATTAAGTGATTCCTTTGATAACTACGAGTAGCAACGAATGTTCTCGACGTTTAAACTTATCAAAGTTATGTATTAACACTAGAGGGCGCGCGCGGCTTCGCCCGCTTATTAGGAGTGAATTCTAAAAAAAACAACGTTCAATAAAATATTTTTAACAGTCTGAATTTAATTTTTTATAAAAATCGGTGGCAATTTAAAGATTTTTCCATATAAACTTTCAACCCCTTATTTGAACCCTTAGGGGGTGAATTCTTAAAAACCATGAAACACGTATTCAATGAAATATTTTTAAGAGTCTGAATTTCAAATTTTATAAAAATCGGTACAGATTAAATTTTTTTTCCATACAAACTTTCAACCCCTATTTCATCCCTTTAGGGTTAAAATTTTTCAAAATCCCTTCTTAGTGGATGTCCAGAATATGAAAATAAACATCTGCCCAAATTTCACATTTCTACCATCAGCGGTTGCGGCTCTGCGTGCGTCTTACCTCAGTCAGTCAGCACAAGTCCTTTTATATATATAGACTAGAGGGCGCGTGCGGCTTCGCCCGCTTATTAGAAGTGAATTCTAAAAAAACCACGTTCAATAAAATATTAACAGTCTGAATTTATTTTTTTATAAAAATTGGTGGCAATTTAAAGATTTTTCCATATAAACTTTCAACCTCTTATTTGAACCCTTAGGGGGTGAATTCTTAAAAACCATGAAACACGTACTCAATGAAATATTTTTAAGAGTCTGAATTTCAAATTTTATAAAAATCGGTGCAGATTAAAAAAATTTTCCATACAAACTTTCAACCCCTATTTCATCCCTTTAGGGTCAAAATTTTTCAAATTCCCTTCTTAGTGGATGTCCAGAATATGAAAATAAATATCTGCCCAAATTTCACGTTTCTACCATCAGCGGTTACGGATCTGCGTGCGTCTTACCTCAGTCAGTCAGCACAAGTCCTTTTATATATATAGATTACAATTGCAGTTACCACATTTTAAAATTTAATATAATATTTTTTTTATAAATTTTGTGAATGTATATGTATTATGTTATTAAGATATATTTTTTAAATGGACAATATTTCGGAAACGGTTAAATTTCATTGCATACTATATGTAGTGAAAATAGTTAGAATGATCTCCTCTATCATCTGTACTAGTTTGTATATCACCCAACGAGCATGTACTTTTGACACACGCACTCTGTATATATAATAATGCACCAGTAGTACATGCGCACTTTATTTAAGTGCACAAAGTGCACCACTATTAGTGCACATACAAACTGGTAAAAACGCACAAGTACTAGTGCATTCGCACTCTATGCACGATATAATATATTATTTTAAGGTACGTGTACTCTGTGCACTTCATAACGCAATAATACTAGTACTACTACACTCTGTGCACCGAATATTATACAATTACTGGTGCATTATTAGTAGAATACGCGCAGCTTAGACACTTAATATTACATCACTACTAGTGGTTAATATAAAAAAATATCGATGAATCCCAATTTGCTTAACATAGAGTAAATTTACAATTTGAGTATCAATCTGAAGCTCATCTATCAATATCAGAGTTTGATAAATAGAAATGGGCAGGAATACGTCACGTAAAATATTACCGTATTAACTAATTAATTTACTAACGTTACTTTGGGAGTGTTTTAGGAGGATTAATTAACAGAATTAAATCTAATCGTAAAGTAAGAGTGCTTTAGTTTATAAGGTTATTTTCTTTATTAGGGTTCCGTACCTCAGAAGGTAAAAACAAAACTCTTACCCCTCGTTCGCACGGCGACTTTTTATAGTACGACAAAAAGTAGTTTCAATAGAACAAATGCATTCACGTGGATACATTCACACGGAAGAGATTTTAAGTCGCGGCTAAATTTTATCGCGCACTGCTCCATTTCCCCTCATTCGCACGGGAGACAAAAAGTAGAGGCGTAAAAACTCGGCGAAAGAGATTTTATATCGTGTACAATTTGCCTGTTCAAACGAGCGATTTTAAATCACTTTTTATCCGTCTTTCACGGCAGTAAGGCGTGGAAATGGTTAAAGCAAAAGTACTAGGAGTATCGATTTTTTAAATAAATAAATTTGCTTCACGCTCTATCTCATACACAGCAGGGTAGGCAGAGGGAACCTAGTGTTAAGACACTCCGTTCCTTACTTTCCGCCGAATTTTGAAGGCATTGCGTGCTGAGTGGCGGAACTTAACGCCGCTCTTTGCTTCGACACCAGTGCGAAGAAATGACAATACAAATGTAAATAAATATTTCATTTCCCCGAGTGGGGATTGAACCCGTAACCGTCGCGTTACGGTCACATCTTCCTAGTGCCGCTGCGCCGCGACGGCTTCATTTTTATATTAAATTTGTATTAAAAAGTATATTTTTAGATATAAATTATATGTTGAAAAGAATAATAATTCATAGTTCATTTGTTAGTAACTAATTTTTGTATCGTTCAACTTTCTGATGTCAGTATTTAATTAATTAATTAATTAATAAATCAGCTTCACGCTGCATCCTGTATACAGCAGGGTAGGCAGATGGAACCTAGTGATAATACACTCCGTTCCCCACTTTCTGCCAAAATTTGGAGGCTTTGCATGTTGAGTGGCGGAACTCAACGCCGTGCTTTGCCTCGACACCAGAGCGAAGGAATAGAAATATAAACTTAAATAAATATTTCATTTCCTCGAGTGGGGATCGAACCCACAACCGCCGCGTTACAGTCTCATCTTTGTGTCCGTATAGTATTTTATTGATAATAATTAATAATAATAATCTAAATTAATTGTAAATTTAATGTAATTACAATTTTATTTTAGAAATAAGGATTTTATATTATAATTATTATAAATGCGTTAAATTATTTTCTTACGTTTAAAAAATAGTGCCGAAATAACCAATCATAGCGGAATTCCAGGAGGCGCGGGTTCAAATCCCGCCACGTTCAAAGTTTTAAACGTTTTCTAAATAAATATTATTTGATGGCTTAACAAAGCTGTTGCTGTGCAAAAGTGAGCACATTAGCCTCCTCGTATTTTTTAGAATGTATATTCGTCCACAATCGACATTTGACATCACTCGAGTTTTAATTTAACATTTCAAGTTATAGTGATTGTCTGTTAAATATGTCACGAAGGCTTGTTATATGAAAATATTATTGTTTTTGTTGTAATTTAATATGTAAATCAAATGTAGAACATGAAAATACAAGTGACATGTAAAGTTCGTTACTTACAAATATATTGAAAAAAGAGTTAAAGACAAAGGTCTCTATCTAGTTTACACCTCGTAAATCAATTTGATTTAATTTTGATTAAAAAATCAAAGCTTTTTAAAATGAACCAAAAAGGAAAGAGTAAGTAAAAGTGTGATCCATCTTGTGTACAATGGTACTGAAATAAACTTAATGTTTGAATAACTCAACTTTTGGGATACAATCAACCGATCGTCAAAACCGCTGACCCTTCAAACTTTTGATCTCAAATCCCTACTAATTACGAAATCCCATTTTTATATTTCATTAGAGTACAGGTTTTTTTTATAAAATGACAACAAATTTTTTATTTTATTAAAATAAAGGTAAATAGATCTAGTTTTAACTTTCTGTACTCACAATGAAGTTAAAATCATTATTAAAAACGAATTGATTTGTGACGTTGAAATTATTTATTCATATTGTCATTAAGATCGCACAAGTGGATAGCCACTTATTAAGTTAATTCGAAACAAGTAATAAGTAGTTGGAGCAATTGTAATCAATAGATTTTTAATTTTCAATTTCATTTGAATAAAACTTTTTTAATAAACAAATAAACGATAATATCCATAATAAGAAAGAACGCCATCGTACAGAGGCACAAGCGTGTGACTGTAAATGCGAAGATTGTAGATTCGAATCCCACTCGGGGGAATAAATTATTTTGTATTAATATTTTGAGGCCAATCGTGGCTCCGGGGCACAAAGTGTGACTGTAAGCGCTACTGGTTGTTGGTTCAATTCCCTCTGAAACTTGAGAAATTGATTTTTTCTTTCTCTAGTGTCGAAGCAAAGCGCAACGTTGAGTTCCGCCACTTAACCCGCAATACTGCCAGAATTCAGTGGAAATTGGGCAACAGAGTGTCTTGACACTAGGTTCCCTCCGCCTACCCTGCTGTGTGCTGAATACATTGTGAAGTTGATTTGATTTTTTTAATTAATATTTTCATTTCTGTGCTTTGGTTGCAAGGTAAATATAAATTGCTTCAAAAATTCGACGGAAAGTGAGAAAGAGTGTCTTAACACTAAGTTCTCTCTGCCTACCTTGCTATTTTGGAGATATAGCGTGAAGCTAAATAAAAGAACGCCATTAAGAGATAGGCGTAGTGAGTAACACTATTTTCATTTACAACTCATTTGAATTAAGTTAGAATGCCAATTCTTCAAAGTGTGAAAATGAGTTTGATAGAACTTTCATGTTTGAAACTACCGCTGAATAAGGTCCTTAAAGGAGTTAGGGCGTGAAATAACTGGGTATAATTAAGTGATTCCTTTGATAACTACGAGTAGCAACGAATGTTCTCGACGTTTAAACTTATCAAAGTTATGTATAACATTTCAATTGCAGTTAATGCATTTTAAAAATTAATATAGTACCTTTTTATAAATTCTGTGATTGTATATGTTATTAAGTTATATTTTTTAAATGGCCAATGTCTCGGAAACGGTTAAATATCTATCTAATATAGAATGATCTTCTCTATTATCTGTACTAGTTTGTATATCACCCAACGAGCGTGTACTTTGGGCACACGCACTCTGTGTATATAATAAATAATAATGCACCAGTAGAACATATGCACTTTCTTTAAGTGCACAGAGCGCACCACTATTAGTGCACACACATACTGTAAAAACGCACAAGTACTAGTGCATTCGCACTCTATGCACGAAATAACACACTAATTTTAATGTACGTGTACTCTGTTCACTTCATAATACAACAGTTATAGTACTACTACACTCTGTGCACCGAATATTGCACAATTACTGGTGCATTATTAGTAGAATACGCGCACTTTGGACACCTAATATTGCATCACTAGTAGTGAATTGCAGTGCAATATTCACGCACACTGTTAAATGCACAGTGTGCGTGAATATTGCATCACTAGTAGTGATGCAATATTCACGCACACTGTGCATTTAACAGTGTACATTATGAAATATATAAATGGATCTTAGTGTTGATCATTGCGTTTAGTCAAAAGTTTTATAACTTCGCTAGTATGATCAATACAATACTAAGCCAAACTTCTAATCAATTCAAACATTTTTTTCTAAAACATTCACACTTAAATCGTGGAAAGGTAATCTCTATATATAATAAGACAGTAAAAATATTTTGTCTGTACATTTAGTAATAGTAAGGACACTTAAAAATAATAATAGAAAGCAAAAAGATTTTTTTGAATTTCTTGTCTGTCTGTCTGTCTGTCGCCATATTTTTGTCCGCATTTTTCTCTGAAAGTACTGAACCGGTTTACTTGAAAATTTCACCAATTGCTTTGTTTTAACTCAACTTAAATACTAAAGTTTAGTTTATCAAAATCGGTTCATTAAAAAAAAGTTATCGTCATTTGAAAGAAGTCATAATTAATTCAACACGGAGATAAAGAACGATCTTGAAAGAAATATCAAGTAAATACAAAGATTTTTTGGTTGGTTCGTTCATATAATATATGTAACTAATTTAAAAACTGTACAGGAGTTAATATGCAATTATTACAGTTATTTTACATAGAATATTATGAATCCTTCAAATCAATAATTTAACATTTAAGGCTGTTTCTGAATGAGTATATTAAATTATTCACTGACATCAGCACATTTAACAGAGTATATTATATAGGTAAAAAGAACATAAAGTTACAAAAATATATGCTTGTAATAAATAATTAGCCTTATGTATATTTTATAAATATTAAATATTAACAATGGTCGTATTTTTTATTTAAAACAATCAAAAATTCTTTGACGATAATGTCGTAAAAAAACATATTAGAAGTCATTATAGTTGTCAATCAATTCTGCTTATTAAATCAATAATCATGTATTTTAAGCGGGCGAAGCCGTGTGCGGGCCGCTAGTACTAAATATTGGTGTTTCAGTTCGACGTGTGATCGATAAATCCCAATTTGTTTAACATAGAGTAAATTTACAATTATCAGTTCAGTATCAATCTGAAGCTTATCTATCAATTTTAGAGTTTGATAAATAGAAATGGGCAGGATTACCTCATGTAAAATATTACCGTATTAACTAATTAATGTACTAACGTTACTTTGGAAGTGTTTTAGGGGGATTAATTAACAGAATTAAATCTAATCGTAAAGTAAGAGTGATTTAGTTTATTAAGTTATTTTCTTAATTAGGGTTCTGTACCTCAAAAGGTAAAAACAAAACTCTTATAGGATCACTCTGTTGCCCGTCTGTCAAGACCATTTATCTCTAGATCGCGTGGAGGCATCAAGCTAAAATTAATGCCAAACATTTCGGTCTATGGTCCTTTAATGCATGAAAAAAAAGGCTTTTCATAGATTTTGTTGCATTTTATATGAAATTAGTTGCGTAATCAAAACCTATTGAGGCCAATCGTGGTGCAGGCACAAAGAGTGGCTGACTGTAAACGCGACTGGTTGTGGGTTCGATCCTCACTCCAGGAAATGATATATTTATTTAAAGTAATATTTTCATTTCTTCGCTCCGGTGTCGACGCAAAGCGCGGCATTGGGTTCCGACACTCAACACGCAATGTCTCCAGAATTCGGCGGAAAATGGAAAACGGAGTGTCTTAACATTAGGTTACCTCTGTTTACCCTGCTCTGTGCGGGATACAGCGTGAAGCTGATGTTTTTTTATCAAAAATATCCGGAAAGTGAATATTTGTAGATGTTTAGTAGAAAAAAAAATACAAACTTATGTTTGTAGTTCATGTAATATAAAATGAGTGCATATGCCTCAAACTGAAGTTTATAAACTTTTATAAGTAGTACTTGGAGCTAAAATTGGTACGGAAGCCTCAGTGGGCGTCTCCGACTTGCATTTACCCAGTTTTATTTTTTTATTTCTATTATTATAGGTATAAAACGTGAAAAACCTTTTCACTTCACTTAGTGTCAAAAATATATTTCAATAGCTACAGAATATCTATTGTGATCGAAAGGAACGGAGCGTCTTCTTTTATGTTGGGTGAAAATATTTTATTTCCAATTATCTGTGCTGGTGCTCGTAACATCCAAAAAGACAATAAGCAAAATCCCCAAGCCATCAGATCTAAAAGATTTGTTAAAAAATGATTGCATAATATAATTTGCTTAATTGAATAATTATATCACTTGTTCTCTTTGAATAATGTGTTATGTTACATTAGTTTGGTTATTGCTATTCTAATACTTTTAATAACTTCTTTCATCACTTTATCCATTGAGATTAGTAATTATTGATTTACCTAGCCTACAAGTATATACTGTAATATATATAGTGTAATATACTTACATTGAAATCATAAATTATTGCTTTACTTAATGTGGATTAATTGACTATATAGTTACTTAGAAATTTATGCTATTTGTTTTCTTGTTTTTATAGAATTTTACTTTAGTGGCTCTCTTTTAAACAACAAATAAATATTACTTTATTAGTACTTTATAATTGAATAATTATATTACTTGTTCTCTCTGAATAATGTGTTATGTTACATTAGTTTGGTTATTACTATTTTAATACTTTTAATAACTTCTTTCATCACTTTATGCATTGAGTTTAGTAATTATTGATTTACCTAGCCTACAAGTATATACTGTAATATATAGTTACTTAGAAATTTATGCTATTTTGTTTTCTTGTTTTTATAGAATTTTACTTTAGTGGCTTTCTTTTAAACAACAAATAAATATTACTTTTTATATTTAATTGTTGCCTTAATTTATATTTAATAATCATTTGTCACTATATCCAGTGACAGAAAGCAACTATCGATTACTTAAATAATATAATTATTAATGGTATTTTAATTGTTCGGTCCTCTCTATTGTTTACTTTTAATAACTTTAACATAAATATATATATAACTATCAAACAAGACACTGTATCTAGTGACAGATGACGTTTGACGTTGATTTAAATGTCAATGTTATTTTATTTCTTTTTTGTACTTTTTTCTCTTGTATGCAGTTAGTAATAACTTTTAATAATTTTTACTTTAATGTAAATAATGGTAAATAGTTGTATTTGTTCGTTTGTAAGAATTTGTAAACACATTTTTTCTTTCTTTTTATTTCAATTTTTTCTCCATGTTGTTGTATATATAAACCAAATGAAAGGAAAAATAACTACATATATGGAATTATTTTTCTCCTACTTTTCTTTTGTTGATTTCATGCCTTACCATGATTACTTTTATTTATCTATTAATATACCGGAAAAGTAAAAATTGTTTTATATCATAATATGTATTTGATGTGACTGCTTTATACATTATCTTAAATATAGGTGTAGACTTCTTTTTCTGATATATATAGTTTGTTTATGATAGCAGGTATGTTAATTGTTGTTATTATTATTGTTATTTTTGTTTTATATATATATATATATATATATATATATATATATATATATATATATATATATATATATATATATATATATATATATATAATAATTATTTGTTTTGTCTTTGTATATAATATTTATATTGATTATATATAATAATTTATAATGAGCCAAATATTGAATATGTCCAATAGTTCATTGAGTGCTGATAGTATATATGATTCTATTACGGATTCCGATGACAGCTTTCACAGTACCTCCTTGCCTTTAAACACGCTCTTGGATTCCAAATTCTCCTCTGTTCCTAAAAATTTTAATGTCATTCATATAAATTCTCAAAGCATTCCAGCTCACTATCCTGACCTTCTTTCCTCTCTTGATGTAAAAAATGTCCATGCTATACTGGTATCCGAAACCTTCCTGAAACCCTGTCTTCCTTCCACTTCCTATTCCATTCCAGGTTTCCATCTGATACGCAATGATCGAGTAAACAAAGGTGGTGGTGGTGTAGCTATATACCTCCGCAGTCATATACCTTTTACAATATTAGATAAATCACACTCCCAGTACTCAGAAGCGGCTGAACATATTTTTGTTGAAATTCTGTTTGGTACCTTAAAAGTTCTGTTAGGCGTCTTTTACAATCCATCATTGCACATTAATTATTTTGAATCATTTGAAATATTACTGGAAAAGTATGTTTCTACCGTAGATCATACTATTCTAATGGGGGACTTTAACACGTGTATAATTAAAAATGATAAACGTGCAAAATCTTTAAAAAATATAGTTCTTAGCTCAAACTTACATCTTCTTTCATCTAGTGCTACTCATTTTTTTCCTCATTGTTCTCCCTCACTCCTAGACCTGATCATTGTTTCCTCTGTAGACCATGTACATTTCCATGGCCAACTCCCTGCCGAAGCTTTTTCCTATCACGACCTCATTTACCTCTCCTATAAAATAAGACCACCAAAATTAAAACCCACGGTTGTTATGCGTCGCAATTTTAAAAATTTTGACAATGTAAAATTTCTCTACGACCTTAATTTAATTGATTGGGAAAGTGTATATGCCGCTGCAACAGTAGATTTGAAACTTAACATTTTCAATTCCATTTTAACTGAGTTATTTGATGTTCATGCACCCTTAAGGCCTATCAAACTTAAACACCTTCCTGCACCTTGGCTGACGCAGGAAATAAAGATCTTAATGACTAGGCACAATAAAGCTAAAGGCAAATACAAGCGCGATTCATCTGAAGCTAATTTGACTAAATACAAGCATTTGCGCAATAAGTGCAACAAGGTGTGTAGAGATGCGCAGCGCAGCTATATTTATCAATCTTTGGATGTAAATGATTCGGGTAAGGTTTGGCGATTCCTTGAGACAATGGGCGTTGGACGACAAGCAAAAGATGTGAACTCCAATATTAATATTGATAGTCTTAATAATCACTTCGCCTCGGCAGCTATAAATATCCACAATAAATCAAATACGCTTCACTATCTAAAGTTACAATCGAGGCAAACTATGAGTCGTTTTGTGTTTGGTGAGGTCTCAGCTGATGATATTACAAAGAACATAAAAGCCATACACTCGGATGCCATTGGAAGTGATGGCATTAGTCGCAAAATGCTAGTACTATCCCTTGATATCATCCTTCCAGTCCTATGTCATATCTTTAATTATTCCTTATCCTCTAGTTCATTCCCCAATGCATGGTGAGCTGCTCACGTTATCCCTGTCCCCAAAATATCTAATCCTACATCATATTCCCACTTTCGCCCTATCTCTATCCTTCCCTTTCTTTCGAAAGTTCATGAGCGTATTGTTCATCGTCAAGTTTCTCAATTTTTAGTAAAAAATGACCATTTAAGTATATTTCAGTCTGGTTTCCGTCCTGGGCACAGTACTACCACTGCTTTGCTTAAACTATGTGATGACATTCGTTCTGGAATAGATGATAAGCAGGTCACTGTCCTGGATTTACTTGATTTCTCTAATGCATTTAATACTGTGGATTTTGACATTATGCTTGCTATTCTTGAACACCTAAATATGTCCACTGATGTAATCACATGGTTCTATTCCTATCTACATAATCGCCAACAGAGTGTACGTTATGATAATAAGATTTCCATTCCCTATTACCTTAAAGTAGGAGTTCCACAGGGAGGAGTATTGTCTCCTTTGCTATTTTCAATATTCATTAACACTTTAACTAATTTACTCACTGTACCTTTTCATTTATACGCTGATGATCTGCAAATATATGTATCGTCACCTATTGAAACCTTATCGGAAGCTATTGAACGGATTAATCGTAATCTTCAAACAATATTTTTATGGAGCAAATCACATGGCTTAAATTTAAACACAAGTAAATCTCAGTATATTATAATTGGTAATCAAAAACAAATTGCTAAATTCAATATTACCCATTTGCCAGCTGTTATTTATGATGGTACTCCTATTTCCTATAGTAATACCATTAAAAACCTAGGTATCATCATGGATAACACCTTATCTTGGGATTCTCAAATTTCACATGTTAGTCGTAAAATATTTGCGACGATGGGGTCTCTCAAGAAGTGGAAAAATTTCCTTCCAATCAAAACAAAAATATTATTAACCACTTCCCTCCTTCTTCCTATTATTGACTATGCCGACATATGTTACCTTGACTTATCACAAGAACATCTAGATAAGCTTGAGCGCCTACAAAATCTCTGCATCAGATATATATTTGGGCTAAAAAAAATTGATCATGTATCAGCCTTTCGTGATAAGCTTCAATGGCTAACAGTCCGGCATCGTCG
This sequence comes from Heliconius himera, assembly GCA_021202915.1. Classification (NCBI taxonomy): domain Eukaryota; kingdom Metazoa; phylum Arthropoda; class Insecta; order Lepidoptera; family Nymphalidae; genus Heliconius; species Heliconius himera. The sequence continues at coordinate 225,789 of JAJHJA010000025.1, read as the reverse complement.
ATATCTCCACATCCTATGCACACTTTATTCTATCCTCTTCCATCCCAATACTCCCCGTTACCTTAAGGAGCGCTTCACTTTCCTTGGCACCGATTCCACGCTTCAACTCAATCTTCGCTCCAAAAGCGACAACAAATTGAAGATACCTATCTGCAACACGATAGGTTATAAGGAATCCTTCACTGTTAAAAGCGTCATCTTGTGGAATGACTTGCCGCGATATATTCGGCATTCAGAATCAATCAGTATCTTTAAAAAATCTCTTAAGCGTTATTATTTGGCACAACAAAAAACTGTATAGTGTATGTATATATGTATGTATTTATTATCTGTATATGTATAATTTCTATATGTAATATAAGTATCGTCTATGTATTATATATGTATGTATTATTATACTAATAATATCTATATGTTATTTATTTGTATTCATTCTACTCTTTATTATTTATGCACTACCGAGATGTCCTGTACTATTTGTAAGTTTATGTAAGTTAAGGTTACCTGTAAGAGATCACTAATAGTGATAAGGTCGCCTTTGCATACTACCTCTGTGCGCAAAATGTTTTTTATTTTATTTATTCTGTAATTTTATATTGGTGTTCCTATGTTTCTTGTAAAATGTCATAATAATTCCTCTATGTATGCAATAAAGAGTTTTATCTATCTATCTATCTTCTTCTTATGGCTTAGATTTCATCTTATGGTTTGGATTACAATAAAAAATAAACCACATTTGAAATTTAACTTTATTTATAGTGGTTGATTCATACATACAATATAATACTTTAATTAGTTTTATTTAACTGTTTTAACTGTTAATACTAACTAGTTGTGGGTTCGATCCCCACTCGAGGATATGAAATATTTATTTACATTTATATTTTCATTTCTTCGCTCTAGTGTCGAGGCAAAGCGTTCCGCCACTGAACGCGCAATGCCTCCAAAATTCGGCGGATAGTGGGGAATGGAATGTCTCAAATCTAGGCCTCAGAAGGAAGTGATTTATCATACTCATATGTACTTTATAAAATAGGAAATGCAAGGACAAAATGTCAATGGAGCAAAAGTCATTCTAGTACAAATTAACCAAATTTCGAACGGCATCGACACCACGAGGTAGAACATACTAAACTGTGGTTTCTACAAAAACTCAAAAGAACTCTTTATATATTATTTTATGCATCTTTTGTTATTCGAGTTATTTTGTGCTTACATTTATCGGTAGTTGTATATAAATTCATTCAAACTATTCAGCCCTTATTCATATAGTTTGTGTTAAATATCTGGGCCAAAATATCCATGATGGTTTGTATCAATGGTGCCAATTATTGATGCTTTAAAAAAGCACAACGTACAACACCGCTAAACCTATTTTTGATTTAATCTTAAGGTTAGTTCAAGGTGACTGTTGATAACGTTGTGATTGATTTTAGTTTCGCAGTGTCCTATTTGGAACTTTCATACGAACCCTGTTTCGCATCGAGTCCATCAACGGTTGGTTAGTCAAACAATTACCTCTAGTTGTGTTAATGAGCATCGACCAGCATTTTGCATGGACACGTAATTGTTCAGAGAACCACTGTGTTGTTTACTAAACTAAAAGGTTTTTTGTGTTTTTTTTTGTCAGCTTCACGCTGTATCCCGCACACAGCAGGGTAGGCAGAGGGAACCTAGTGTTAAGACACTCCGTTCCCCACTTTCTGCGAATTTTGGACACATCTCGTGCCACTGCGCTACGACTGTCCTCTTTTTTGTGTTTTGCTTTTTATAAATAATTATAATAATAATTATTAGATTTTTGTCAGCTATATCCCGCACATGTCAGGGTAGGTAGAGTGTTCGCACACTCAGTTCTCCATTTTGCGCCGAATTTTGGAGGCATTGTTTGCCTTGAGTGGAGATCGAACCCACAACCAGTTGCGTCAACACATTTGTGCTCCTGCGGGCTCAAGACTTATATTATTTTTGAATAAAAAAAACGACTTTTTAATAAAATGTAATTTGAATATTTTCTCTTAAGTTGCTCTTACATGAGCTATATTAATGACATTAAAGTTCTTTTGACGAAAAATTTCATTTGTTTGAGCGGATTTTTTATATGTATACTAAAAGTCAAGCTCAACGGCGTGCTATTAGACAAATCTTTGTCCAGCAGCAGTGGGAGATAAGTTATCGATGATGATTAAGTTTCAATTTGGTTTAAATAGTGTATAGATATATATCTATATATCTATACGTTCTAAATATACATAGTATTCTAAAATAAAATGTAATAAAACGTGTCTAATAGCCAGCTAGAGGGGTTATATTAAATTTACAGAGTAGCAATTTAATTACGCTTTCATAAGCGAGGCATATTATGGGCCGTAAAATACTATTAGGCTAGCAACGATGCTCCTTATTTGTCTTTATAGTTTCTGTAATCTTTGTTTTTTTTAATAATAAATTCATTGTTTGCATGTCTTATGTAAAGAGTCAAGCGTTAGTCATTCCTAGGCTTTATAATAATTCAGTTTTTACTGTTTTGTTATATTATTACAAATACAGACATATTTTGTTTAAAAATATACTTATACTCTTATATTTATTGACGTGTCCTGAATAAAGATGGCATTAGATGTATCTGACGTGGTCTCTAAATTAAGTTGAAAAAAGAGTGTAAAGAAAAAAATGGACACCGAAAATATAGAATGCTTCGCGAATAATTTAGAGTCTCAATGCTCACTGAGCACTCAGCCACGTGACCCGGATCACTTATTAAAAGTGGACTTCGAGGTCATAGAGTGGGCTTCGATGACCCTGACCGGTGAACCGGTTGGCCCCACAAACGTAGACGTCCATGTTAAGTCCATTCTGAAGGAAATAAAGTCCTAAAGAATCTTCCGATTCAATTAATTTCTTAGCTGGTCCTAATTTTCAACGCTCTTCTAGCAGGTGCTCCTTTCGTATGCTTAAAAATACGCCAACATTCCCTCCAGCTACAGATCTATCAGTCTCATTACCAGCTTAGGATAAAATTACGAGATAATCATTCTCAGTAGATTAAAAAAACAGCAGAGACAAAACAACAGCTCATCAATGAACAGTTCGGCTTCAGATCCCACCACCATCTATACACCAAGTTCACCGGCTAACGCAACACATCGCAAAATACAGCGTCCATCAAAGCTCGTACTTTTTTCTTTAGGGTCGAGCTACTCTCGTCTCTCCTCGCCCGGTGACGCTGTCGAGACCAGTCCAGGTCAACAAAGCAATAGAGTCCATTCGATAAAAAAGGCACTCTTGTTCATTACGTTCTAAAATATTGTCAAGAAAAGTCATAATTAGAATTAGTTTTAAAGTATTGTAAATAGCACGGGAGTGTGTGCAGCAAGAGTGGATAAAATAATTATAAAAGCTGATTTTTTTAAATAGAACGTTTCATAATTCTCGCAAATAATTATGAACATAACTATAGTAAGTATGTAAGTAAATACGTATTTATAGAGTATCTAAAGTTTTATTATACTAAGTAAAAAACATGCCACGAGTTGAATAAAACACTGATTAATGTAATTATTTTATTATCTAGTGTACATCATACAACTTTGTAAGCACTAATTATAGTACTATAAGGTATGTAACATTATTCAAATAAAATTTTACAGATCACGATTTAGTTATTATCAATTTCTTATTTATTTTATTACGAAAACAAAGCCACAGGTAAAAGCTATTCTTTTTATACTTAAACTAGTAAATCGTTATAATTAAATTATATTGATTTATTTTTATTTACTCATGCTGTATCCCATACACAGCAGGGTTCCCCACTTTCCGCCTAATTCTGGACAGACTTTGCCACGACTGGGGTTATGAATTATATTAAATAATTTGATTTCCCTACTAACTCTAGATATTTTTTTCTTTTACAAAAGTATTATGTAATAAGTTGTACCTAGGCAATGAGAAGAGTATATAAGTACACTTAGAAAGTACAAGTATACATTACAATTTTTAACTAACACTAAATTATTTTTCAAATACCCAAGAACACAAAATTAAAAGAATTAGTGTAATTAATTAAGAGATAATAAATTTATCAAATTGAAGTATTATTATAAGATAAGTCAATATCAAACCCATGAGCTTAAATGGTAGTAATAAATCGACGTCAATGATGTGAAAGAGAGAAAAAGTTAAATTTCCAGTTTCTAGGAGGCCCAACAGAGCTCGTGCTGTACGTCGACTTGATTTATCTGAAACGTGCAAAATATAAATGAATACAACTTCTTTAAGATTACAGTTATTAGTTAAAGAATACAGTAAGTAACCAAAGGAGGTGCTACATTAGACACGTATATTTAAGTTCCATAAATAAAAATGGATGGAATTTCTTCATTTGGAGTGGTCAGAGCGCCTGGTCGGTTTCCAGGAGGTGCGGGTTCGAATCCCGCTACGTTCAAATTTTTATACGTTTTCTAAGAAAGTAAACAAATTAAATTAACAGTGTCACGATGATTCAAAAATTATTTAGTACGTAAAGGTATCCTTTTGGATACCCTAACTTATTAACGCAACATTTGAATGTGCCGTCATTTATGCAGTAAAGTGTTGGCAACTCTAAAAAATACTCGACAGTTCAGGGCCGTAAAAAATCAATGCCACCAAACCCACAACTACCTATGCATAAAAGGGTAGATTCAACGCGGCATTAATGAAAAGTTGGCCAAAGACAAAGTTCTCGCAAATGCATGCAAAGGCGTGGAGGCCATTGGACAAATAGGCTAAAATTGTTTTCTATTTTATTCAAATCTTACGTTAATTTTGGGATACTTTAATTACATGGCTTTATGATCTTAGTTATATAAATAAATACTTAAAGGGCTTATTATTTTATGGGCTTACAGTTTTTTTGTCGGTTCACTTTTTGAATTAAAAACTTTTAATTAATAATACCTAACATATTTCCATGCAGCCTGCTCACAAGCGTTTCTCTTAGTGTGGACACCTCTGCATGTATTCGGCCCGCATATATGCAAGGCAAGGATAAAGGAAAATATTGAATTCCTATAAATATAACGATCCAATATAAAAGTGTCATTTCAAACTGAAAAAGAAATAAATAAAAAAATAATAAATATGATAAAAATATATTATACAGGGTGGAAGTGTCAGCACCACATTAAATGAAACCACAGTTTTAACTACTCTATAAAAGCCTAATATAATTCAGAAAAAAATAAATTCCCAAAAATGAAAAAGTTTTTTTTTCAAACAAAATAAATAATAAAATTGTCATTTTAAAACAAAACGCCATTTGTAAGGATGACGCACGCACACATAAACCTATCAAAGGAACACCGCCGCACACGCCTCATTTCGAAATCGAGTCGTATGTATTGGCGATAAAGTTCAAAGTTGTTTAACCTTTAGTAGTATTTTTGTAGTAGTAAGTGTTGATTTTGTCGATTGAGTTGATTGAGGCCGGTCGTGGCGCAGCGGCACGAGTTGTGACTGCAAAACCGACTGGTTGTGGGTTCAATTCCCACTCGAGGAGATGAAATATTTACTTAAATTTATATTTCCATTTCTTCGCTCTGGTGTCGAGGTTAAGCGCGGCGTTGAGTTCTGCCACTTAACACGCAATGCCTCCAGAATTCGGCAGAAAGTGGGGAACGGAGTGTCTTAACACTAGGTTCCCTCTGCCTACCCTGCTGTGTCCGGGATACAGCGTGAAGCTAAGTGTTTATGTTATTGGGATCTATACGTAATCGCGTTACACGAAATACAGGTATGGATAAAAATCGTGAAATGAAAAAAAAATCCTACGTCCAAACTGTTGAGGCATCTTGATTAATTTCTTTAGGTATAGGTTTGAAATATTTTACCCTATATGCTGTTTCCGTAAATGGAGCGCTGCCTCTTCCACCCTGTATAATGATCATAATGAACCTTTGGAAAAAATAATTTATAGAAAGTACTTTTTGTTGTCATGTTTACCCAACACGCTACGCTTCACGCTTTATCCCTAACGTGCTAACCAGAGATAGGGAGCGTCAAACGATAAGATCTCTGCACCCCTTTCACTTCGTCATCTTCAATCAACCTTTTAATACATGCCTTTCGGGGTGTCATGCTTTTTGCTTGACTTTCCTCCAGTATTATCGATAATATGTTTTTTAAGGTCAAGACAAGGTTATCGGTTGCAATACGCCTTCCCTCATCTATTTCGTATTTGCCATCACTACTATATACGTCCCAAATAAAACACTTCATACACCTGTTCTAATATCTTTCCATTTACGCTGATCTTGCATTACCTATTAAATATTCTATATCATACTAAATTTACAATTACTTCATATCACTTTTATTTATAATTTACACCCATATAAGACACTAATACCTATGTATATATCTGTACTGTACTAAATGTACCTACATAAATATATTTTTAAAACTAAGGTTTACCGTTCCATATATAATGTGTTTTGATAAGGAGTAGGCTAACAACAAAGTGTTGACAAATATTGTTATTAGCAGGATTACAAACTGAAAATAAGAATAGAAAGTTTTATTTCCACTTTATTTATAGAGTTAATAATTTTATCTATAGTTATTTTATACATACTTGCCATTTATTTGCACTGTATAAGCAATCATGTATTTTAATAACTTTATTATACATATTAATAACTTTTTGTAAGTTGAAGTACTGAGATGACAAGTTTTTGTCTTGTTTTTTTTGCGAAAAAAAATTTTTTTGAGAAAAGTTGCAATAAAACATTAAATCACTTTGGGGCTTAGGACAAGATAACATTAAATACTTAGTAATTAATTTAATTCTTTGTAAAATAAGCCTGAAGAAATGTCCATAGTAATATAGCTCCAAAACATCATGTGTTAACAGTGTCCATATGAGCATAGCTGACAAAAAATCATCTTCACGACTAGAAAGTACTATGATTATACAAAGAATAAGTGTATGTACTAAAATAATCTTTATAATATAAGGGATTTTTGTATCAGATTTATTCAATCTTGTCTCATCATCAAATGTATTTAGCTCATTAAAAAACATATATAATCTTCTATGAAAGATGTTTTCCAAGAAAGTGGAAAGTGAAAACCGAAATAAATCAATAAATCTAAGCAATAGTATAATTACTGTTGCATGATTTGTATATAAATAAATGACTATAAGGAATGAATTAAGAATTATATAATAACATCTTAATAGCCATACAACTTTTTTATTGGTAATATCCAAAACGGAAATATTATGTACTCCAAATATACATCTCAAATATATTAGACATTTTGAAATAAAATCTATACGAATTTTTATATTTGTATTTTTAGGTTGCACAAAATTATTGACCAGCACCGGTGAAGACATGTTTCAATGGCGCAATGTAATTTCGACTTCGGTATCGGCTACAACTGCATTATGGCGTACAATTAATTTCTTTGAAACTCATTTGTTTAATAGTGTTTTTTGTCATGAAATCACAATACTACGGATATAGAATAATAATCGGTTACTGATGCCATCAGTAACCGATCAGATGGATTATTTTTTTTTTAATTTTTATTTTTTATTTGCTGCACGAATTATTCCCGCATAGCATTATAGGCAGAGGGAACCTGGGAACCTAAAGTTAAGATACTCCGTAACTCTTAAGGCACTTCCGTTCAGCACTTCCCGTTGATTTCTGCAGGCACACATTGCTCTAAATCGATTATTATTTTAGAAGTATCTACATCGCGCTGCTGTTCAGCTTGAAGCCAATTGGGAGAGAGTTTGGCAATTTCGATGCGTTTTGGCTCTACACGCTACTGCTTTCAAATCGGAGGGTAAGAGATTTCGAGAAAAGAAATCAACGTGTGACATACTTTTACCTTCTTAGTACATTACATCGAAATCAAAAGATTGTAAGAAATCCCACCATCTATGAGCCCTAGGAGTCAGCTCTTTCTTTGTTTAAGACGATTTTATATAGTTAATATCCTTAACTATTGTAATTTTTTTACTGTGCAGTTATTGCCTAAAATGTTTGATCTCAGGCTTCCAATTGAGATCACCTTTCAATGAAGTCAGACGGTACAAAAGTGTAATTATTTGAAAAAAGTTTCGCACGAACTGACGGAAGTAAGTTTTTTTTTGAAATTAAATCAGCTTCACGCTGTATCCCGCACTCAGCAGGGTAGGCAGAAAGAACCTAGTGTTAAGACATTCCGTTCTCCACTTTCTGCCGAATTCTGGAGGCATTGCGTGTTGAGTGGCAGAACTCAACGCCGCGCTTAACCTCGACACCAGAGCGAAGAAATGGAAATATAAATTTAAGTAAATATTTCATCTCCTCGAGTGGGGATCGAACCCACAACCAGTCGGCTTTACAGTCACACCTCGTGCCGCGTGCGCCACGACTAGCCTCGTGAGATAAATTGCCACAATTGAGATACAGTCTCCGGGGGCGATAGAGATGTCAAAGCCTCTATTTTTTACGATTAGGCTTAATCTGACCAGCCTCTACTTCAAACCCCAAGAACTCTACCTTCGTCTTGAGGAAGGAGCACTTCTTTAGGTTTGAAGAGAAACCAGCCTTTGTCAGAACACTATATTAAGAGTTCATACACCGGACTCCAAATCGGGAGAGACAATCAAAATGTCATCAACGTACACTATTACGAAATAATATATAATGCGGATATATAATTAATTAATCGTACTGTACTGTATTATAGATATTTTCTTTTGTGTTTAATTTCTAGTTCGTCCCTTTTTGAAAGCCATTTTATAAGTAAAAAGAAACTGTAGTGTAGTAATCTGCATAAAATCAGAAATATATAAGTTATCTTTTTAAGTGAGGCCAGTCGTGGCGCAGTGGCACAAAGTGTGACTGTAAAACCGACTGGTTATGGGTTCGATCCCCACTCGAGGAGATAAATTTTTACTTAAATTTATATTTCCATTTCTTTGCTCTGGTGTCGAGGCAAAGCGCGGTGTTGAGATCTGCCACTTAACACGCAATGCCTCCAGAATTCGACAGAAATATGAAAATAATTCATACCCCAAAGTGGGAATCGAACACGTGCCGCGATGGTTTCTATAAAAGAATATAAAGCATTCTTCATTCACTAGCAAATGTGAATAATTTGTTGACTAAGATAGATAACAGTTAAAAAAAAGGAAGAAAAATTAAACAATAGATTATTATTAAAATACAAGCAAAAAAACAATCACGACGGAAGGAAACAGCACAGTAATAAAATAAAGTAAAAAAAATTGGAATGCTTGGAAGTTCCAAACCATAATACTACTACGGGGTGAAATTGTGTCATCATCATCTGCATTTATTGCAAACAAAGAAATGCTACAAATAAAAGAAATATTAAATGTATGACATTTTTTCTTGCTCATAATCTAAGCTTCGCAACCCAATAGGTCTCTATGACGCTCGAGCAAATCCTGAGTTAGCATGGTCGGCTCCCCATCTACAACGCGTGCAGCCTGACACAATCCAATTGTGTCATGATGACCGTTTATGGGGATATTAAAACGTAGATATATTCATGGCTTAAATATAATTAAGACCAGTCGCGGCGCAAAACGTAAATGTCCCAGGTTGTGGGTGTGATTCTCACTTGAAGAAATTCCGAAATGTGGTGTCGTGGCAAAACGCGGTGTTGAGTTCCGCCACTCAACACTCACTCACAGCTGCCAGAGCTCGGTGGAAAATGGAGAACGGAAGTGTCTTAATAGGAACAGAGTGTCAGCATCACGTTTCCAAGCTCCCTCTGCCTACCCTGCTATGCACAGGATACAGCGTGAAGCTAAAAAAATATTATCTTAAAAATATATTCTATTCACTAAAATTTGACATGGCAATGTACGACAAGTTATGAATGCTTGCCGTTGTAGACCCAGACTGTGTCTGTGTGATGTGTGTGGGTGATGATTTTGGAAATACGCAACGAGAGGGACAAACCTTCCTAGCATACTAATTGAGGAAATAATTTACCAGATAAAGAGTAAAAATTGGACTTGTAGATAATAAGCCCTTTTTCATAATTATTTAGCTATCGATATTTATGAAGGAGTAGATTATTAATCAGAACAATCTTTATAGAAATAAATTGAGGCCGTCGTGGCGCAGCGGCACGAGGTGTGACTTTAAAACCGATTGGTTGTGGGTTCGATCTCCACTCGAGGAGATGAAATATTTACTTAAATTTATATTTTCATTTCTTCGCTCTGGTGTCAAGGTCAAGCGCGGCGTTAAGTTTTGCCACTCAAAATCCAATGCCTCCAGAATTCGGGATAAAGCGGGGAACTGAGTGTCTTAACACTAGGTTCCCTCTGCCTACACTGCTGTGTGCGGGATACAGCGTGAAGCTGATTTGATTGACAAATTTTACTTGCTAACTGTGAGAAAATATTGTTACGGGCCACCCGGCTTGTCGGCAACTCTCGGGTACGCTGTCGCCGAGCGGTCGGAGAGAGGTTTGGCGGGAAAGGAATGACGCGCTCTTATAATGTCAAATTTGGGCGGGAAAATGTTCTGGTTGGAGTGAGCAGTACAGTGAATTTGAATTAACAAAATTGTTAGAAATATAGCTATTGGAAGTGAATAAGTGTTTCAATATCTACTTTTTGCGTTGCAATATTATTTTTACAGATAGCTTAATACCTCCTGAATAGCAAATAATAATTTCACATTTGTGATTAGTGATTACTTATTGAGAAAAATATTTCTCTATTTTTATTTTAATTTTTATAATAGTAAACAGTTTCTATATATACTGATAATGTAGGTACTTGTGTTATTCAACACTGAGCAGAGGCATTATTTAAACCAAACATTGTTTCGGTACGTCACTAAAAACATACGTAGAATAAATTCTTACAATAAAACCATGTTGTTTCAGTATAAGAATTTTCATAAAAACTATTTTGCTTAGAATATGTTTGTCTTAAATTATAATACGTTTATTGAACTTTTCATTTAGTTATATGTATCTTTTAATTTATTTAGTTCATTAAAGTACTTTATTAATAATATTACATCGTTTAACGTTGCTAGCTGTAGGGTCGGCCTTCAATATGGGCATCGAGGACGTAAAGCTAATTATTTATTTTATATTGTTAAATATCCCAATTAGTTGAGTAATTATTGAAATTTTGTGTGTGCAACCGTATGTCATATTTTTATGCTCATTGGTACGGTGCTCTCCCTAATATTTTTTAGCTTTCTTAGCATAGAGACATAAAATATTAATTAAAAAAATCTTTTTAAAAATAAGCTTTCTAAATTTTTTCACAGTTTCATTTGATACCCATATAAGGTGGGATAGGATTAATAACAATATTGATTATAATATTATATTGTAATCCAAATTTCAACTCAATGGTCACTGGGAAGTGGGTCAAATTGCCACTAAGACGGCATGTCAAACGAAAGCTTGTAACAAGTAATTTTGTTATATTGTCGAAGTCTCTGCCTATATACAGGATGGAAGAGGCAGCGCTCCTTTTACGGAAACAGCATATAGGGTAAAATATTTCAAACCTATACCTAAAGAAATTAATCAAGATGCCTCAACAGTTTGGACGTAGGATTTTTTTTTCATTTCACGATTTTTATCCATACCTGTATTTCGTGTGACGTGATTACATATAGATCCCAATAACATAAACACTTACTACTACCAAAATACTACTAAAGGTTAAACATCTTTGAACTTTATCGCCAACACATACGACTCGATTTCGAAATGAGGCGTGTGCAGCGGTGTTCCTTTGATAGGTTTATGTGTGCGTGCGTCATCCTTACAAATGGCATTTTATTTAAAATGGCAATTTTATTATTTATTTTCTTTGAAAAAATAACTTTTTCATTTTTGGGAATTTATTTTTTTCTGATTTATAGAGTAGTTAAAACGAGTACAAGTAGGCTTTTATAGAGTAGTTAAAACTGTGGTTTCATTTAAAGTGGTGCTTACACTTCCACCCTGTATAAGTACGAGTATGTTAGTTATTTGTTGTACTTTCTTACGTTTTACAGTGAACGACTTGCTCTATATTATGCGAGCTTACACCCTTGGCTTCGTTAGCGCAGTCTTTATTTAAAATTTAATATAGGTCAGTAAAAAATAATTACAGCATGAAAGCATATTACTTAATATTTATTAATATAGTACATAATATATGTAGTAGAAAGTTTTGATTAAAAACATTTTTATTTGTAATCAGCTTCACACTGTATCCCGTACACAGCAGAGTAGGCAGAGAAATTTAGTGTTAAGACATTCCGTTCCCCATTTACCGTCGAGTTCTGGAGGAATTGCGTGTTGAGTGGCGGAACTCAACGCCGCGCTTTACCTCGGCATCAAAGCGCAGAAATGGAAATATAAATGTAAATAAATATTTCATCTCCTCGAGTGGGGACCCACAACCAGTTGATTTTACAGTCACACTTTGTGCCCCTGCGACACGACTGGCCTCAATTTTTATTTGTAAAATAACTTAAATTATGTTTGATTGATGTACACCATTGAATATTAAGGTTTACTTTTTTGTATATTATATGTAATTCAAATAAGCATTTTGTGGAGCACTTTGTAATTAAAGAAAAATAAATATAAATTTCATATAAGCAAAACTGTCTTAGGGGCTTGTGTAGATTATTGTGCCATCGGTCACTGTCAACATGCCCTTATAAAAGAAAATTCCAGGTAAATGTTGTAGCTTTGTGGTTATCAAAAGTGCAGTAATATTTTGAGTAGATCATTTCTCATGTTTACGGCCCTTGAGATAAGGTTAGAGAGCTTAGACAATTTTTCTTTCAGGGTTACAAAATACTGACGCAGGAAGAGACAGCCTTGTCATGATGAATGTTCCGCGATGCTTTACGGAATACAGAATCGTCCTTAACAAAGACGAATAATGAATTCTCCTGTCCATTGTTCAGCATCGTGCATAATATTTTTTTGTATAAAATCTTTTAACATAAACGTTTTTATTTTCTCTTAGAAACGAATACTGAGGAGTGTGTAAGTTTCTCAAATCTTCTTGTAATATTATAGTGATTATAAGAACAATATAGTGTAGCACTGATTCACAAACTGTTATTTTTTTGTATACGCACATGTGTCAAGGCACTCCCTTCTCCGCAGAATTTGACATAGCGTGTAGAATAGTGGAATTTATTGTAGCATCCTTACTAGATCATGAAAATTCCTCCTCCCATAGTGTTTTCAGATTGCGCCACGACAAAGCAGTGAGAAAGTCAAAGCAGTCTAGTGAGTAAGAAGAAGTACACAATTCATCTAAGTAGTTCATTTTGTAAAATATGTTACAATTTTAATTAAAGAACTAACTAATTTAAAATATTCCTAAACTTTAAAGATAATCCAGTAACACTACGTTCGACACGTAAGCTAAGCCTCGTAGTTTCTATGTAATTACTGTTCGAACTGTGTCGCAACCGCTTCAACGGAAACTAGGTAAATTTTGCTTAGCATTCACATCGTATTACTCGTGAACAATATATATTTATGCCTCAAGCCTGTAAAATAAAGAAAAAAATAAAATATTAATTAAAAATTCTTTTAAAAAAAATATTTGTAAAAACAAAAACCCCGACTGCATCAAACTAAAAAGAAAATAAACAAGCCCAATAGTTTATTAGGATTAACAGTAGGGACCTCTTTAAATTATGCGAGGTTCCTGGTAAAGATTTTATTGATTGAAGAATTACTTATAGGTCCCGACTGTTAATCCTAATAAACTATTGGGCTTGTTTATTTTCTTTTTAGTTTGATGCAGTCGGGGTTTTTGTTTTTACAAATATTTTTTTATTTTTCATTTTTTTGTTAGAATTTAATATGGTAATGATAATCATGATATACCTTTTTGAAATCCTGAAATTGAGCTCTTGAATTTGATACCCATATTTTAGTATTCGAAACGAAAATATATTTTTTTGCTAAGTCCAATGGCGTACCACAGCCGCCATGATTATTTTTTATTAACGTCACCTATCTAAGAACACTTGGGCTGCTAATACGAATCTAACGATACCTCAAATATGTAAATCCGTTCAGCGGTTCTGGAGATACGAGGTAATAAAGAATATTACATACATACAAGATACGCGCGAAAAACATAACCCTTCCTTAGCAGTCGGGAAAAAATAAGTTTTCATTCAAAAGACCCCTGTAATAAAAAAAAAACATTCAAAAAATATAAAATAAAATTAAATCAGCTTCACGCTGTATCCCCACTTTCTGCCGAATTCTGGAGACATTGCGTGTTGAGTGGCAGAACTCAACGCCGCGCTTTGCCTCGACACCAGAGCAAAGAAATGGAAATATAAATTTAAGTAAATATTTAATCCACTCGAGGGAGTGGGGATCGATCCCACAACCAGTCGGTTTTACAGACACACTTCGTGCCACTGCACCACGACTGGTCTAAATCAAAATATAAATTATATTTTTATCGTGCTAGAAATTTATTTACTTTTAATTTTTGCTGTTCATATGCGCTACATACAAAATTTGACAATTATTGTTCATGTCGTAGAAAAAATAATATTCATCAGCACAATACTTTCATGCAATAATTATTTTCATTTTAGTATTTCTGATTTTCTGTATAAAAGTTCTGTTTAAAAATATTTTTAAATTAATGTTGTATTTTTTACTCTTTAGTTTTTTTATTCTCAATTTAGCACCAAAGCAAGCAAGCGAATCTAAACACGATTTACCTCTACCTTTCTTAGGTAGCCACCTTACGGCTCAAAGTCCAGTATCTAGATGTTTCTTTCATGGTGTATTTTATTAATTAAATCCTATCCTTTAATATGACAGTTTCGATTAAAAGCAACATTGATTATATGTAATTTCATTGTCATCCGAACTCACATCAGCTCGATCGGACACTGGAAAGTGGGTCAAATTGAGCTTGCAATATTTCCCATACAGTAATTAGATTAACGGCAAGTTAAATAAAAGCATGTAAAAAGAATCTTATTATGTAACTATATTGATTTAAATCAATTTTATCAATAATTTAAAATTTTACACCGATAATTTATAATTTAAGTTTTTTTGCCCATACTATAGGGACGTACCTACACGATGTTGAAAATCGTGCAAAGTGCAGTGTTTAGACCTTAGCAATTATACCGGGACGATGATTATGTATTATATTGTAATACTTGAATGTCATTTGTTTCACTTTTGTAGATAATATTTTTGAACATTTTTAATGTGTTCAAGTTAAAATTTTTATACGTTCTCTAAATAAGTATTTTTCTTTCCTAAGTGTGGAATAACACTTTAAAAATGTTCAAAAATATGTAATAAATAGCATTCTCTCTTGCGAGACGATAATTCTTAGTAATTATCTTTGGGTAGCGGAAATTTGTAAAAATTTCCCTACAGAGACGTTAACAACATAACTAACTTGTAACAAATGTATAAAAATTTTGACGTAGCTTGATAAGAACGTATTTCTTAGTGGTCAGAGCGCCTGGTCGGTATCCAGGAGGCGCGGGTTCCAGTCCCGCGACGTTCTAATTTTTATACGTTTTCTGAAGAAGTATTTGTAGATAATTTTATTAAACTATTATTTTCTAAAATTATTGATGATAAAAAAATATTATTAGCTATCTATCTTTTCGCAATATTATTCGCTCCTCTGTACACTCCACTAATAGTTAATTGTGATCTTTATAATGTCTGAAGTTTAGTGATTAATAATTATTTACAGGTCGGCTGTGATTAGCATCGTCTGTTGCTTTAATAATAAATAAATATTTGATCATAACGATTCTCTTAGAGAAATAAATAATAAGCATTTCTTAGTAGATATTATTTTCAAAGTACGAAGATATTAGTCAATTAAAGTTAATAGATTGAGTTTGTTAAGTTGTACGAATAGTACGAGTGGGTACTAAGTTTTGAGTTCTTCCTTGTTAACAAAGATTTGCTTTCCTTAAACTTACAATCTGGATTGAGCAATCTATAGCAGAACTTTTTTATTTGCTCTCTGGCACTGAACCAAATTTATATAAATTTTGCTGTTACTAAACTTCTACAATTTTTCATATGTGTCTATATATATGTATGTATATGTTACACTCTTTTCAGGTTTCGTACCTCATTAGGAAAAACAGAACCCATATATCAGGTCAGGATCAGTTTATTTAAAAAAAACGTATAAACATTTTTGAACGTAGCGGGACACGAACCCACGCCTCCTGGAAACCGATCAGGCGCTCTGACCACTAAACCATACATTCTCATCAAGCTACGTCGAAATTTTTATGCTACGTTCTACGTTCAAATTTTTATAAGTTTTCTAAAATAAGTATTTTTCTTTCCTAAGTGTGGATTAACATTATACATACAACATTATACATACATATTAAATGTTTAAAATAGCATTATACATACATATTAAATGTTTAAAATAGGATCAGTTTGTCGACTCTGTCTATTCATATATCTAGACCATTTCGACATCGACCATTTTTTTTTAATTTAATTTTATTTATTTATAACATATTACATAAAAAATATTTTTCTTCGCGGTCTTAAGCCCGATTTGGCTTGTATGACCACTCCTCCGCACACTCCTCCTTCCACTTCTTAGTACATAAAGTTAAAGAAAACATAAAAAGCATACAAATTACAGATAATTTTAAGAAACATAAAAAAATATGAAATAACAACAAGTGTCGTTGTGAGGTAGGTTGATAAAAGACGCGTTTTTGTAATTACGCGTACGTTTTAAATTTCCAGCTACAGTATGTTCCTTTTGTGTTAGGCGAACCAACAAATCAGAAACAAAATCCAGCTTTTACAATAAATTTATTTACACTTGTTATATACACATATACTCTCGTACTCACAATATTGAAATATGAATTGTAATGACAAGTTGTCTTGACAGTATCTCAGAACGTAATGAACACGAGTGCCGTGTTGTTTGTGCTTATATTGGAAATCCACCGGAAAAGACGCAGCACACTACCGCCACTTAATACAATCGATAATGGAAACAATATCAAATGACGTACTCGTAATTACAGTGACACCTATTACTACATTATAAGTAACTTATGCTAACAGCTCGGCCATCCTGCTAATCGCGAGTCCATTCGCGATTTAAGAATAGTTCACAATTTTTAAATGTCCTAATTTAAATAGCTTTAGTTTTGTGCCGACAGTTACATAACAATTATATTTTTAGCACAAGTGAGGATATTTACAAAAACGATTAAATTAGATATATTCACATGTCATAATATGTAAATTATACAATTTGAAATACATTTTCTTAATTCGTAATTTTCTTTCTTTACATAAAAGTAGACTCATGTGATGTCTGTAAAAGAGTCCTGTTATTCCTTAACTAAAATTAAATAAAGTAAATGTTAACTACACTGAATTCGTTACGCAATTAAATTGATTATACAAAATACTTATAAATTATATTTTACATTGCAAACATTTTTTTTTGTATTTATACATTTTTAGTTTTTTGATTTTAGATTTATACAACAATTATATAATTATCTATATTAGATAATATACAATTATGTAGATTTATACAATTCAATAATTCTCATTAACACAATGAGCCATCAGTATACATACATAGCCATATACATTCATGTTATAATTTAATTATTACATATTATTATTATTTTTTTCACAAGAATTTGGTTAAACAATACTAACAACGCTACATGGCAGATTCCTATTTAATATCGAACACTTATTTTAGTACATTAAAAGAGCATGTTATTATTAATGACATTTCAATTCGTAAACTAAGCAGATTCATTAATTTAAAATAAATAAATCGGTTTCACGCTGTATCCCACACACTGCAGGATAGGCAAAGAGAAAACAAAGTGTTCAAGACACTCCGTTCCTCAGTTTCTGCCGAATTGTGGAGGCATTGCGTGTCGAGTGGCAGAACTCGACGCCGCGCTTAGCTTCGACCAACACTAGAGCGAAGAAATGAAAAATATAAATTTAAGTAAATATTTCATATCCTCGAGTGGGGATCGAACCCACAGCCAGTCGGTTTTACAGTCACACTTTGTGCCCCTGCGCCACGACTGGCCTCATTCATTAACTTTCATATATTTTATAAGCTTAACATATAAAAAGTACTGCTAAATAGCACCAACATGACTGTATAGAATTACTCTATTTCCTATTAAAGACCCATATATATTATCAAGGTTATTCTCAACTCAACCACAGCTAATAATTAATGACACACGTTCACTTTATACATTGTACAAATCTTACATATAAAAGCAGCTCATTTGAAAAAATATTCAACACACAATTTGTGTAGCCATGATCAGTCAAATACAATAAACAGAACGTGACACCGCTCGCCACGTTACTCCCATATTCAAACTATATTATCACAACCATAATGACTGCCATCTTCACCCCCATAATCTCCATCCTCACCATGATCCTCATCATCACCACGATCCATATCATCACCATGGTCCTCCTAACCATGATCCTCAACACAACCATGATTATTAGCCTGTCCTCGTCCATTACTGAACACTGTTACTGTTTTTTGTTTTTCAGATCAATAATATTTCAAACATTTTTTTTAGGATTCATAACTTAAGCTACTGTACCTACCTACCTACCTACGTATGTCTCTATTTGTATCTATTGCTACACCGTGATCATTTCCACCATTTACCAACCAATAGCCATTATTTCACACCGATTTAAAAGTTTTATTTTATAAGAATTTTGCTTCGTGTCTCATCGTAAACACATTTATACTAACATATTTATTAAAATGAATATACTTAATTCTCGTCGTTTGAGAACGACTCGCTATGAATTTATTCCAATCCGGTCAATTACAACAATTTAAAAGAAATACTTTAATATCAATTAAAATTTCGAAAAATCAATCAATTCTTATTCATTTTCTTTAATGAGCTCAAAAAAGACTTCACTAACCTGATTCTTAAGCTCCCTTTATCCTTAAACTCGAGTATTTTGCATCCATTACCCTTAACCTCTGCTATTATCCATCCATTACCATTAACCACGGGTAACAACCATCCATTATCCTTAACCTAAAATATCATCCATCCATTACCCTTAACCACGGGTAACATCCATCCATTATCATTAACCTGAAATGTTATCTAACCATTGCCCTTACCCTCGGGTATCATCCATCCATTATCCTTAACCTGAAATATAATCCATCCATCACCCTTAACCTCGGGTATAATCCATCCATTACCCTTAACCTCGGGTATAATCCATCCATCACCCTTAACCTCGGGTATAATCCATCCATTACCCTTAACCTCGGGTAAGATTAAAATGATTAAAGACGAATGATATGGGACGAATGATGAGGGACGAATGATGAGGGATGAATGACGAGGGACGAATGATGAAGGATGAATGCTTAACCCCTTAACCTCGGGTGGCATCCATCCTCAAACCCTTTCCTCGGGCATCATCATCCCTTAACCCTATCCTCGGGCATCACTCAACCCCAAACCCTATCCTCGGGCATCATTCATTCTCAAGCCCTATCCTCGGGCATCATTCAATCTCAAGCCCTATCCTCGGGCATCATTCAATCTCAAGCCCTATCCTCGGGCAATATTATTTTCCATGTTCCTGAAACTCAAACAATATAAGCTTAGACTTGCACACATCATAATAACTTTTTTATCAACCTACATTACCATTAAGTTCCTTCCAATTCATAACCTATTCAAATAACTTTGACATTCGAAATTCATAAAAATTAATAAGTTAACCGACACTGTATAATCTGGCCATAAATGCACATAAATGATATTTTATCTTTACAATTACACGACTTTTAATCGTTATAAAGTAATAATAACCAAGAATATTAACGCTCCAGAGAAAATTACAAATCAAAACACTCAATCGACGATAATGGACTAATAAATAAATAAAATCTAGATTTGTCTACAATTACGTGAAACAGGGCCAATACTTTGACATCATGCTAACAACAAACAAATAGCAAACGGAAAAGAAAGTCAATTGAACAAATAATGAATGCCACCAAAGTTCCCAAAACTGGCTGGTCCTCACGGGGTAAAGAGAATTACACTGTAATATCTACATTGACAACATTGACATTACAAATTTCAATTCAGATAATTCATCAATTCTAAACATACTACACATAAAGAATATATGTAGAACAATTCCGCATGATGATAAAACAAAATCATATTGACTTTTTTATGACAACAAAATAGTTACTTCACTAATATTATTGTCAAAAACAATTCTAATATCATTTATAGTTAACCAATATCTATTGGTAGCGAAATACAATATCCTCCATACGATGTAAAAGCTTTCCAAAGAATGACAAAAACAACGAAAGAAATATTCCAGATATGTAATAAATAAATTTGAATTTACCCATTATAAATATTTCAAAATAAGTATTCCAGAAAGTCTTGATAACTGAAATTATTCATGATTAATTCATGAATGTCATATATCTTTAAACGTGTGAAATATCATGGTGTCAAATATCTTTAAATATCACCCGTATAAGTAAATACTCTATTGGAAGAACTAATATCCTATCGATCATGTATACCAACGTAGATGCTATAAGCAATTGTATACTTCTTTTAAAGTATATCTTAAACAATCTCAAATTCTAAATTTATCAACTACCCTCAAAGCTGAAACGTTACATAAGTACTATAAAATGGAAAATGTTTAGGTATGCACATCATCTAGTGTATTCTCAAATTATCCAACCTTCCAAATTTATCCAATAATTCCCTTCATAAAAAAAAACCACTCTGGCTGTTATAAAAGTTATCAACCACCACACAACGAAAAATTCGAAGTACAAGATTTCTATGTATCGTCATCAGTAAACTTTAACTGTTAAAACTATTTATTAAAATTTCCATTGAAGATTTTTTATTTATCCGTTTGTTGTTTGTTTGATGTAAAAGAAATAAGAGTAACTAAAAACTATAAATAGAATAGCAACACTCTGCTTATATTCACTGCTTATATAGAAAAATTAAAAATTATAGAGAACTCAATTTACATACAAATTATTCAGCTATCTTTAAGGAGTAAGAAAAATGAGAAAAAGAAAAAAAAAAGAATATATATAGTCTACTTACACTTTATGAGCGTGGCAGGAAATTTTGTATATCCTTTCGTAATCCCGCTTCTGAACTGTTAGGCGAACCAACAAATCAGAAACAAAATCCAGCTTTTACAATAAATTTATTTACACATGTTATATACACATATACTCTCGTACTCACAATATTGAAATATGAATTGTAATGACAAGTTGTCTTGACAGTATCTCAGAACGTAATGAACACGAGTGCCGTGTCGTTTGTGCTTATATTGGAAATCCACCGGAAAAGACGCAGCACACTACCGCCACTTAATACAATCGATAATGGAAACAATATCAAATGACGTACTCGTAATTACAGTGACACCTATTACTACATTATAAGTAACTTTTGCTAACATTTGTTATAAGAAAAAGAAATGTTATATTTTTTTATTAGTTTATTGCAGAATTAAGTTTTCTTTTGCTTTTTTTTGTTGCGTTGGTGTTAAAAGGGCATTAACTCTTGGGTCTAAGAACGTCCCATTAATAAAAACTTCATTTTCAAATAAAAGTTTTTGTCTTTCTATCATTGAAGCGACAGTTTTATCGGAGAGTCCGGTCTTATTTTAGTTAACTTGAATTGGCACACCATCCATGTAAGATAGAAATCACCGACTGTTGTTCCTCTTGGAGTTTTTTTGTCAAGTGTTTTGCAGGAGTCAATGATTTTACAATTTCTGTTAAAGAATCCCATGTAGAATTTGATAAATGAAGGCGAGCATCAGTTGGTTGAGTAGAGCATATATCTCTCAATAATAGTAGATTTTCTACCATGTCTATTACAGAATGCAACGGTAGAGCATTCTAATTTAGGCACGTTTTTGGAATTTTCCCTTAAAATTATTACAAATTGTGGTGTTCGTAGGCGTAGTACAACTTCTCTATAACTTGATACTGTATTACAAAAGGCTTCATCATCACAAGCATCACGTAGCGCTAACTGAACAGTATTTGCAGCACATCTTACTATTCCAATTTTATAATTAGTATTTCCTCCAGTCATTAGTGTAAACTGTGTTCTAAATATTTGTGTCATTTGTATAGTATATATTTCTTCTACATCATCATAGCAATCTGAATTTTCATACTCCAAATCATAAGGATTTAACTGGAAAATGTCTGTGTTTTCTGAGCTGGGACCAGCCTGTGCAGTGTCTATCTCGTTAAGAAGTTTGTCCATTTTAATCATATTGACACCATTGTCGGTAGTAATGCAATATATTTTTTTATGTATTTCTGTGTCAATACGGAACCGCTGAAGATTGTGTACAAATAAATCTTTGAGATGGTCTGAAGTATGGCGCCGGAAAATTGCAATAAGTCCTAAATTTTTTAATATTATCTATCCCTCCGATATATACTGACAATTTATCCCCATAAAGCTTCTCGACGCAAGTGAAGCAATATCCACTTTGATTGATATAATTTTATTTTGCAACGTCACAGCTAATTTTTCTCTTTTTTCCGTAGCTAGTAACCGCACATTTTAACATTTGTGGCATTTATTGTCATGGTGTTTCCAGGTATCATAGTCAGCAAATTTTTAAATGCTTTGTCATTGAGCATTGTAAACGGCCGACCATAAACGGCTACCAAGTTAGTGCATTCCTTTAGCACAGCATTAGAAACAAATTAGTTGATTTATTGTGTATATTAACACAACATTAACACCGACTATTATTAATTTCTATGACCTCTTTATATAAATCTTTATGCATATGCTTTAAATGTTTTAATAAATTTGCGCCATGCCGTGTCTGCAATAGATAAAAAACATGCAACGTAAACTGTAAGTAATATAGAATTAAGAATAAGAACAGAGACTATATTTATGTCGTCTGCCGACTGTTAAAAGGTAACTTTCGCACGAATTGAAGTGGTTGACTGTGAAATGAACTCTATTAATAATATTAGTTTAAAACGAAAATAGAAATAAAAATATCTCATTATGCAATCGAAATCTTGTATTACATCTTTACACTTATAGTCGACGAGCGGCACACTTGCGGCTACCTCCCGCGCATACTACCTATAATACTTTTAATATGCTCCATTTGCCAACAGTTTGATACATTCAATCATAAACAACTATATTGATAGTATAATTAAGAACATTTAACAAAATCTTTTCGTTCAAATTCAAAATGTAACACGCTTTTATTGTTTATAAAATTGGTAAATACGGGAATATTAATTAAGGTATAAAGTTAATTTATGTTTAATGTTTTATTTAATTTTATTAACAAATAATAATAATAATAATTGGGGCCAGTCGTGGCGCAGGTTCACAAAGTGTGACTGTAAAACCGACTGGTTGTGGGTTCGATCCCCACGCGAGGAGATGAAATATTTACTTAAATTTATATATCCATTTCTTCGCTCTGGTGTCGAGGCAAAACGCTGCGTTGAGTTCTGCCATTGAACACGCAATGCCTCCAGAACGGGGAACGGCGTGTCTTAACATTTGGTTCTCTCTGCCTACCCTGCTGTGTGCGGGATACAGCGTGAATCTCATTTTTTTTAACAAGTAATAAAAGCTTGTTCTTAAAAAGGTTTTTTTAAATTTTATTTTGAACTTTTTAGTATTTTTAATTCGAGATTCTCTACTAGTTACCAAGACGAATCAAACGAGCTCGAACTCGACGGGACTGCGTCGTCTAATTACGTAGTTCCTATGGTCAACTTCCAGCTCCATTATTAGACCCTGGTTGCCATTTAGTATCAAAGTACTCGTCAAGACGAATCAAACGCGCTCAAACTTGATGGGGTTGCGTCGTTTAATTACGGAGTTCCTATAGCCACTTTCTAGGTTCATCATCAGATCAGCTCTATGTCATAATAATATCGCATTGTCATCCGATTTATACATGCATGCAAAATTTCAGCTCAATCGGAAACTGGGAAGCGGATCAAATTTAACTTGCAAAATTTGATTATAGACTGACAACAGACAGGTGAGAAGAATAAAAGCATGTAAATACATATTGTGCTAAACCATTAAATATTAACATGAAGTTTATATGCATTTAGTTTAATATTAACAATTTAACATTTTTTTTGGAAGTAAACAAGTACCGCTTACGAGTTATTGGTGCCGGTAATTTATATGTATGTATACATATATTAAAAATTAATTATTTAAAAATTTACCTTTAAATTTTTTCTACACTCTGCCATTAAACAAGTCGAAGTGTTGTCATCGTTTGCTTCAAAATATCTGTAGACGACATTTAATTTTGTACGCCCCATCTTTGCTTTTAACAAAATCAGCAATGGGAGCAAAATATAATTTAAATAAATAAGCGAAAGTAGGGAAGAAAAATGTAAACGCGTGCGACTGCGATGCGAGTTGAGATAACAACAAACGAAAAGGCAACAGCGTGCGTAAACGGCGGGACGCGGGTGACGCTACGTCGATCGGCGACTTGTATTGTATGTAACTTGTACACAACGGCAACGTCGCATAAAGTAACAAAATAAAAGAATGATTTATACGGGTACTTTTATCGCTACTTTCGAAATAACACAAAATTTTACGTTAAGATTTAACGCAATATTAACCTTATTATTACGGTATTATTCCGTTAAGTTACCAAGTATCGCTACCAAATAGTAACGATACTTAAGTATCTATATGGAATTACCGGTAAATAACGTTAATTTTAAATATGAATTTACCGTTCCGACAGCGGCGCTTATCGCTTCTTGTGTGTGTGATCTCAGAAAGATGTGATCTATACAGGTTTTGGACCTGTAATCTTTTGTAGCTTCTATTCTAATATAATCGGAGATCGCACACTTTTATATTTATATTTATGTCACCTAAAACAATTAAATCCCTATTTGGTATAATATTTAATATACAACTTAGTTCTCGGTTAAAGTGTAAGGCATTATACGATGGAGATATACAGCGCACAGACACTTAATTCGCTTTGAAAGTGTTATTAGTTGCCCAGTGATACATTCGAAATATTTAGTTACGTGATTATTTAATTTAAATTTATGCTTCTTTAAAATATACATAATAATTCCACCTCCTTTACGACCATTACGTAACTGCGTATACAAACATACTCTACAGTCTTTTTTTTGAGCGGCTATACCTTATAGACCAGCAACACGACTATTGCTCCCCTGGTGCTGTAAGACTGTAGGGCACAGGTGGTTTAGTAGTTTTATGAACAACACAGGTAATCAAAATAAATAATATATTTAGAAATATACTATATAATATAATCTCATTTATATTATAATTTTTGTTTTGTTTGTCACGACAATAGCAGTGGCTCTGTACATGACAAATATACGTTCACAAAATATAAAGTATTTTGACACTATATCTACATTTCAAATATTTTTTTTATTGATTTTATTTTCTCTTTTACACAATTATTAACCTGACGAGAAGGTGGCGACATGGTTCGAGAGTAGTAAGTTAAACGTCAAAAAATATTTTCATCAATAACATACATACATTGAAATTTATTAGTCCTATTCTCATTACGCTAATAGTGTTTTCGTATCATACTCGTATATACTAAGGATATTGTGTCCAATATCATCATATATTCAACACTGCCACATTGTTTTATTTATTAGAATGTGTTTTCTTTAGATTATTTTCATTTGCTGCTTGTAGAAACATTGTCTGTGCATTTGCTTGTATGGTTCAGTTACTAGTATTATTTAGCAAAAAAAAATCGAATCAGCTTCACGCTGTATCCCGCACACAGCAAGGTAGGCAGAGGGAACCTAGTGTTGCGACACACCGTTCTTTACTTTCCACCGAATTCTGGAGGCATTGCGTGTTGAGGCGGAACTCAACGCCGCATTATTTAGCATTTTGTGTATAAGTTATGTCAATTTATAAGCACGAGGGAAATATTCTTATTAGTTATGCCTATTGAGCTGTTACGTACAATGCTATACTAATTGAAGAGGCGGAAAAAACGCTATACTAATTGAAGACGGAGAACAGAATGGGAAAGGAAGTAAATTAAATATAAAAAATAGTAATTTTAATACAATTTATTTTAAACATAATTATTGAATAAGTAGTGTATTTCTTATAGTTTCGTTGTGTATGTTTTATTACGTGGAAAATAGTAAATTATTTTTATTACTTTTACACAATACTAAAATCAATCAATCAATTCGCTGTATCCCGTACACAGCAGGGTAGGCAAAGGGTACCTAGTGTTAAGACTATCCGTTCCCCACTTTCCGCTGAGTTCTGGAGGCAATACGTGTTGAGTGGCGGAACTCAACGCCGCGCTTTGCCTTGAGACCAGAGCGAAGATATGAAAATATAAATGCAAATAAATATTTAATTTCCTCGAGTGGGGATCGAACCCACAACCAGTCGATTTTCTAGTCACACTTTGTGCCCCTGCATCACGACACACGGTACACAATATTAGGATATATTTAACTATTGTTTAAATTATATATAAAAAATATAATTGGTTATTTATAAACCATTTAATAGCAAATAATTTGCAAGGAAGGAAAGACTAAATGATGATTATCTATATATATATAAAAGGACTTGTGCTGACTGACTGAGGTAAGACGCACGCAGAGCCGTAACCGCTGATGGTAGAAACGTGAAATTTGGGCAGATGTTTATTTTCATATTCTGGACATCCACTAAGAAGGGAATTTGAAAAATTTTAACCCTAAAGGGATGAAATAGGGGTTGAAAGTTTGTATGGAAAAAAAAAATAATCTGTACCGATTTTTATAAAATTTAAAATTCAGACTCTTAAAAATATTTAATTGAACACGTGTTTCATGGTTTTTAAGAATTCACCCCCTAAGGGTTCAAATAAGGGGTTGAAAGTTTATATGGAAAAATCTTTAAATTGCCACCAATTTTTATAAAAATTAAAATTCAGACTGTTAAAAATATTTTATTGAACACGTGTTTCGTGGTTTTTTTTAGAATTCACTCCTAATAAGCGGGCGAAGCCGCGCGCGTCCTCTAGTGATAATATAAACAAGCCGTAATGGCGGATGTAAACATAGGGTCCTAAAACCCTACAAACAAGCCTTACTACCTAAAAGCTAAGAAGTTTATTTAAATCTAGATCTATAACAAAAAATAGTCGATTTTAAGCCGTATTTTAAGAGCGTTTAAAGAAGCCAGTAATTAATATTAAAAGTATTGGGATAGTGATGTAAATTGTGGGGTATCAAGACAGTGACTCCTAAGAGCTATGCCGAAATAGTAACTTGGCGTTCATAGTGATTGGTTATCGGTTAAAAATAAATAGAAGAGGAAATGCAGTATATTGTGGTCGTGAAAATTAATTAAAAGCAAAAAAAACGATTTTAGAAAAAGCTTTTATTTAAACGCTCTAAAAAGGAGAAAATTATTTTTTACTAGTTTATTTACATAAGTAAATCACATGACAAGCTCGCGAAGATCTACTAGATTAATCAAAATTGAGCTTAAAGATTTCACCCGAACTAACATACATACATTGCAAGTTAAATAAAAACTTTTAATAAACAATATTACGTCATGATAGTATTGTTTGCTGATAACTCTTCATTAATTTTTTAAATCAAAAGATGACAAATTCTATATGATGATGTAAACAATACTGTCTGTCTGTTTGAAAGTAGTACATTATCTCAGTGCTAACAACTTACTATTGAATAGAAAAAAAACTAAATGTATGATTTTCAAAACACCTAACTATGTATTCGTAACTTTATATGTTAACATAACTATTTTTCATTATTGTGGTGAAGTCTTTTTTATACAAAGTGGATTTAATGAGTCACATTTGATAACTGTGAACACATTCTAATAATTGAGGATTCTAACTTTATCGAATTGAAGCATTATGATAACATAAGTGATTAAAAGAGCCAGGAATTTGAACGGAAGCGATACATTAATGTTAAACATGTGAAAAAGAGAAAACGACAAAGTACGAGTTTCTATCAGAAGTAAAATAGCTCGTGCAATACTTCGGTCCGAATTATCTGAAAAGGATAAAAAAATGTTTAAAATATTATATTATTTTTGATGTTCTTAATTTAAAGTTAACTGAGGCTAGTCGTGGCACAAAGTGTGCCTGTAAATGCGACTGGTTGTGGGTTCGATCACCACTCGAGGAAATGAAATATTTATTTAAATTTATATTTTCTTTTCCTCGCTCTGATATCGAGGCAAAAGCGCGGCGTTGAGTACCGCCACTAAATATGCAATGCCTCTAGAATTAACACTGTACATGGGATGGGAATACAGCGTGAAGATGATTTTTAGATTTTTGAAGATAACTTGTATTGACTTTTAAAACATTGTGAACGAATCTTCTTATTCTGTAAATTGAATGATCTTCCTTTTTATTTCACTCTTGGCAAAACTGTCGCGGTTTTTCTAAGGGTCGGAAGTGTTTCTCACGATCCGATGGCATCCTTCGCGGCTGGGCGCCCGCACTTGGCCGTCCATTGCATGGCGGACGAAAAAAACGAGGATATATGGAAGTAGTCTCCTTGGCTAGAAATATATCGATCGAGCTAAAGGGAATGATGATGTAGAGAAATAAATTTATGTAGGTATAAACGTCACATAAAAATAAAATACATTTATTTCTATGTGTTTAACATGAGTTCCCGCGCATTATTTTTAACGATCGATAACAAATTAAATGTATTGAATTTGTACTGTCTAAAGATGAAAATCTTGACTTTCAGAATCAACAGTTTTTTTAGGTTTAGTAATGTGGGAATTCCACTGAAGCTTAGAATCTATAGTTTAAAGATTCTAAGCATCGGTGAAATTTCCACCTCTTAAACACTTGCAGATAAGCTGAGCTCGGCCGCGTTTGCAGTTAAGAAAGGCAGACAAGTGATACTGCTCGACTAATTTATTTAATGCCACTATCGCAATATATTTATCATCGCAATATAGATATATATCACAATATTTTGTTAAAATAAGTTAACAAATAAATGGTTCTAAGTATACGTCTTTATAATAGTATTCCGCAATATGTTTTAAATTTGTATATGCAGAAATTTAAAGTAACTGTAAAACAAAATTAAAGGATAAAAATGTTTTTAATTAAAATTATTTGAATTTCATGCAGGATGGAAGAGCTACCATGATATTATTGTTTGGATTGGATGTGTGGTTAAGTGAGTGGGAGACAAAGATAGATCGAACTATATAATAGAAGGTAATTAATTCAATTTAAAAAATGCGTTACATTCGATACTAAAATAATAAACAAAATTGATGTAAAATAAGTACCTAATGCATTCTCATACAACTTGCTGACTAGAGTTTCTTTAAGTATACAGACTTCAGCGCCTACTCGGTCTGCAAATACACATGGTATAAACAAGGGCAGCAATTGCACTAGAATGAACGCTATATTGAAGTAAACAATTGATATAGTAATCTGAAAAATACATAGAATGTCAATTTGTTTTATTTTTGTCATGTTCATGTACATTATATAAATATTTTAAATTAAAAGAGATTTTGACTCACTTGTCCATCCAAAATATTTTTTATTAAAAAATAACACAACATCAAGTTTTTTATAAACGTGGTCATAAGGAGAACCAGAAGCTGTAAAAAATATAAATTTGAATTAGATAAAAATTTACATTTCATAGTATTATTTTGTTTGTAAATTTAAAACTCTACCAAATATTGATAATATTTTTTATGTTCAATAATTAAGAGGCTTATACGAGTACATTTCAAAAATAATAAAAACAGTTATACGTACTTGCCATTTAATAGCACTATTAATGCAGTCGTGTATATATATTATTTTATTGTACATATTATTTATATTTTGAATAGTAATTATTGTGTTTAGATTCGTCTTATTTCTGGGAACATGTTTTTGAGAAAAACTTGTATCGCCAAAACCATAGCTTTGACTTCTTGGAGTTAAGAGCTGAATATATTGAGTAATCAATTTTAATCTTGATGCGACGAGACTGAACATATGCCCGTGATATTGTAATTCCAATATATAAAATATTACTACAGCTAATATATATAAATCATTAGTATAATGGTTTTTGAAAACACAATATTTTGTTATAAATATGAAACCTATTAGAAGAAATAATATAAATTGATAAATAAGAAAATATCTATTTTTAGACGGCGCTTCATATTTAAACTGAATATCAAATGTATTGAGCTTATCATAAAATGTATATAGTCGTCTGTGTAAAATATTTCCTAAGAAGGCACAAATTGAAAAATAAGCGAAATCAACAATCTGGAGAAAGTCATTAATAATGTATAATAATAAAGTAAAAAAAAATATGTTTACAAATATGTAATGACATCTCATAAAAAATATATTTCTGTTATTGATAGCAACATTAAGCACGGATATTCTGTACACGCCAAATACACATTCTGAATATATAAAAAATTTCGATATGAAATTCAAATTCAATTTTGTATTATTAGTATTTTTTTTCTGCATGAAATTATTAACTTGACAAAAGGGCTGCGTCATATTTGTAACGGAATCTAAGCACGAACCAATGTTTCATCAACCACTAACATCGTACGACTTCTATTTAAAGGTCTGAATGCTCATTCACTTAATAGTATTTTATCGTTACGATCTTGAGTATATTTTATGCATGCTATCTACATATTCATTATATATGAAGTAAAAAAGTCTCTACCTAAATTAAATAGACTGTTTTGTACTAAAATTTATATAATTTTAGTACAAAATATATTATTTTATGAAGATTATGTTGGTATTAATTTATAATAAAGATCTTGGGATTGCCATCAAAACAAAGAATTTTGATATCGCTTATTTCCAAATAGCTTTGGTTGAAAATAGTATGTAATGATATTATAATATTATGTAATCTGTGTTTCCTCTCAATTTTTATGTGTTTTCTCAAGAGCCTAAGTCTCTGTCCCTTGACAAAACTAATAAAAAAGAAATTATCCTATTAGTGGGGCCGTTGTCTAGTTTTGCGATTAGCATCACATTTAACGATAAATTTTTGTGTAAAAAGATTACAATACATGTATTGTATGAAGTCTTAGGACTGATAATATTTTGATTACCTGGTATCTAATTGCTTCATTTAGATATTCAAATGCAATTATAATTCTGTTGCAGAAGTCCATTATTTTGTCTATGTTGACATGTAAACATTTCTTCACATTGTCTTTACCGTCATCATTTTTTTATTGTGATTATATTTTTCAGGATAAGATGTTCCCAATTAAGTTCTGCCACTCATGACGCATTGCCTCCAGAATTCGGCATAAAGTGGAGAACGGAGTGTCTTAACACTAGATTCCCTCTGCCTACCATGCTGTGTGCGGGATACAGCGTGAAGCTGATTGATTGATGTTGCCAATTGCCATATGTGTATATATACACTTCAGCCGTGAAATAATCAATACAAACAAATGGAAGAAAACATTTAATTCAAGATATCGAAATGTTTTTGATAACATCCAAATACACGATAAATAAAAAATATTATGTGGAATTCGTAAGTGGAAATTTATGGTTAAATACATTGTTATGGATAAAATTATTTATATAATATTTTTTGTTTACAGTTTCTTTTTTCTGAAATCTTATCAAATTTATTTAACTCCAGATAAGAATTGATCAATTTTTTATGTAATACGTTTTTATGTAACACAGAACTAAGTAAAACGTATATTCAATGAAGTCTATGCCCAAAGAAACAGTAATATAACTGCATTTTTTTTTTAAATGTATAGTAGAATAAGAATAAGTAGATATCAGTGATGAGTTATCAGAAATATAAAATATTGCTTCGGGGAATCCAATACATGAGGCGACTGATGCCCACAGGAAAATATTGTGTTATTATGAACACTTTGGAAATATTATCTATCTCAGCAGAAGAATTATTCTTTACGGTCGTTAAGGTGTTGACTCGAGGTGGCCGTGGTGAAATAATAATAGTATTATAGCATGATTTTTTTGAAATTAAGTCCTAATTCAGTCCTTTTGAGCTAATCCATTACTGAACGGCTATTTTGTTTGATCATCGAGTATCAGTAGATACTGATAGTACCAACGGCACTTAAAACTTAAAATACATATTGAATGAAAAGTTGAGAATGGCCCAATTATTTGGACCTTAAATATCAAGGTCCTAATAATTGGTTGATGTTTTATATGGCGTGCTTTTATTTAAAACATTATGGAAGTAATGTTCATCGAATCGTATATATAAATTTTTAGCTAGCTGTATGTCGAAAAGTCATATATATTTTATAGTATAAACATTAATTTAGCTTTCGTATAGTGCAATAGTCCCGAAAAATTTAAAAAAAATCTTACTAAATGATTAGTGTAGCAAATTAATAGCTGGTTTACAAAGGGATGGTTGTGAGTTCCTTCCCTACTCGGTGGAATGGATTATTTTCATTTCCTCGCTCTTGCAGACATATTGTAGTGTTGAGTTCAGCTACTCAACTTTCATATCTCGAGTTTAGACATAAAATTGAGAAAGGAGAGTCTTGACTCTAGATTCTCTCTGCCTACCTTGTTATAAATGAAATTCATTGTAAAGCTAGAAAAATTCAATAATCTTTTATGAAGTAGAAAAATTATGATTTCGTCGTTATCTATTATAGTTTATTATAAGTATAGTATATTTCTATAATAATTTAATAAGTAAAAAAAAATATACTGTTCTTTACTTTATACGTCCACACGAGTGCAATATGTATTTGGATGTGTGTACATGTTTGACACAATTTATAAATTATATAATATGGGGTGAATGTACTAATGTATGTAGTTATCTTTTTTATTTTAGTTATGAGAAATCAACTTTATTCCTTATAAATAACAGTAATTCAAGCGGCTATAAGTCGTTGATTGCATTCCCTGACGACGTGAACGGTTCAGTGCTGACGTTTGATCGACGAACTATAATTTATTCAATACTGTCCAATGTGTATGTTGTTACGTTCAGTCATTTTCAGTTTCAAATTTAAAATTAATCGATCTTAAAAGTTATATTATATTAATTAAATATAAAAACGTGACATTGTTATATATTATTTTAATTTTATAATACGTCGGGGCAAAAGTATTTCGTATTTTGAATGTATTATTAGTAATCAAACCTCTTTGGCGGTACTGAATGTAACTGGCTGGTTTTAATATCATTAAATATTCATAAAGTTGTAACAGGCGTATAAAAATTATGACGATAGCGACGTAGCTTGATGAGAACGTATGGCTTAGTGGTCAGAGCGCCTGGTCGGTTTCCTGGAGGCACGGGTTCGAGTCCCGCTACGTTCAAATTTTTATACGTTTTCTAAATAAGTATTTTTCTTTCCTAAGTGTGGAATAACACTTTAAAAATATTTAAATATTCTCTCTTGCCAAACGATAATTCTTAGTAATTATCTTTGGGTAGCGGAAATTTGTAAAAATCTCCCTACAGAGATACTAACAACATAAATAAGTTGTAACAAGCGTATAAAAATTTCGACGTAGCTTGATAAGAACGTATGGCTTAGTGGTAGGTGGTCGGTTTCCAGGAGGCGCGGATTCGAGTCCCGCTACGTTCAAATTTTTATACGTTTTCTAAATAAGTATTTTTAGTATTAAATAAATTAAATAAATAAATAAGGGATAAGGAGTGTCTTAACATTAGGTTCCCAGGTTCCCTCTGTCCATAATGCTATGTGTGAATATATCATGATGGAAATAAAAAATAAAAATTAAAAAATCCATCGTTGTTGCTTATCGGTTACTGGTGCCATTATTCTTATATCTGTAGTGTTGTGATTTTATGATAAGAAAAGAGTTTTAGGGTCATAATCAGAAAAAGTGTACATTTTGAGTCTTTTCTTGTCCCGCTATTTTGAATGCGTTTTAAAAATACAATTTTATAGATAAGTCAAATATTTTGCCATTTTAGATATATTTATTTATTAATTTAAGCATTTTTGTATTATTTTAAATGTATTATGGCTAAAAATAGTATTTTTTGTTAGTTGCAAAAAATCTTTTCAAAATGCTTCCATACAAATTTTCGTGTCCCATTGATCACTTTATTTTTTGAAAAGTCGTTTGTTACGAATGTTTATGGTTTTAGTTGATTATAGATATGTTTATATTACTTTACTATATTCATAATATTAAATAAAACTACTTTTAGTGATACATCATTTAATAAATAATATATATTAATTAAGTAAATTTGTCCCAAAATATTGTCTTTTCGTTACTCAGGGTTAGTAACATACAATTAAATTATGAACGCAATTACTTTGAATGGTATTTATTATAATTTTCTGTTGTGACATCATTATAGCAAAAGTTATTGCTATCGTAGTTACAACCAGGTGTTACAGTAGTGTTTTCGCAGCAGTCGAGAGGTTCAAATGTTTTTGAGTGAATGCGTAAAATTACATCTCAGGGTTATAAACGGGGTTTTATTTTGGTAAGTATACTATTATTTAGTTTTCTAGCTTATGTTATTTGCTTCTTTTTACAAAATCTCAAGAAAAACATTCAGTGTTTGTACATGCAGCACGTGGTTTACGAGAAAATATTTAAAATAGTTAGAATTTCTCAGATTTTTCGTTACGTAACGAAACTGAGGAAATATGAAGCCATGAAGAAATTACTAATGTTTTATTATTTATATGTATAATAAAATTGTAACGGACCGGTGTTTGTATAGGGAAGATATGTATACAGGGTGAAAGAGGCAGCGCTCCATTTACGGAAACGGCATATAGGGTAAAATATTTCAAACCTATACCTAAAGAAATTAATCAAGATACCTCAACAGTTTGGACGTAGGATTTTTTTTTCATTTCACGATTTTTATCCATCCTGTATTTCGTGTCACGCGATTACGTATAGATCCCAATAACATAAACACTTACTACTACAAAAATGCTACTAAAGGTTAAAGAACTTTGAACTTTATCGCCAATACATACGACTCGATTTCGAAATGAGGCGTGTGCGGCGGTGTTCCTTTGATAATTTTATGTGTGCGTGCGTCATCCTTACAAATGGCGTTTTGTTTTAAAATGGCAATTTTATTAATTATTTTGTTGTGTGAATTTATTTTTTTCTGAATTATATTAGGCTTTTATAGAGTAGTTAAAACTGTGGTTTCATTTAATGTGGTGCTGACACTTCCAACCTGTATAAGAAAAAAACATATTGCCGGTATAAAAAAAATTGTGACTTTTCATAAAGTAAACGTATGAAAAGCCACTATTTTAACGTAAGTAACCAAAAATATGTTGTATACTAAAAAAATATCTCTGTATCATCTAATAATATAAAAACCCACAAAGTTACTATTTTATCGGATATTCAATTACATCCAGAAAATCAACGATATTATGATTTTAGTTCACCAGGACCTTTCTCATTCCATATTATTGATCCTACCCACGATATATGTTTATTTAACAAAAATAGTAATTCCAGTGATATTAAGTCGTTATCACATTCATTATTAGTTTTGATATTTTTTAAAGTATACTTAATTTAAACATTAACTTTGTGATCTCTAACTAGAAATATAAGTTTATTACGTTACAAACTAGCATTATTATATTGTTAATAATGTCACTTTATTATGTTTTCTTCTTACATTTATAATCTGTTAAATCAGCGATTGAATCTTTCAATTTTTTATTTGTTAAATAAAAAAATAAAAAAAAAACTACTTTTATTTATATAACATCCTTATTTTGTTGTGAATAATGCCTTATGACATCAGTTTCGTAACAAACATTATCAGTATTGTTACTCATCAGTTACGTTACGAATTCGAAAATGTCCACTTTTCTGAGTATGACCCTTTAACGTTTATACTAAGGGTTCAATCAAGAAAACCTTATTAATACATAACATTTTAAACAACTTTTTATCACAGGAGTAATCACAATTATCTTTTTAACAAAATATAAATATTATTTAGTAATCTTTTAATATATAAATAAAAAAAATATATAGGCTTAATATAACTTTTATTATTC
Source organism: Heliconius himera (assembly GCA_021202915.1). Taxonomy (NCBI): domain Eukaryota; kingdom Metazoa; phylum Arthropoda; class Insecta; order Lepidoptera; family Nymphalidae; genus Heliconius; species Heliconius himera. The sequence continues at coordinate 189,529 of JAJHJA010000025.1, read as the reverse complement.
TTAACATAATATTAGTTGAGATAAAGCAATCTCAAACTGAGGTTCAATATTCTCTTTTGATTTTTATCAGTTGTTATGAACTCACAATTAGTGAACATGTCTATGTTTAATGTGTAGATAGATACTCGTTTTTGAAAAATCATCTACAGCGGTATCCACAGATGTAGGTCATCAATAGCCTTTAGAAGAAGCATAGACACTTGAAACGTTGGTACACCACGGCCAGGGTTCTTGCGCAGTCAGACAGAAATATAGAGACTTAAAGGCTACCTTCGTTATATTCTTAATAAGATTTTTTTTCTACTTTCTGGCGTCATTCTGGAAATAATTGGAAGAAGGCTGTTACAAAGTCAGTGTGTTAAAAGTTTCTTTAATTGGATCAGTCCATTCATAGATGCAACAGGCCAATGATAGCAACTCCACAATCAATTAAAAATATTTTTTTATTAAAAAAGGGAATAAAATTGGGAAAATTTCCAACAACATACTAAAATGCAAAAAAATATTATAATAATATAAATATGAACACTGAGTAATCATAAATATTACAATACTTACAAAGATTTTTGTGACTGTAAAACCGACTGGTTGTGGGTTCGATCCGCACTCGAGGAAATGAAATATTTACTTAAATTTATATTTCCTTTTGTTCGTTCTGGTGTCGAGGACAAGGGCGGCGTTGAGTTGTGCCACTCAACACGCAATGCCTCCAGAATTCGGCAGAAAGTGGGGAACGGAGTGTCTTAACACTAGATTCCCTCTGCCTACCCTGCTGTGTGCGGGATACAGCGTGAAGCTGATTGAATGATTGAAATAAATACATATTGTATAAGAGTAATACGATGTGAATGCTAAGCTAAATCTACCTAGTTTCCGCTGAAGCGGTTGCGACAGTTCGAACAGTAATTACATAGAAACTACGAGGCATTTAATTCGCTTACCTGTCGAACGTGGAGTTACTGGATTCACTTTAAGGTTCAGGAATAGTTTAACTTCCAGCTAGTTCTCGACTTAAAATTGTAGCGTATCTTTTATAATGAACCACTTGGATCAACTGTGTACTTATTAATGGCTTTATAATGGCGTTATCTTTAACCGCGATAGTTGTGGTTTCGATCCTCTTTCGGGGAGATTCCATGATGTTGTGAAAAATGCCGAGATGAATTCCACCACATAACCACCACACACGATTCGACATTGAGGTGGAGAATGGAATTTTCTTTTTCGCCACTCAACACGCAATGTCTCCAAAACTTGGTGTGAACAATTGACAAAGTGTGGAACGGAGTGTCTTATCACTAGGTTCCCTCTGCCTATCTTGCTGTGTGCGGGATACAGCATGAAGTTGATAAAAATAAATCTTTTTCGTGTAATATTATATTACACGAAAATGTTTGAAAACGAATGTTAAAAAATATTATGCATGATGCTGCATGCTGCATGAAGAATTTATTATTCGTCTTCGTTAAGGACGGTTCTGTATTCCGTAAAGCATCGCGGAACAGTTATCATGACAAGGCTGTCTCTTCCTGCGTCAGTATTTTGCAACCCTGAAAGAAAAATTGTCTAAGCTCTCTAACCGTATCTCAAGGGCCGTAAACGTGAGTAATGATCTACTCAAAATATTACTGCACTTTTGATAACCACAAAGCCACAACATTTACCTGGAGTTTTCTTTTATAAGGGCATGTTGACAGTGACCGATGGCACAATAATCTACAGAAGCTCTTAAGACGTTTTTGCTTATATGATATATCTGATCGTTAATCTTTAATTGCAAGGTGTACCACCACACATTATATATTTTAAATGCATATCAACAAAAAAGTGAACCTTAATGTTTAATTTTGTTTATAACACTTAAACAACATTTGAGCCGTCGTAGCCCGGTGGCACAAACGAAAGACATAAACACAACGATTGTGGGTTCGAGTCCCATTTGAGGAAAATAATTATTTTTATTTTGTTCGCTCTGGTATATGGCAAAGCGTGGCGTTGAGTTCCGTCACTCAAAAAGCAATGCATGGAAAATTCGGTGGAATATAAAAAAATAGTGTTTAATCAAAACTTTTCTACCTTTTACATCATATACTAAAGAGTACTAAAGCAATAAATATTAAATAATGAAATATGCATTCATGCTATAATTATTTTTTACTCACTCATATTAAATTTAAAATATAGACTATGCTAACGAAGCCAAGGCCTTCGGTTACGACTTCAATTCTGATGACAATAAAAACGCATATAATTAATATTGTTGTTAAACCGAACACAACTTAAATGGTTATTCCATTTCATTTGATAATGAATATAAATGAAAGGGCTTTATTTATAAAAACAATACACCATGAAAAAAGCTTGTATTTTAAAAAGGTTTTCTTAAATAATTATTTTAGCTTAGAATACAGTTCACTTACATAGTACGGAGTACATACGCAATGCCTGCAAAATTCGGTTATAAGTAGGGAACGAAGTGTCTTAACATAAAGTTCCCTCTGCCTACCCTGCTGTGTGCGGGGTACAGCGTAAAGCTGATTTAATTATTTTTTTTACATTGACATTATACATAAAGGCCTCTATGCTAACAAAGTTAAACCATATCAGAGAGAACACCGTACAAATGAGTTTAAAATTGAGAGATTCGCTTCCAAACACAAAATTTCGAAAACAACTCAATTGACTTTATTATAAAGTCTCAATAACAACAATATTGTGGCATTTAATGAGAAATTTGTTTTATTTTCTCTATGCCCATACTAAAATATCGGCTGGTAGCGACATAATATTACAAATGACGTTCTATAAATAATTAAAAAAATTAGAAGGAGATAACAAATTTAGAAGAAGTTTCATTTCTTCGCTCTGGTGTCGAGACAAAGCGCGGCGTTGAGTTCCGCCACTCAGCACACAATGTCTAAAGAATTCGGCGGAAAGTGGGAAACGGAGTGACTTAACACTAGGTTCCCCCTGCATACCCTGCTGTGTGCGCGATACAGCGTGAAGTTGATTTTGTAGATCGTATTATAATTTAAGACAAACATGTTCTAAGTGATATATTCTATGGAAATTCTTATACAACAACGCTGTTTTGTTTGTAAGAATTTTCTACGTGTCTATTTCTCTTGGCGTGCTTAAACAATGTTTGGTTAAGTAATTCCTCTGCTCTGTTTCGAATAACACAAGATTTATCATTATCAGTATATACATACAATTTGTTTATAACATTTCTCAATAGGTAATCACAAATGTGAAATTATTATTTACTACTCAGAATGTATTAAAATATCTTTATAAATAGTTTTTTTTTTGTAGTTTATAAGTTTAGTATGTAAGGTACATGATGATTGTGGGTTTAAATTGCCTTTCTTATTGTTTTTTTTTTTGGCAAAGAAGACGACTGTTATACTAGAGACGAGTGAAGAGAACCCAATATTTGAAACGTATAACGTTAATAAGCCACTTTGTTATAAATTCTACTATAAGCTTTAATTTAGATAAAGGACGAAAAAGCTGGAAATAATAAATATTAGTAAAAATATACCTTATTAACATTCTTCCTAATAAATAACAAACGGGTCCCAATCAATACAAAAGTTACTTATAAAATCACAATATAATATCTTACATATTTCTATTACGATTGTTCTGATTTATTAATCTACTTTTTCATAAATATAAATAGCTAAAGAAATATGAAGAAGGGCTGTCTATTATCTACAAGAGCGATTTTCGGATAACCGGCTCTTTATTGGATAAATAAATTATTTCCTCAATTAGTATTCTAGGGAGGTTTGTCTTGTCGATGTATACGGAAGCTCACTATTGATTCCTGTGAGGCAAAAATAATGATTATTTATTTAGAGATATTATTTTTTCTTTAGTTATCAAACTATAATAACTTGTTGATATGCATACATTACATTTAACATGTTTATTTTGCGCTTTTACTATTTTTATATTTTTAGCATAATAGAGAGCGGTCATATAAGTGCGGTTAACGTGGGCAAAAATCAATTTCAACATTTTAATATTGAAGAAGAAAACTTGTATTTTTTTCAGCTTCACGCTGTATCCCGCATATAGTGGGATAGGTAGAGGGAATCTAGGTTGAAGTCACTCCGTTCCCTATTTTCCGCCGAATTCTAGAGACATCGCGTGTTGAGATAAACTCAACGCCGTATTTTTGCCTTGTTTCCAGAGCAAAGAAGTGAAAATATTAATAAATAATAATTTATTAACCAAGTGGGAATTGAAACCGCAACTATCACGTTACACACTGTCATACTGTCAAATTTGTGCCCCTGTGCTATGACGGCTTCAAATACATATTAATATCATTAAAATATTATGCTAACCACTTTAAACCTAATTTAGAGACCTCGTCAGATAAATTTAATGACATGCTTTGTTCAGACAGATCATTAAATATAAGAATATTTATATTTCTTAACATAATCATATCTGTATATAATATAATAAAACAGTAAAAAATTAATTGTTAGATTTAAATGTAACTTTTTTGTTTTATAACTACATGTATTAAGCCTAGGGATGACTAATGCTAAACGAAATGATGAAAAACTTCTAAGCTAAAATTATTCAGCATGACTATTTTCTATTGACATATGTAAACAAAGAGTTATTTTTATTAAAAAAAAATAAAGATCACAGAAACTATAAACACAAGTAAGGCGCATCGTTGCTCGCCTAATTATATTTTACGGCCCATAATATGGCCTCGTTTATGAAAGCGTAATTAAATTTTCTACTTCGTAAATTTAATATAATCCCTCTAGTGTGCTATTTTTATTACATTTTATTTTAGAGTAGGTACTTAGTCTCTACAATAAATACTAACCAAAATAAATCTTTAGCCATCATCAGCATTAACCTAACTTCGTCCACTGATGGATAAAGACTTCTCTAATAGAGAAGTCTTTCTCGTCATGACAGACCAGCAAACAAGCAATCCTATAAGAATTTCGTTTTTATCTTTTGAGATATGGAACCTTCATAATGAAAATGACGTAATTAGTGAAGGCACTCTTACTTTATGATTAGATTCAATTATGTTAATAAATCCCCCTGAAACACTTCCAAAATAACGTTAGCACGTTTATTAATTAATACGGTAGTATTTTACACATGATGTATTCCTGGCCATTTCTATTTATCGAACTCGGATATGAGTTTCAGATTGATTCTCAAATTGTAAATTTACTCTATGTAAAACAAATTGGGATTCATCGATCAAACGTCGAACTGAAACACCAATATTTAGTATTGGCTTTCCACGATTTATAGAAATTTGGTTTACGGCTATTAAGTTAATAGTCATAGTAGCGAAGTAAACATACAATTGACTAAACGCAACGGTTGTGATGCGAATCCCGCTCTAAGATACGCTTATATTTTTTATAATGTACACCGTGTACAAGTAGTAGTGCGTTATTAAGGGCACAGAGTACGCGTGCACTAGTATTTGGTGCAGTTCTAAGCAATTTATTGTGCAATATTCGGTGCACAGAGTGCATTAAACCATTTTTACTCCATATAGTATGCAATGAAAATTAACCGTTTCCAAGATATTGGCCATTTAAAAATAAAAATATATACGTATATCTTCTCAGAATTTAAATGCCGAGAACATTCATTGCTATTCGTAGTTATCAAAGGAATCACTTAATTATACCCAGTTATTTCACGCCCTAACTCCTTTAAAGACCTTATTCAGCGGTAGTTTCAAACATGAAAGTTCTATTAAACTCATTTTCACACTTTGAAGAATTGGCATTCTAAATGAATACACACAAATTGTAAATGAAAATAGTGTTACTCGCTACGCCTATCTCTTAATGCCGTCCTTTTTTTTTCATCTTCACGTTGTATCTCACAAATAACAGGGTAGGCAGAGAGAACTTAGTGTTAACACACTCTGTTCCCCACTTTGTGCCAAATATTTGAAGTATTTTATATTGAGTGGCAGAACTCAACGCTCCGTTTTGCCTCGGTACGAGAGCCAAGAAATGAAAATATTAATAAATATGTGGGAATACGCTTATATCCCTGTCGTACGATGACGTTCTACCTTTTGAGTATTATCGTTAATTTGCTTATTAAAATAAATATTCAAATTGAACTAAAAATTAAAAATTAATTAATTTCAATTTCTCCATTTATTACTTGTTTCGAATGAACTTGATGTTGACTATCCACTTGTGCGATCTGCAATTACAATATGAATATATAAGTTCAACGTTACAAATCAGTTCGATTTTAATAATAATTTTAACTTCATTGTGAGTATATAAGGTTAAAACAAGACATTTTGGCTTTATTTTAATAAAATAAAAAATATCGAGGCCGGTTGTGGCGCAGCGGCACAAAGTGTGACTGTAAAACCGACTGGTTGGGAGTTCGATACCCATTCGAGGAGATGAAATATTTACTTAAATTTATATTTCCATTTCTTCGCTCTGGTGACGAGGCAAAGCGCTGCGTTGAATTCTGCCACTTAATACGCAGTGCTTTTAGAAATCGGCAGAAAGTGGGGAACGGAGTGTTTTTCACTAGGTTTCCTCTGCCTACCCTGCTGTGTGCGGGATATAGCGTTAAGCTAAAAAAAAGAAAAAAATGTTTGTTACACTAAATCTTAGGTGAAGTTTGCCTAAAATAATATAATGAAAATTGCATTTTAACCGGTTCAGCCGGCTCTGAGATTAGCGTGCACAAACACAAAGACAAACAGAGAAAAAAATATAAATCGTTGTGTACGATATATGTAGATGATAATAAATTTCAAATATATATTTTTATCTATACAAAATCTCTTCCATTAATTAAAGATTCAAGACAAAGAGTCTATGAATTCATCACTTTAAAGTAAAAAAAAGATATATAAAAACAATCGTTTATCTTAAAACAGTCGTATTAAATCTGAAAATAATTGTTCTAGAGTTGTTGTTACAGTCGCGTTAATAAAAAATGTAAACATTTTTTATGGCGAACAAACTGATTGCTGAGCCCACAGTTATTTTAATTAAGGCGCAGCTTCGGTTCTGCATAACTTATATTTATGATATAAAAGTTGTCTAACAACTCACGTTAATATTTGTTTGGAATTTTTAGTTTTATCTACTAGAAAACTATTAAAAATTAACTTTAAGCGACTAACGTTTAATTTTTGTTTTAAGTTATGGATTTATTTTTTAGATATCATTAGAGTAAGATAGTTTTGATTTTTTTAATTTTTGTGATTTAAAAAAACATGTTTGCAAAAATTTATACATAGAATGACCATAAAGTTGAAGAAGCCACCTCTTATGTCAATTGTCACCTGCAGAAAAGATAAGACACGGGTATTATGTCATTTATAAAGGTCCAAAGACTACGTGAGCAATTTTACAGACTGAGATTTTATACCATTTATTTAAAATATATGTATATATGTTTTTATCAATAAGTTCAATAAATATTTTTTGTTGAATGTTATGAAAAAATATACAAAATTTATGTATGATTTCATTTTTTGTTGATTCATTTTAGATTTATTGAAAGTTCTATAGGGTCAACCGAGACAAATGCACTCAATTAAAAGCTTTGTTAAGTCATCAAAATAAAAAAAAATAATTTTAGATTGTAGCAAAACCATAATAATTGGTAATAAATAAGATTTAGAGCTTTAATTTCCCACCTGGCGTAAAACATAAACAAAACAATCATTTAAAGATCACATCAAATATCATAAAATATCGAGTATTTTAGCAACAGAAAATCACTAACCTTTAAAAAATTTAAAATAAACGCAGTTGATCGCTATGAAATTTGTTTTTTAGAATACTTAAGAATGTAAATTTTTACACTTCGTGAGTAACTATGCTCGTCAACGGACTAGACGAAGCAATAATTCTTTATATACAAGTGTAAAAAAAAATCCTAAGTAGTTAACAGTTTTTCATTAAGTGCAGTTTAAATAAAACATTATCAAGCGAAATGAATTCTAAAAATATCAAAAATATATATGGTAACATCACTCAGATACGTGTTAAAACATCAATATCATCTAGGCAAAGTCCACCAACTGCATTAGACACGTAACCACACGTCTCGACTTTTTCTTTGTCTTGCCATACGTAAGAACATTAACAGAAGAATTTAATATATAATAATTACAAAGGAATAATCGTGCTTTGAAGAAAGAGGGCAATAAAAAAATCAGTTTGATATTTTACAGAATACCGTTTTCGAATATGAAAACGAAGCGAACAAAATTAATACATCTATAATTTCGGTAAATAATCGTTTAAATGACGTTGAAATGGTTAAAGTAAAAATACTAGCAGTATCGTTTTTTTACATTAATATATCAGCTTCACGCTCTATCTCATACACCTCAGGGTAGGCAGAGGGAACCTTGTGTTAAGACACTCCGTTCCCACTTTATGCCAATTTTGGAGGCTTTGCGTGTTGAGTGGCGGAACTCAACGCCGTGCTTTGCCTCGACACCAGAGCGAAGCAATGAAAATATATACTTAAATAAATATTTAATTTCCTCGAGTAGGGATCGAACAGACAACCCTTCGCGTTACAGTCACACCTTTGTGCCCGTATATTGATAATTGAATTGATATTATTATTTATTATCAATATTATATTGATAATAAATAATAATAATCTATGTTAATTGTAAATTTAATGTAATTAAAATTTAATTTTAGAAATAAAGATTTTATATTGTAATTTTTATAAATGCCTTAAATTATTTTCTTACGTTTAAAAAATAGTGCCCGAATGAATGACCGAGGACTGATTTTTTTTGTAAATTATATTTTTTAAAAATTATATTTAGATAATAATTATATATTGAAAATAAAAGAAAAAAGGAGGGAAAATATAAAAAAAAAAGATAAGCAACCCTCGGCGCGAACCAAGGACTTCTCCTCGTGAGTACTACCGACTCCCCAGTTATAAGACCAACTTAAAATTTACCTTTGTATTCTAATGATATTTTGTAGTAGTTTTACATTTTTTAAAAACTTTTATAAAACGTCAAATAACATCCTTCTCTAAAAATGAAACCCTACTAGATCGATTCTCCAAAAATCTAATTATTGGAGCCGTTTTCGAGATTCAGATTAGAATTGTTTGCCTTCTCGGGGAATTACAGAAGTTTCTCGTAAATATATTTTTGGTTTTCGTTAAAGTTTCTGTTTGATTATCACAGTAAATTTTTATTACACCTACGTAGTAGTACCTGGTACCAAGAATGACATAAAAGTGGTTCTTGATCAAGAAAAGGTTGGGAACCCCTGATATAATGCGCAATGCGATATTTATGTGCGACGACATCGTAGCTACGTTCCGTTGCCATAAATACGCGAACGACCACTTTGAATGCTCGCAGGGTACTGAACGTAATGCAAGCGACTTTTTGTCTCTCGTCAGAACAGTAGTAGGGAGTTCCATATGTTCTATTTCAGTAGCCGGGCGCTTTTGCTTTTGGCGCTGCAAAATTACTCCTTTTCGGATGCACTACAATCCACCTGAGGCGCATTGGCACTGATTAGGTTTGGTGACGCCCTCAATCAGCACCCTTACCTGCATCAAGCGATCACAGCGACGATCAACTTTAAGAAGCCCATTCTCTCTGTTTAGCGGCGACGCCCTAACCGCACCCAGTTTCTCGTTCGATACTAGCGGCGGATGGTGTCTTTTGAATAGAACGACTGCCATCTGAACTTTGTGGGAAAGAAGTATATAAATACAAGCATAGATAAAATATATAATTACAGCATACCATAAAGCATAATAACTATAACAATTGATTATTTATTTTTTGTGATATGCTACGGTAATGTAAAAGACGGACGAGGTATCTGATTTTCTTGTGAGGACTATACCATATTTAATCCAGACCTACTTATACCCATGTTATTTTGCAGCGTCACGACACTGACGAAATAATTGCTTATAGTATAACGTTAAATATTCATTTAGGTATACGTGAGTCTGTGCGCCCTATACCGACAGTTTATTGGAGTCCAGGCCCTTCCCAGGAGGGTACGCACTCAACACATTATCTCGCATTACTTTATTTGTGAATTGCACCATAATATTTTTTGGCCTTCGATCTTGTTAGTCAACAGAGGCTCTCCATGGACGGTTACGATATCGGATACGGTAGTATTGTGTGTTCAATTTCGTTATCTCACTTTCTATTATTGCCAACAAATTTTCACTTCGGCGTTCCAGAAGATTTGAAATTTCAACATTACACTCCCTATGGTTCTAATTTTGTTCTCCAATATAGGTAGTTTCTACAATCAATCCATTAAGGCTTTGTTTTCATATTCGAGAACAGTATTATGTAAAACATCAAACAGTTCTGTTAATGTTTTTACGTATAGCAAGACAACAAGAATTAACTGAGTCATTGTTGAGTCGAGACTGTCTAATGCTGTTGGTGGACTTTGCCTAGTTTTTGAGTTATATTATCATTATTTTTGATATTTTTAGAATTAATTGTGCACTTAATGAAAAACTTGTAACTACTTTTTTTTACACTTGTATATAAAGAATTATTGCTTCGTCTAGTCCGTTGTCGAGTGTGGCTACTCACAAAGTGTAAAAATCTAAATCTTAAAAACGAATTTCATACCGATCAACTGCGTTTATTTTTATTTTTTAAAGGTTAGTGATTTTATGTTTCTAAAATACTCACGATAATTTATCATATTTGATGTGATCTTTTACTCCGCAATACGACATATTTATCTTCGTTGTTATTTTTTAAATAATAGTTTTGTTTCTGTTTTACGCCAGGTGGGAAATTTAAGCTCTAAATCATATTTGATACCAATTATTACGGTTTAGCTTCAATCTAAAATTGTTCTTTTTTAATTTTGATGATTTAACAGCTTTATTAAGTTACTTAAAAGCTTTTTTTATTTAATTTAGCCGCGATTTAAAATCTCTTCCGTGTGAACGTATCCACGAGAATGCATTTGTTCTATTGAAACTACTTTTTGTCGTACTACAAAAAGTCGCCTAGCGAACGAGGCCTTACTGCCGTGAAAGACGGCAAAAAAGTGATTTAAACTCGCTCATACGAACAGGAAAATATACGCGATATAAAATATCTTTCGCCGGGTTTTTACACCGCTACTTTTTGTCTCCCGTGCGAACGAGGGGGTTTACGAACTCGACTCAACAAGAGACAAACACCAGAGCAAAGAAATGACAATATAAATGTAAATTAATATTTCATTTTCTCGACAGGGGATTTAACCCATAACCGTCGCGTTATGGTCACATCCTTGTTTCGCCATGACGGCCTCATTTATATATGAAATTTGTATTGAAAAGTAATTTTTTATATATTAATTATATGTTTCAGTAATTATATGTTGAGGCCAGTCGTTGCGCAGGGGCACAAAGTGTGACTGTAAAACCGACTGGCTGTGGGTTCGATCCCCACTCGAGGAGATGAAATATTTCCTTAAATTTATATTTGCATTTCTTTGCTCTGGTGTCGAGAACAAGCGCAGCGTTGAGTTCTGCCACTCAACACGCAATGCCTCCAGAACTCGACAGAAAGTGGGGAACGGAGTGTCTTAACACTTGGTTCCCTCTGCCTACCCTGCAGTGTGCGGGATCCAGCGTGAAGCATTAATTTGATTTAATTATATGTTGAAAAAAAGAAGAAAAATAATAATTCTTAGTTCATTTGTTATTAACAAATTTTTGTATCGTTCCACTTTGTGATGTCAGCGTCTTATTAATTAATTAATCAATTCGTAGACGACAGCGTAGCCACGTTCCGTTGCCATAAATATACGTACGACCACTTTGAGTGCTCGCAGCGTACCGACCGTAATGCAAGCGACTTTTTGTCTCTCGTCAGAACATTAGTAGGGAGTTCCATATGTTCGATTTCAGTCGCCGGGTGCTTGAAATGGAGGAGCGCGCGATAAAATTTAGTCGCGATTTAAAATCTCTTCCTTGTGAATGTATCCACGCGAATAACTACCTACTCTTTGTCGTTCTACAAAAAGTCGTCGTGTGAGCGAGGTCTAAGAACTATGTCAGATACAAGTGCCTTGGCATATCAGTCCCTGGAGTGAGACCGCCCGGACGCCCAAGGAAGCGCTGGTTGGATGTCGTGATGCAGGAATTGCAAACTGCAAATGGTCTTACATTGTAGCCAGAGCGAAGAAATGAAAATAATAATTGATCCTTTCAACTGTGGATTAACCCACAACCGTTGCGTTACAATCATACCCTTTTACCAGATGCACTTACTTAATAACTGTATAATATATATTCCTGTATACTTAAGAAAATCAGTTAAAATCACACACACAATTACCTCAAAATAGTTGAAAGCTCAGGTTCGGTCGGTTGCAGGGTCCTTCTAATCTTGAAATGGGATTAAATGGAGTGAACAGGATTGCAAATTGACCAAACATCTGGGTAAAATACTTGCATACAGTGGAGCGCTGTAATTGAATAAATTTGCATAAAAATTGAAAATAATAATACCTCGACTTACCACTGCACGGGTGAATAATTTTATTAATCTATATATATAAAAGGACTTGTGCTGACTGACTGAGGTAAGACGCGCGCAGAGCCGTAACCGCTGATGGTAGAAACGTGAAATTTGGGCAAATGTTTATTTTCATATTCTGGACATCCACTAAGAAGGGATTTTGAAAAATTTTAACCCTAAAGGGGTGAAATAGGGGTTGAAAGTTTGTATGGATTTTTTTTTTATCTGCACCGATTTTTATAAAATTTGAAATTCAGACTCTTAAAAATATTTTATTGAACACGTGTTTCATGGTTTTTACGAATTCACCTCCTAAGGGTTCAAATAAGGGATTGAAAGTTTATATGGAAAAATCTTTAAATTGCCACCGATTTTTATAAAAATTTAAATTCAGACTGTTAAAAATATTTTATTGAACACGTGTTTCGTGGTTTTTTTTGGATTCCCTCCTAATAAGCGGGCGAAGCTGCGCGCGCCCTCTAGTTTAATATAAATTGTAACAAATGTATTAAATTTTCGACGTAGATTATTGAGAACGTATATATGGCTTAGTGGTCAGAGCGCTTAGACGCGTTGCAAAAGGCGCAGGTTTAGATCGTGTTACGTATAAGATTTTTTTAAAAAGTATTTTTTCCTAAGTGTGGAATAACATTTTAACATGTTTGTTAACCTACTGGGGATTCCTCGTACGTACTTTCACCAAATATGAGCCCTATATATATGGTCGCCCGTCTAGGTTAAAGGATCAGATTAGTAAAAAAAAATTGATCATCTGAAATTCTTGAGCGCGTCAGATTAAGGTAGAGTAATTTAGTTACATGCTAAATCGTGTATATTCCACTAATCTGACAATTTGGGAGTTACGTAAAGAAAGGGGAGGGCTACACAGTTGTTAAAAAAAACGTTATCTCGACATTCTTGAACGTGGCTATTTTTTTTTTATTTTGAAGGGAATAATTCAAGGATTACGAAAATATACAATCTGATGAATTCCACAAGCTGAAGTAATAAAAATTGATCGATAAAGTTTAATGCAGCTACGAGTTGCCTATATTTCTCTTAAATGATGAAATAAATAAAGTCAGAGGAGGAAGATTATGAATCTTCATCGTCAGAATCATAAAAAAATGATCATAAGACAATCAAATGAAAAAAAAATAACAGTTCTCAAAACAGACATTCAAAAACGAGTCCGAAACGACGAACAAAAACGAAAAACATCAATTAAAGGTGTAATCTATTCTACTATATCTACAACCCTAGTGTAATCTTTTCTACTATCATGTATCATTCTTAAATATAAATTTCATTAGAATTACTGATCCCTGCAGATTTAAACAATGGGATCTCGACCGAGATAAGAGTTCAGTTTTTACCTCTTGAGGTACAGAACCCAAAAATAAAATAAAATATATATTTAAGGGGCTCCCATACAACAAACGTCATTTTTTTGTTATATCTGTTTCAATGTGCAAAAAAGAGACAAAAAAAAGAGAAACAGAGACTGAAAGCGCAAATTATACGCACAAAATGTATGCGATTTAATTGTGTAAATAAACTAGTACCAATTTAATTATGAATAATCTATTAAGTTTAATTTTTTTTTTATTTAAATTTAATTAAATATTGATATATACCGCGACAAGCTTTTATAATTTTACTTTTTAGTTATCAGTGGCTAGGTTTCTTAGACTGTTCATTTCATTTAACGTGTCTTTGTTGGAAGGTCGTTTGCTGGTTAATTTCGATCGTCCAGCTATTCAATAAGGAAACCTTCTAATAATTTTACCCAACTTAAAGCCACGAATGCTTGACCAATAGCAAAGAGCTTCGAGACCAAGTAGATAACGACGTAGTCGATAGTACTACCTTACATTTTGAGCACTGTACACGCCCAATATAATACAGTTGCTAACAGTCATCGTTCCGCGGTTCCGTGACTATTTTTTGCTGGAAATTGCATAGACTTGGGCTGAATTAGGTGAACATTAAGTTTAGCTGTATCAAGTTTTAACTGTCGTTGAGTAGGTGTTTCGTTATTGTCCTGATCATGCCTTTCGTTAAATCTTTGGCGTTTTGCGTCATTTTTCCTGGCATTTTAATGTTTTTTTCTCCAGCCTTCCCTTCTTTTGTATTGATATTTCTGTTTTTACCATTTTGGTCCCACAAGTACTGAAGAAGAAAATCATCGACCCTCATAGAGTTCCGCTTAGAAAGGTAAGAGCTAATGTACAATAAAGTTCGCCCAAGTGCCCTGGGATGATTCATGACATATTACACCCCCTGCCACTCTTCCTCGGCACGGCCTTACCTTCACTTGGGTGTTTGGAAGAATGCGCCATTTATTTCAGCTTGAAGCTTACTTGTGCCCGACGAAACATAGTTCCAGGTTTGATTTTTTTGTTAATGGAAAAAGACAAGGCAAACGAGCACAAGTGATCACCGCCGCCTACGACACTGTGTAACACCAGAAGAGCTACAGGTGCGATGCCGGCCTTTAAAATTGTATAGTTGTCCTTCTCTTAGACAAGATAAAGACCAATGTTAATGACGCCCATATTGCCAAATTACACAAGTTAAAGTTAATCAATCGATGTTACAGGCATGGCATGGCAATCGATGTTAAAAAGGTCGATTTTTAATCTCAGTGAACCCTTTCATTAAATGAAAGCACAAAAAAACTTCAATAGTGCTAGGTATAATATATTGGATTTAGAATGATGTCACATTATTTTTCTAATTATTTTCGGCAAACCCTTTTATTTGATACCCATATTGCAGAAGTACATAAATAATAACTATTCCGCCATCTTAGATGTTCCGCCATAATAGATTTCGAAAAACGTTGCATTATTTTTCGAATTACTCTCAACGAGCCCTTTCATTTGATATTCATATTGTAGAAGTAGTCTAAAAATAACTATTCCGTCATCTTGAATGGTCCGCCATATTAGATTTAGAATGACGTCACATTATTTTTCGAATTGGTCTCAACGAACCCTTTCATTTGATACCCATATTATAGAAGTGCATTTAATATAACTATTCCGCCATCTTGAATGGTCCGCCATATTGGATTTGGAATGAACACACCTTATCGTACATTGACATTCAAACCAGACGTGTATACAAAATTTCAGCACAAACGGTTGAAGATATCTATACATACATACATTGTAAGTTAAATAGAATCTATTAAAAAAAAGTTTTTTTTATACATTTTCATAGTATTAGCTCAGTTGTCTATCCCGAGTTCCATAAAATATTTACAAATATTTTGTAAGTAAAAGTTAATTCTTCTGGCAGGTAAGTACAAAAAGTGTATCAAGCATTTATATAATATTTAGCATAATATATACTTTAGCATAATAAAATTATACAAAATACAGCACCTTACAAAATTAACGCACTGCCCATTTCTCAAAGATATATATGTATATATAGAGACCGATAAATACATTATTTACTTGCTTTTGATGGATAAATATCAACCCACTTCTTGCCCACAGTGCCTTTTTGCCCACAGCTAATTTTTATCTTATTCTCATCCTATGTATAATAGCTACTTTGCTTTATAATTCTTTCATTGATGATTTTAGTATAGGGGGTATTTTACGTTTCATTAAAAATATACAGTAAAGAAATAAAATACATATATATTTTCTACTTTATTTTTCGAAAGATATATGTTGTTATTTACGTTACCTTATCTTAGAATCTAACTAAACATTTAACATGAAGTGAAAATAGAACTCTCTATCGAATTTTCTAGTTTATGATGAGATAGACGAGGGTGTAGCTCCCTCATAATTTCTCTACATAAACTTGATAAACAACTCCTCATTCTAGCAAAACGTCGATTTTTGAAAATAAAAGAATTTAAAATTATAGAAATAAATTGTTTTTCAGGATATAACTTGAAATAAAAAAAAATATGTTAGGCTAACACAGCACTACTAGCTCATCACCCTCCCATGTTTATATTTGAAGTGAACTAATGCGTACATGTAAACTGTTCAGCTGAATAAACGGCAATACAGATAATGTCATTTTGCAGCTTATCAACATCAATTCGCAACATAGACTATCAATAAAAAACATTGTTATGGGATTTAGATGTGTTTTAGTGTGAACTAGCGACCCGCTCACCACTACGCTCATTACAGCTACATAATTATTAAATTACTAATCTACGTCACTTTCGTTTTCTAATAATAATATAATTAAAAAAAACAATATGTAAACCATATTGTAAAGTTTCAGTCAATTCAATATAACAATAAATTATAGCAGATTTAAATTTTCTTTAAAATGATATTTTTTATTTATTTGCAAATTAAAATAAAACACTAAAAGTTAAGGAAAGCTTGCGAAAATACAAGAGTGAAAACAACAATTAAATCGGTTCACCGGTTTTTAGACAAACAGACAAACAAATCAGGATTAAAATAAAATAAAAATAAATCAGCTTCAAGCTGTATCCCGCACACAGCAGGGTAGGCAGAGGGAACCTAGTGTTAAGACACTCCGTTCCCCACTTTCTGCCGAATTCTGCAGGCCTTGCGTGTTGAGTGGCAGAACTCAACGCCGCGCTTAACCTCGACACCAGAGCGAAGAAATGGAAATATAAATTTAAGTAAATATTTCATCTCCTCCAGTGGGGATCGAACCCACAACCAGTCGGTTTTACAGTGACACTTCGTGCCGCTGCGCCACGACTGGCCTCAAAATCATTGTTGTTGGTTCTATTTCATTAAATAAATGCCGCCGATTTCTTTTTTTTTGATAGGTCTTCCAGGTACAGACACCGATCCATTACGATTTTATTATAAAGTATAGGTTTCGGCATTTTGTGACATACAAAACATTTATACTTAAAACAAAATTAAAATAAAACAACTTCTTCTTCTTCTTGTAAAATTATGAAAAACAGAGATTGTCAGTCTGTTCTATCTGTTCATCCGTTTTCCGTCATCCCTAATCGAAGACTAAAGAAAACAACGAAGTGGCGTTTTAGAAAAAAGGCCTAAGGGTGATGGGGACGTCGTCGTTTTCACATATGAAAATCAAAGATCTGAAACAAAAGCCAAACCAAATAAATAGAAATATGACTCGTTATTGTTTTTATTATAGAAATAAGAAAACCCTCCTGAGAAAAAAATGCTTTGAGGTGCTGCATACGATATACTTAATTTTGGTAGATTTTGTGTGTTACTAAATAACTAAACATTTTTAATAAGTAAATGTTTTATTTCATATTTATGTATTTCATAGCCATATTGCTATTAGAATAACTTTATTTTACTTAATTTTGATTATTAAAACAAGGCACTGACGTGAAATAAACTGTTCAAAGTAAAAGCAAACCTGAAATAGGAAAGCCGAATAAATTTTCAAAAAATGTGCACTTTACGCTTAGAATTTTAATTTTTCCTTTTAAATTTTCAAACGTTGTCTTATAAAAGCGAAGCCAGGTTTATGATTCAAAGAGATAGGCTTAATTGAAATGTAAAATTTTACCATTTTAAGTTTTATACCAGTATTTATTTATACCTTTAAGTTTGAAATGAACATCGTCAGTATTGAAAATTAAATTCTGAAACAACTTTTGAATTATTTGATCAGAGGAATCAAAAGATCAGAAATCAGAAAATCAGAGATATTAACTTACCTCATATCTGAAGTGGCAGCGGTTTGACAAATATTAGTGGAAAACCTATATGTAAATATTACTTTTTTGCGTTAAAAAAGTTTGTTGTCTGAGTTAATTATAGGTAGGTACATAGAATTAATTTAAATACTTACCTTTTAGCATTCCTCGGCTTAGTGATAGAACCCACAACTATCATGTGTATCATTAGACGGGGCCACAGAAGAGCCTTAATATATAATTTATTCGTTAAGCCAATAATCTGTAAGGAACAAAAACTTAATGCTTACAAACATAAGAAAACACGTGCTTATGCTTTTAAAATTTAACCAGTTTTAAAATATAGCTATGTATTTAACACATTACTTGAAATAATGTTTATTCTATGTGTCTCAAAACATTAAGAGCCAAAATCGTAACCAACCTTACAATCAATAATGACTAAGTATATGATCATGTGCGGAGTAAAATATAAAATTTAAAGGAGCTTTTGAAAAAAAATATATGTATTAAGGCATATTTGTTTATGCTTTGTGTAAATAGTATACCTGTATACTGGAAGTGTCAGCGAATCATTTACGGAAAAAGCATACAGGGTAAAATATAACAAACCCATACCTAAAGAAATTAATCAAGATGCCTCAACAGTTCGGACGTAGGATTTATTTTCATTTCACGATTTTTATCCGTATCTGTATTTCGTGTGATTACGATTGCGATTACGCATAGATACTAATAACGTAAACACTTACTCGTCAATACCTACAACTCGATTTCGGAATGAGGCGTGTGCGGCGGTGTTTTTTTGATAGGTTTATGTGTGCGTGCGTCGTCCTTACAAGTAACGTTTTATTTTACTACGGTAATTTAATTATTTATTTTGTTGGAAATAAAAAACTTTGTTATTTTTGGGTATTTTTTTAATTGTATTAATTAGGCTTTTATAGAGTAGCTACAACTGTGGTTTTATTAAATGTGGTGCTGACACTTCCACCCTGTATAATAAATAGGCCCAAATCATATAGCCGAAAATAAACTGTTTACACAGATTAGGTCCGACCGTTCAACCGAGTATCAAATGTGAGTGACATGATAAAAAATGATGCTAATATATAAAATATTAAAAGCAACCATTCGCGAAGGCGTCCGATATTGATAGGGGTACCAGCGACGACTATTTTTTCCAGAATTTAATAACGAAAACAAAGAAGAGTTAATACTACTGTATACATGAACTACTGTACTAAAAATTGTATTAGTAAATACATACACTGTAACATTTTTTTCTTTAGAAAGAATTTTGCTTGACTTTACAATGCAATATAAAAGGTATAGACAAAAGTATTAGTTAAAGATATTAAGTATTATATTTTTATTTTTAGCTTCAAGTTTTATCTCTAGAGGGACAGCCAGGGAGTAAGAAATGCCAAAATGTCATCAACCTCTTCATCCTCCGGGGGATAAGAGCAGCAGGAGGAGTCTTCAATTGATTTTCTAGAACAAAATATGGATAATGCTTGAGAAAGGTTACATAAAATGCATTTTATATAAGACTGAACATATAATTTAAAATAAAATTTGTAGTTTTGTAAATGTTACTAAGAAATATTAATATTTTAAATATTTGATTCAATCGTTTATTCAGTGCCGGTTTTAGCATTACCAGCGCCCTGGGCGAGATTTAATCGGCGCCCCCTAACTACAATTACACACAAAAAAGGAACTAGGTACCTACAATGAAATAACCATCTATTAAAAAATATATATATTTAATAGAGACCAGTCGTAGCGCAGGGGCATAAGTGTGCTGCAAAATTGACTGGTTTTGGGTTCGATCCCCACTCTAGGAAAGGAAATATTTATTTAAATTTATAATTTCTGTTGTCGAAGCAAAGCGCAGTATTAAGAGAATTTAGCGGAAAGTGGCGAACGGAGCGTCTTAACACGAGGAAAAAATCTAATAAAATTTAACTTTTCTATCCTTTCTATCGGCGAATTCTTTTATGAGGCAATCAAAATCTAATTTTTCAGCAATTTCATTTTCGATTGACAAAGTTGCTAAGTTTGTCGATCTAGATTGATAGATTGTCGATCGCAGATATGTTTTTATCAGTTTCAGCTTAGAAAAACTCCTTTCCCCATTAGCAACTGTTAGAGGTATAATTAATAATATTCGCAATACTATCCATACATTTGGACATAGCTCTTGCAAGTTGCGATCTTTAATAATTTTTTTAAACATAAGTAGGGGTTCCACACAGGGCAACCTGATTCTGATCAGGCAAAAAAAAATCAAGCTAATGAGTTCATCACACAACCTACAACCAATCTATATCTGATTTAGAATCCACAGTTAATTTTAATTGGAGATCACCAAGGTTGGGTTTTTCAGAATTTGTTTGATATTGTACAAAAAAGACCAAGAATTTGAGTACCCATTTAACTCATTCAACTGTTCAAATCTTTCATTAACTGAAATTAATGTAGTGTCTACTAGTTAAAAAATTCTACTTCAAATTTCTTTTCTGGAGAAACAATAGGCTCGTCGCGGGCAGTTTCAGCTTGACGCTCAACAAATCGAATTCTTTTTATGGGTCTAAACTCAGTTTCTTGTAGTTCTTCAGCTAATTCCTTTGCAGATAAAATGGCGCTTTGAAAGTCAATATTCTTATATATATATTTCGTATTTCTTCCACAAAGTGCAGCATTTTTTCAATATTTCTGTACATTTACTGAGATCTATATCTGGTGATTGTAGAGATTTCCTTAATAATACAAATGCCACTCTGCAGTTCGAACAAGAACATCGCAATATAACGTTAAAAGTCTAATTATTGTATTTTAAAGAAATTGAATAATTATTTAAAGCAAAAAACGATTGGCGAGGTGCGGTCATCGTGCCTTTGTATAAAGGCAAAGGTTCACAGATAGACTGCGCAAGCCATAGGGCTATCAGTTTGATTAGCTTAGGTAGTAAAGTTTACGCTAAAGTTTTAGCGAGAAGAATGCAAGAGAGATCTGAAAGGCTGTTGTGGGAGACCCAAGGAGGCTTTAGACCTGGAAGAGGGTGTATGGATCAGATCTTTTCCCTCCGCATGATCACGGAAAAATTTTTAGCCGTTAACCAAAAAGTTTTCTGTGCTTTTGTGGAAATTTGGAAATGACGTTTAACAGAGTTGTAAGAGCGAAATTATGGAAGATACTACCCCGATACAATGTGAGCGGACCCTTGCTGCAGGCTGTAAAGTCTCTTTACAGAGATCACTCATCACTCGTGCGAGTAGGAGCTGGCATGTCGCCCTGGTTTGACATCCGATCGGGTGTTAAACAAGGTTGCGCCATGTCAGCTTGGTTGTTCAAATTGTATTTGGATAGCTGTCTCCAAGGAGTGAAACAAAGTGACCTGAATGTGAATTGCATGCTGTACGCAGATGATGCAGTGCTTATTGCATCATCAGAATACGAGTTGCGGGCATTGGTCACCACTCTGAAAGAAGGGTGTGAATATAATGGTCTAAGCCTCAATCCGAATAAGACAAAGGTTCTGATTTTTGAAAGAGATGAAGAAAGGGATGAGAGAAGGGATGAGAGAAGAGATGAGGGAGAATGCAAGATCAGTGTAAATGATAAGATATTAGAACAAGTGAATGATGTGGTATACTTGGGAAGTATGTTCAGTAGAGATGGAAGATAGGAGTTGGATGTGGAAAGGCGTATTGCTGCCGGTAACAAGGTTAACGGAGCCTTAGCTGCATTGATGAGACGGCGAAACGTCAGCACAGCTGCGCGTTTGGCCGTACACAGTTTTGGTACCGACTCTGTTATACGGCAGCGAAACGTGCGTATTACAGAAGAAGAATGAAAGAAAGATGAATGCTGTGGCGATCTATTCGTAGGATATGTGGAGTCAGCTTAGCTGATCGAATCCGCAATGAAGAGGTACACAGAGTGGCAGATACTAGCGAGGATGTCACGGTGAGAATGAAGAAGAACGTGCTCAGCTGGCTTGGGCACGTCGAACGAATGAGTGATGAAAGAATGGCAAAAAAGTTTTATGATGGAAAAGTGAGCGGTAAGAGCGGTAGGGGGAGACCTCGGTTGACCTTCGAAAACACAGTTCAAATTCAAATTCAAAATATTCTTTATTCAAATAAACTCTTATAAGCACTTTTGAATCGTCAAATGAACATATAACAAAAAAACAAGAAAAAAGCTACCAACGGTTCGGAAGGCAGTTCTGCACTCTAGGCAGTACTGCAACTCTACAGTATCAAAGATACTGGAGGAAGGTCAAGTAAAAAGCATGAGGACCCCCGGAGGGCATGTATGAAGAGGTTCATGACAGTGGACGGGGCGAAAGAGGTATGTAGAAACCGTAGCGTTTAACGCTCCGTTCTCTCTGACTACCCCGCTAGGGATAAAGCGTGAAGTTAGTTTAGTTTAAAAAAGCGTCCGTTCACTTATGTCATGGTTGCACAGACTTATTAAGACTAGGGGCCACTCGGGCAAATCATGAACTGATGGCGGGCCGGCCGCCAGAAGTATAGGTAATTAAAGACAATAAAGAATTGATAATAATTTATTAAAATTGAAAAAGAATTCATTAATTTGAAGCGTGGCACTGCATAGTGCTTACAATCTTTTTTATATTTGGCTCAAATTTACTTGTAACAACAAGTAAAACTGCTTCCAAACTTTCATTTGCAAGGCGGTTTCGATTTTTTGTTTTATTATTATTTAGTATTGAAAAAGTTTGTTCACATATATAGGTAGAAACAAATAAGATGGCACATTTTAGAGCGTTTATGCGCAACTCTTCGTACATATTTTTATCGATGCAGCGGTAAAAGTTCAGAAAGTCTCCTTCGTTGAATTTGTTGCGTAAATCTTAGTGACTCTGGCGCATTTTCAACTGAAAAGGATTGCTAAATATGTCCAATAGAGGTTTCACTTTTTTAAACTCCGAAAATCTGTCTTGAAAAGATTGAATCAAAATATCTAGCTTTTTTACATAACTGAAATTAATCGCAGTGTTGTTGAATTTTTCAGCCATTTTCTTATAATTCGGAAAATGATTACAATTTCCGGAATTTAATTGTGATCTGAAAAGCGTCAGCTTGCATTGAAAGGATGATACATGAGCGTAGAGCTGGGATATCAGTTGATTTTTGCCTTGAAGCCGAGTGTTCAAGACATTCAAATGATTTGTAATGTCAACTAAAAAAGCCAAATCAAACAACCAATCAGGATTTTTAAGTTCCGCGACATTTCTTTGTTTTTCCTTTGCTTTGCGTTCCAGTGTCAATCCACGACTTAGCCACCTTACTTCTGTATAATACAGTAAATCTCCGTATTGGCTTTCGATGTCATTAAGGAATTGTTTGAATTGTCTGTGATTGAGTCCTCGTGGTTTTATGAAATTTACAGTCCAAACTACCACTTTCATGACATTTTGAAATTCAATTTTTTTAGAACAGAAGGCTTCTTGGTGTATAATACAGTGAAACTGCATGGGATCTTCAGCGTTTACGGTTTTTTCTTGCAGATGCTTTTTCGCATCCATGACTTATGTCAAGAAGATGATTGTGTTGGGTTTCACAAAATATTAAAAAGACGTAGATAGACCATACAGAAATTTTATTTTTCTATGGGGATTCCCGAGAAATTGAACGTATTGAACACTACATTCCATTCTAGTGGTGCCTACATAAAAATATTTCTATAAATTTTGGGAACATTACAAGTAAGTAAGCCTCGCTCAATTGAGCAAGGAATCTATTAGGGAAATAGGAATAGGAAAATATAAAGAATTATAAAATGGCACTGGACAAAAACGGACATCTGCGGCGCCCCTCTTTATCCGGCGCCCTGGGCGGTCGCCCCACCTCGCCCTACCCTAACGCCGCTACTGCGTTTATTTCTAGTCAACATATCTCATAGTCTTCATGGTATTCGATAGTGTGCAATGTCGATTAGAAATCTAAGCAACTAAATTGGTAGACATCATCAATACAAAGGAAATAGAAACCCGTATCCTGTTATAAACAGGAGGATTTTGATATAATGCGGATGCAACTTGAAATTTGTATTTCATTATTGAGTTGACAATACGATTGTTATTTTATATGAGAATAATATAATAAATTTATTTTATTTGAAGTATTTATTGTGAGATTGAGACAATATTTAGTTTATTACTTAAACTATTTTTAGTTGTAGTATAGTATGTAGTTATATATTAATCATTTGATCAAGGAAATATGTAAAAATATTCAGAATATATTGTCTCCTTTCGCTAATAACATCTCGTTAAGTCTTTAATTATAAACTTAACGAGAAGTTGAGGATTATTTAGGTGATCACTTTAACGCTCATTTGGTAATCATTTGGTGATAATTTCAAGTTGTTACTTGAACCACACTCACTTGACTCAAAAAGCATACAAATTTTTGTATTGCGTATTACTAAAGATATCAAATCGACTAAAACAAATGGTCGGATTAAAGCATAAGAGAGGAGGAGAGGAGAGTCTTGGCACAGGGGCACCAAGTGTGACTGTAAAATCGTCTGGTTGTGGGTTTGATCCCCACTCGAGGAAATGAGATATTTATTTACATTTACATTTTCATTTCATTGCTCTGGTGTCGAGGCAAAGTCGTCGAGCAACTAAAATATATTGCTTAATACATATTGTTCGGACTAAAACATACTTATTGTTCGGATAATTTTGAAGTATCTAATTATTCCACATAGGCTACTGTAACAATTTGGAAGGCGATACTCTAAGTCTAGAGAAACAATGTGATGAGACGTCAGAGATCAAATATTATTATAATTTATATAAAATATTAAAACTTACAATTTAATATTGAGGCCGGGACGAGGTGTGACTGAAAAACCGACTGGTTGTGGGTTCGATTCCCACTCGAGGAGATGAAATATTTACTTAAATTTATATTTCCATTTCTTCGCTCTGGTGTCGAGGTTAAGCGCGGCGTTGAGTTCTGCCACTCAACACGCAATGCCTCCAGAATTCGGCAGAAAGTGGGGAACGGAGTGTCTTAACACTAGGTTCCCTCTGCCTACCCTGCTGTGTGCGGGATACAGCGTAAAGCTAATTTAATTAAATTTTTTAACAATTTAATATTGACTCCCTTCCACTCCTAAATAAATTTATTTAGATCTTGTGTGGCGTAGCTTGGGTTCTACGAAATAAATTTAACAGAGACTGTATCACAGGTATGCAAAAATTTTAAATTGAAATATTGTAATTTAGATGTATTTAATATAAAATAATTAAAACAATAATTTTAAAACTAACATTTATTAAGTTTATTTGCCTCATTTCTAAATTTTAATAATTTAATGATTTATGTGCAACTTATTAAGTATAAATTCATAACTTTTGTGAAGGAAAGTCACATTGATTTGTAATTTGACATTCATTTATTGATTTATATAATTAACATAATAATTATATAAATCAATGAATGAATGCCAAATTATAAAGGCCGGTCGTGGCGCAGCGGCACGAGGTGTGACTGCAAAACCGACCGGTTGTGGGTTCGATCCCCACTCGAGGAGATGAAATATTTACTTAAATTTATATTTCCATTTCTTCGCTCTGGTGTCGAGGTTAAGCGCGGCGATGAGTTCTGCCACTCAACACGCAATTCCTCCAGAATTCGGCAGAAAGTGGGGAACGGAGTGTCTTAACACTAGGTTCCCTCTGCCTACCCTGCTGTGTGCGGGATACAGCATGAAGCTAATTTAATTTTAATTATTTAATTTTAACATAATAAAAAAATACAACAAGTCAAGTGAAGCCCAAGATAACAGAGAAGTAGTCGAGAATAAACATGCAATTCACATAACTTTGTAAACTTCCCTAGTTTATAAATCATGAAAGTCTATTGGCATTTCGACAGGCAGTTTTAGACACGTTTCGTTAGTGTTTATGGACATAGACTGAGATTTCTAAAATTAATTTCTTATCTGCTCTATTCTCTCGACTACTTGCCTAAAGGTTTAAGTTTGTTTGTTTTATTATAATAAAACAAATCAGTGCACATTCATTCTTTTTTTTTTTTTCTTGAGTAAATTTAAATTAATTTTCATTTTTTAATCTAAAGCTTTTGATTTTTTTCCCAATTAACATAAATTTTACTCTTTAAGAACTATTTTTACGAAGCCTAAGCTTAGTTCTAAGATTTATAAGCCTTGCAAAAGTAAGCAATATACTCGAAAGCAAAAGCAATGATAGCATTATATCGGAACATGTAAGTAAATTTCAAAATATTTTAAATTCAAGATAAAAAACATATAAAAAGATTGATTATATATAACATTTGAACGTATATTATTAACAAAAAAACCAGCCGGTCGGCCAGTGAGGCCAGTCGTGGCGCAGGGGCACAAAGCGTGACTGTAAACGAGACTGGTTGTGGATTCGATATCCACTCTGCAACGATCCATACCAGAACTAAAATATGTAGGTAAATAATATAATTAATTAAAAAAAAAAAACAAATGTTATAAATATAAATTCTTTGGTTTTCACGATTATTACACATTTTAAATGAAACTATTTTAACCGGATTAATCGCGTATATTTTGTAATTTTATACATTTTTGGAAACCCGACGTTTCGAACACTTTGCAGTAGTCCGTGGTCACGTCTACCCATGTCGAGTTTACCCGTGACCACGGACTACTGCAAAGTGTTCGAAACGTCGGGTTTCCAAAAATGTATAAAATTACAAAATATACGCGATTAATCCGGTTAAAATAGTTTCATTTAAAATGTTATAAATATAATTTATAAAATTTAATTTATAGCTTACGATAAATACAATCTTATAAATAATAGTTCCATTGACAAGTAATATTAAAGTGACGTATTATACCGTAGGTAAAACACGCAGATATAAAATATATTTATTAAAAATAATTTAATAACTATAATTTAATTTTATTGTAAAATATCATGTTGGCTGAATAAGCTACTGTCAACGTCAAAGTCAAGAAAAAAAAAGAAAGAGAGAAGAGACGGCGTACGCGTCTGAGGAAGGATGCATGTTAAAAACGTTTAGAGAAGTTTTAAATTATAATTAATATATATTTAGTTATATTTAATATTTAAAAAGCATGTGAAATTATGTCTTCAATTCTGATATAAGTATTCGAGGCTACTAAGTTATAAGTGCTTTCACTATTTACGATTGTTTGTTTTGGAATACTTCGTCGGTAAGTTTTTAATAGATTATTATTAAAACAAAGAAGAGTGATATTAATTCATGCCGTTAATGCCGTCAATATCCATAGATAAATATATTTTATTTAGTAAATGGAAATAAATAGATGAAGATGTTTTATGAGGTATATAAAATTACAATTAGTTAGTAGCTATTTACATTAATATATAATGTACGCAGAATGCCTGGCACCATCTTTGTTAGTTGCGTGTATGTGAATTGTAAAATGAGAGCTTGAGTGAGGTTTAGTGAATTATAATTACTTATAAATGTAATGTCTATATATATCTATAATATAAAAATAAGTCGGGTTTTCCTTCCTGATGCTATAACTCCAGAACGCACAAACCGATTTCCACGGTTTTGCATTCGTTGGAAAGGTCTCGGGCTCCGTGTGGTTTATAGTAAAGAAAATTCACGAAAAAATCAAGGGAAAAGAAAGAAAATAGGGAAAATCATTTTCATCACATACAGCGCCATCTCTGATATAACGGCGCCAGTACGTGGTGTGTGAGTATCCCTAAATAATAAAATATAAAATATGTATATACGTTGTATATATGTATATACGTTTAATTTTAAATAGATGGCGCCGGTGCGTGATAAATTATTTGACAGCTATTCATTGTACTCTGCTCAGTTAATTTCATGTGACATTTATTATGCGCACGTTCTTTAAAACGCTTACATTAAACCGGTATTGTGTTCACTGTGAAATCGTGAGAATCCAAAATGCTGAGAGCACGACGTGCGAACATCGGCCGCCGCGCATGCATGACATGCAAGCCAGCAACAAGTGTATTCACAGAACTTAAGCGAAGAAAGACAAAATATAATAAGAGAAAATGCCCGATTGAGACAACGCGTGATCACACGAAGATCATTGGCATCATACAATCGCTTGGCATTCCAATATGATCCCACTGCGAACTACAGTGATGATAAAAATGTAGATATTGGACCAATGACAACTGTATGCCGATATTGCAATGCGTTAAAGTTCAAAAGAGAAACGGCTGAATTGTGATGCGCAAGTGGAAAAGTCAAACTGGATCCATTACTTACACCACCACCGCCACTGAAACAATTGTTCGATGGAACTGATCCCGATTCCAACCAATTTCTTCAACACATCCTTGAATACAATAACTGCTTTCGCATGACTTCCTTTGGAGCTAATATCATTCGAGAAGGCGGCTTCATGCCGACTTGCAAGGTAAAAGATACAACAAACACAACCAATCACTCATACTAATCAATCCCACCAACACAATTAATTGCAACACATAACAACTACACATACACCACACACCACATACTACACCACCTCGCGATCAAAAGTCACACCGTATTCTTCAAAAATAAATTAATCTAATTAATAATCTTAATTGTTTGCCATCACAGATACAAGGACAAATATATCATTTGCATGGTTCAATGGTGCCAACACCAGATGAACCGCATCAATTTCTGCAAATATATTTCATTTCGTCGATGGTGGATCAGCTGAATGTGCGGTGCAATATACAGGGAACACAACAGTTAAAGAGACGAATTATTGAACAGTTGCAAGCATTTTTTCACGCGAATAACGCTGTGGTTAATAGATGCAAAACAGCATTGGAACGAATGCCATCGGATACGCACAAATTTGTCATAAGAGCGGATCGTACCCCAACAGGTGAATATGTGCGAAGATTCATTGCACCCATCGTTGATGATATTGCTGCAATTATTGTTGGCGATTCAACTACATCACGAGACATTATCGTTCAGCGAAGAAGCAATATCATGCATCGTGTAAACGAGACACATCGTTTGTACGATGCGTTACAATATCCAATCATTTATTGGCAAGGGCAAGATGGATACGAAATCACGTTGAAGATGGTCGATCCAAATACAGGTACAATATTCACACACTAATTATTGGTATTGTTGCTATTATTAGTCCCCATTAACAATCCATTTAATTTTGCATTTTCAGGCGTATCAACGAACAAAAATCTGAGCGCAATGAATTACTATGCGTATCGTATGATAATTCGTACACACGAGGAGACTATAATTCTGAAGTGCCGTCGGCTATTCCAGCAATTCGCTGTCGACATGTATGTCAAAGTCGAGACCGAACGTTTAGCGTTCATCCGATTCAATCAGGCAAAGCTACGATCTGAGGACTATATACACTTGCGTGATGCTATTTATTCAGATGGTAATATTCGGAATATTGGACGCCTAACGATTCTCCCATCATCTTATATCTTAAGCCCACGCCACATGCACGAATACGCTCAAGACGCTATGACATACGTGCGAAATTATGGAACCCCGGATTTATTCATTACGTTCACATGCAATCCGAAGTGGACGGAAATTGAACGTGAGTTGGACCCGCCAGAGTATTTCAGCAAAAACTCAAGGTTATGATGGATGTACTTATTAAGTATCGAGTTTATGGTGACACACGTTGTTATATGTACTCGATGGAATGGCAGAAGCGTGGACTACCGCATGCTCATATCCTAATTTGTTTGCTGAACAAATTACATTCAAATGAAGTGGATGACAGACATCATATCAGCTGAAATTCCTGATCCAGTCACTGATCCCAGTCTACACGACATTGTGACGACACAGATGGTGCATGGACCGTGCGGTGCATTAAATCCATTATCGCCTTGCATGGCTGATGGAAAGTGCACAAAACGATATCCACGACCGTTAGTTGCTGAAACAGTCACAGGGAACGATGGATATCCAGTTTATCGTCGACGTTTAAAAGAAGATAATGGTCGAACTATCAAAAGTTAAAGTTCAAAATCAAGAAATTGAGATCGCAAATGAATTCATTATACCATATTGCCCGCTGCTATCACGAATTTTCAAAACACATGTGAACGTTGAGAGTTGTCATTCGGCAAAATCAGTCAAATATTTGTGCAAGTACGTCACAAAAGGCAGCGACATGGCTGTGTTTGGTATTGCGTCGGAAAATGCGAATGACGAAATCTTCTTCTTCCGTTGCAATTTTCGGTTCGCCTTGCGTTCGCAATGGTAATTAAGAAGTCACAAGGCCAATCGCTTAGTGTTTGCGGGATAAATTTAGAAAATCATTGTTTTTCACATGGGCAGGTATACGTTGCGTGTTCACGAGTTGGGAAACCATCCGCTTTATTTGTGTTAACGTCAGACCAAAAAACAAAAAATGTGGTTTACCAAAGAGCACTTCAATGAAACGGATAATTTGCGGACACGTATAACGCTTTGATTCATTATTTTCTTTGGATTCACTTTCATTTTTTACTTAGAGAAGTTCAACTAAATTACACTTCATTTTTGTAATCGAAATGAATTTATTACTATTGTGACATAAAGCAAAAAAAATTTTTTTTCTTCATCTTTTAATCCCCAAACGAAATGTTACAAAAAACGAAGCCATCTGGTGGTGAAACGGAGTTCGCCGGGTTTGCTAGTATATATATATATATATATATATATATATATATATATATTAATAAATATTTAACATGTTACTATAAAAGGAAATATAAATATAATAGTATCATTTATAATATGATATAACATTATTATATCAAAATACGTACTATTTACAATTTACAAATTTTTACGCGCCACCCGGCTCGTCGGCAACTCTCGGGTACGCTGTCGCCGAGAGGTCGGGGAGGGGCTTGGCGGGAAAGGAATGACGCGCGGATATAATGTCAAATTTGGGCGGGAAAATGTTTTTGGTTGGAGTTCGGAGTATAGTAGATTGTAATTAAATAGCTATTGGAAGTGAATAAGTGTTTCAATATCTACTTTTTGCGTTATAAAATATTGTACAATATGAGTCTATTTAATGTCCTACAATAAAGGTAATCTGTCAATATATTTAATGAAATATCATAAAGATGTTAGACATTCACCAAATATTAATTATTTACGATTTATGCTACTATTAGAGTTCATTGACCCTATGTTTTACTAGAGTAAGTGTGCCAATTATGGACTGGTTCCGTAATATGGACTACCTACATTTCTCCAAAACCATCAGTCGTAGATAGGTATCGGTCTCCGCACACTGAATTCCACCCCGCCCGCGCCTCGCTAGTCGTTTGCTGGTCGGCAGAGAGCGCGCACGCATTAACGGAAGCCATTTTTTGTTTTTGTCATCGCGCGACGTAATTTTTTACCTTACTTCGTAAGCTCATAACTTCAGCAAATATTACTGTTCGGAAAAGTGAATTATACCAGGCATAAGGTGAGTTGTTTTATAATCATTCAAAATAAGTTGTTATATCTAATAGTTTAAATATTTTTCTTAGCAACAATATTAACCTAAAAATGTATGTGTGTTACAATATGGACCACCGGCATGTTTTTAATATGGACTAGTGGTCCATATTACAAACAGTGTTATATTAAATTATTTTATTTTGATTGTTTAAGGATGACATCTACGAATACTACAACCAAAGAAAAGACCAGACAAACATGGGATAAAGAGGCAATGGCTAATGCAATTAAAGCTATACGAGATAAGCAAATGGGTTTCTTAAAAGCATCTAAAACATATGGAGTACCCAAAACTACGCTTATACGCTTATCGAAAATGGAAGATCAGTCACTTAGCGACGTGACGAACCATAAACTTGGAAGAAAATCGACTTTGCCGAGTGAATTGGAAGCTGAATTGTATGATTATATTTTAGAAATGGAAAAATCTGGATTTGGTCTTACGCGCAGGGACATCAGATATTTAGCTTACCAGTTAGCGGAAAAGAATAATATAAAGCACACGTTTTCTCAAGATAATGAATCTGCGGGAAGATCATGGTTGAAGTTGTTCCTTAAGCGCCATTCAAAGCTATCCTTTCGCCGTCCAACTGGCACATCAATAGCTAGAATGAAAGGATTTAACAAAGAAAATGTTAAAGAATTTTTTGACTTGTTAGAGAGCTCTTTTGATAAAATCCAGTATCCTGCAACCAATATTTATAACGTGGATGAAACTGGAATTTCAGTGGTACCATCGAAAATGCCGGAGATACTAGCTCTCAAAGGCAAAAAACAAATAGGAACGGTAACATCAGCAGAACGTGGATCAACGATCACTTGTGTGATATGTATGAGTGCAAGTGGCACATTTGTCCCGCCGATGCTGATATTTCCGAGGAAACGGGACAATGCACTACTGATGAAAGGTGCTCCACTTGGTGCCATCCATGCTTGTCATCCATCCGGATGGATACAACTTGATCTATTTACTCGATGGTTTGAGCATTTTTTACAGCATGTGAAACCATGTGCCACATCACCGGTTCTACTGATTTTAGACGGCCATGCAAGCCACACCAGAAATATCAAAGTTGTGGATTTAGCCAGAAAAAACCATGTTCGCTTGCTGTGTCTGCCTCCACACTCAAGTCATAAAATGCAGCCACTTGATAAAACATTCATGGGTCCATTAAAAAAATACTTGACTGAAGAAATTCGCAAACGACTACGAATGCAACCTCGAGCAATAACACATTTTGACATTGCGGAATTATTTGGTCTAGCCTATGTACGAGCTCAGCGTGCAGAATTGGCCATTAGCGGTTTCCGTGCTACAGGGATATATCCCGTTAATAGACACGTCTTCGAAGATCATGACTTTATTGACGAAGACCTTCCAGCAGCAGAGGGGCCTTCTAATGACCCAGCGCGCGATATAACGACACCAATTGATATAATTCCTGATAACCCGATACCTGAGCAAAAGGCTGTTGTACCTGAACCCGATAACTGCCTACCTGAGACAAGGGTTGTTGCATCTCCCGCACCTCAATCTGTAATCAAACCATCACCCCAGAGTGTTGATGGAGATCATGAAGCAAATGCACAAACAGGAGTGTCAACACTGACTATGAATGACTCAATAGTTAGTCCCTCTACATCATCTAAATCATATTTTTCGCCAAAAGTGTTGCAGCCTATACCGCATTTAAGGAAAACTGTTAGCAACAGAGGAAGAAAAGCCACCAAACCTACAATCTTGACATCTTCCCCTTATAAACAAGATTTAGAGACGTCGTTACAGAAGAACTTAAAAATAGATACGCCAAAGAAACTGCCAAAGAAGACAAAAAAGAAAATGCCAAAAAAAACAGCCCAAAAGAAAAGAAAAATCATAACAGAAAAAAAATCATCGTCGGAAAGTTCGACCGATGAAAGTCCTGATCGTTCCCAAAATGAAAACGGTAAATGTTTATATTGTAATGGGCTTTTTTCTGAAGACGTACATGGAGAGAAATGGATTAAATGTGCATCATGCAGGGAGTGGGCTCATGAAGAATGTGCTGGCATTGAAGATAAGGTTGATTTTTTTGTTTGTGAATTGTGTACCAGCAATTAGTTTCTTCTTACTAGTTGACTGATTTAGTTTAAAGCAACACGTCCTTTTTTTTCTCAATAATTTTGTACCAAATTCACTATGGTCCATATTTTGAACCATGTGGTCCATATTTTGTACACTTTTTTCTAATGTACAATAATGACATATTTTAGAAAATGTTGATTATTTCTAAGATGTTAATGTTCCTTAAGAATTCTAAAAATTGTTTTTGTTCCTAAATAACTATCAAACCTTTCAAAATATATAAGGCTGATTAATCTTTATAATTCCGAGTTTTATTACAAAAAAACCTTATGGTGGTCCATAATTGGCGCACTTACTCTATTAACTAATATAGTCACAACCGACAGCTGCTTGGTTTCGCTGGTACTAATGTGCTTGGCTAAGTGAATTGCTATGGCATTTTATTTTTCCCGACTGCTAAGGAAGGGTTTTTTCGCGCATATCTTGTATGTATGTATGTATGCCTGTAATATTCATTATTATCTCATATCTCCAGAACCGCTCAACAGAGGTATCGTTAGATTCCTATTAGCAGCCCAAGTGTTCTTAGATAGGTGACGTTAAAAAAATGAATCACAGCGGCTGTGGGACGCCATTGGTCTTAGTGAAAAAATAAAAATATTTTCGTTCCGAATACCACAATATGCGTATCAAATTCAAGAGCTCAATACGAGGCCTACAAAAAAGGTATATTATGATTATCATTACCATAATGAAACCTAACAAAAAAGTGAAAAATAAAAAAAATATTTATAAAAACAAAAACCCCGACTGCATAAAACTAAAAAGAAAATAAACAAGCCCAATAGTTCCATCTGATATGTGAAGGAGAGAGTTGTGTTATGTTATTATGGCTACGGCCTACACATAATAATCTAAACTCTATTGCAAGTATGAATATTAGACTTCAGTCTTTGAATCAGTTATTTAATTATTTATCTTTCGCAAAAGCATTGTAAGAATCATAAATATTAACTATTCCGATCTGTCCCGGATGGTTCAGAGCCGAACGGCCGGAATCCACGGTAAGTGGCGGGTGCGGGGCCACTTACTATCCCCCTTAGTTATAACTATCGGTAATGACTGTGTATAACAGAGAGGAGGAGGAGGAGGAGAAGAAATATTAAAAAGGACATTTTATTTATCATAATATATTTTATTTGTACATATATTAAATTTATGGTTTCATATTAATACTGTTACCTCTGTCTGTAATCTCTAAAAGATTTTGGGTTCTTGGGATTTCTAATATCATATGACTTCATAAAAAAAACTAAATATTCCAGTTATTATTCTTCTAACTGTAAACTGCAGATTTTTCATTATATTTTAAAATAGTTTTTTCATATTTCAAAATAAAATGTACAATTAATACAAAAATCCAATTTACAATCTGACTTGTCTTTCTTAAAATAATGTCTTGGCCTATAATAATATGCTTTTGATTTTCACTTGCTTTTGATTTTCACATTTCAAAAAACAATAAAAGTGAAATAAAGATCTCTTAGAAATATTTTCTTAAAAATTCTCACTTACAGTTTTCCGCAACCGTAACGCCTTTGTTAAATGAAGACCAACTCTCGGCTTGTTTTTATAACTTTCCGGAATTATAAAATGATACATATTAAGATAACGTATAAAAATTTGAACGTAACGGGACTCGAATCCACGCCTAGAAACCGACCAGGCGCTCTGACCACTAAGCCATACGTTCTCATCAAGCTACGTCTAAATTTTATACTCTTGTTACGAACTCAACACGCAATACCTCCTAAATTCACCCAAAAACTAGTTCGCACTGGTGTCGAGACAAAGCGCGGCGTTGAGTTCCACCACTTAACAGACCCTGCTGTATGCGGGATACAGCTTGAATCTGATTTTATATTTTTTGTATTGGCTAAAAATAAAGAAAATCTCCAGCTATCCTTAAAATCTATAAAATATAGCTGTTTTGCATTACAACAAAACAGTTATTATGTGTATGAAGAAACACACAGCGTTGATTGAAGAAGCAGTCTCCTAATTTCGCCTATTTCATATATAAATTGTTTAACTTACCAAATAATACTCGAAATACTTTCCTCTTTCACTTCTGCAGTGACGTACGTCTATTCTCTGTGGCGACGTGCTGTCATCTGTCACTCATAGAAGTCTTCATAACTCACCAGCAAGAACCTTGCTGCAACGCTGTGTGTTTCTTCATACACATAATAACTGTTTTGTTGTAATGCAAAACAGCTATATTATGTTACTTCGAAACACACAGCGTTGATTGAAGACCTGTTTGTTTACTGCTGGTGAAAGAGAATGTATGCAGACAAAGGATGCAGACGCTATGTGATCTTAAAGAAAATTAACTTTATATACCTATATTAAAAGTGAATTTTTAATTTACCTATAAAACATTAAAGTTTTTCAAGTAACCTAATAACCTTAATAAGACATCTCTTACCAATACTGTTTAACAAAGTTTTACTGGTAATTCTTCTTTTAATTATTTCATCATAAAACCTTTATTTAATGGTATAAGCTCTTCTCTTAGTTAGAACAAAGTATTGTATAGTAATATCAAAATATCTTCTCAAATAATTTAGGATGTTTATATAATAAATCATATTGTATCAACTTAATAATAGATTATTAAACTAATTATTTCATTATATATTAATAAACTTACTTCACAAAAAACCTCTTTTGAAATTATTAACTTATCTGATTTTTTTTTATTCTTTCAATGAGTTTATTACTGTTTACTTATCTGAAACCTTTAATTCTTCCAGTATACCTGAAATATATCATTATTATATCTTTTTAAAATTTCCTTTTGTTGTCAAAGTTGTTGTCTCTTTGAATATGTAGACCATCATTTAATAAATTAATATATTTAATCATTATTATTATCAAATGCTGCTGCTGCTTTCTTGCTGACAAGAGAAATATGTCTCCTTCAAAATTAAGACCATTTAAGTGGTTGGTTTAATAAAATTCATTATTGATATAAAAATGTCTACATAAAAATCAAAACTGATTGGTCCTTCAAACATTTGAACCTAAAAATAAAATGACTACTGACTGATATATTAGATGTTCTGATACATCACAATGTGAGAATACAACAAAATAATATTATGGTGTGCCACAATTTCCTTGTGCTTTGGTTCCAGAAAATTATAATTACAATGTATAGTAAGTAACCACTGTCTGTGTGTACTTTCAGCCTGTCACATTAGCACCTTGCCATCAGGTTATAATACATATACATTCAGTTTTACTTGTTTATATCAAATCTGGTATCTTTTCCAATTTCTGTTTTAATAACAATGAAATATGGTATTTCTTTCAATTTCTAATATTTATTTATTATTTGCAATTTCTGTTAAAATAATACCATTACAGCCAAAAGTGTATCTTGATCGTCTCACCTTCAGTTTTTATTATATTGTATCTTTCTGATTTTTCTAATCTTTAACGGACTTGTTTCATGGTCCTTCTATTTGAGTGCACTAGCCTTCACCTAGGTTCTCAATATGTAAGTCTCTTATATAGTGCCCTAGTGCTCAGTGACTAAGTATCTATAGTATAAAGTTTGTCCTCTGTCATATATGGTTTTGATAATTAACTATGAATTATTAAGGTACCCACAACTTGTGTCACTTTTATAATAAAAGTAATATTAAAGTAGAGTAAGTTGATATAATGCACTTGCCATGAACTTATTGTTATTAAAGTGATTGAGAATAAATAATTATGTGTTTAAATATAATATCCTCCTAGATCTGGAACAATGTTATTATGAGTCCCTTGTGATGTATAGTCGCGCAACGGATATTTGGACCAGCCAACTATCTGGACAGAGAATGGTCCACCACATCTTGGATCTCCATATTTTATAAGGCCTTCGGAGCCTGGAGCAACAGATGTTATTTAGACATGACTTCCCTGAATAGTGTATCTCAGTCTCTTGCGTCTCACCCATTTTTTGGAAATATAAGCTGTAAGTCCTTAGTGACGTTTAGTCGCACAACAGCCGACCATTTGGACAGAGAAAGATCCACGTCTAGGACGCTCCATATTAAATAAGGCCGCCGGAGCCTGGAGCAACAGATGCATACGGCATGTAAATGGTGGTCAGCTTTATATCTCTCGATAGATATACCACCGTCAGAGTGATCAGGCGATCTGCCAACTTCCAGATATATCAGCAAGTTTAATAGTTAATACCTGGGTCTGTTCTTTAATTTTCAAATATACCATAAAATAAAATTACTTTGACACATTGATATAGTACCATATTCACACTCTGAAAGCTTGTTTTCCTTGTGCTTAGTGTTATAAATATTGAACATTTCCATTAATCTGCATGCTATCTATCACATCTGATTCATTCATAACCTGCTTTCCTAAGATAAAGCACATTCAGGTGGACTACTCAACCTACATACACTGCGGTTTTGTTGAGAAATAGAATTACAGGTGTTGTATAGAGACTACGCATACAATTCTTATGATTTGACTTCCTACTAAGTCTGTTATTGGCAACTGTGTCAGGTAAACTACTCAACCCACATGTGCTGTGGTCTACTTGAGACAATTTGACTTTCCACTAAGTCAGTTATTGGCCGACTGTGACTATTGACTAATATAAGTATTGGTTAATATGCATAAAGATCCACTTTTCCAACATCTGCCTTAACAATCAAAGGCAATCGCAGAAGTAATTGTGCTCCATAACAACCCACACACTCACACTCCTTTCTTTGGAAAGTACACAACATAATTTCACACACAATTTAATTTTGAGTGCTTCATTTAGGCAACCAATAATACATAATCTCATATATTTTATATGAATTGTGTTTACTGAAAGCAATTTCGGATTTGTAGCTGTACCAAAAATATTTCAATGTTTAATGATTAACTCAGCAGCCAAAATGTAGCATTAGTTTACTATTTCCGAAATATGAATTGTTAATGTCAATATGTCCTGATCAATTGCCATCATAAATCTGTTGGGATACACAACAACATATAAATGCCAGGTGATATGCCTGTGCCTTTCTACCACCATCTACAATTGGTAACCATTGTAACTGTTTGGGAAGCTCCCAGCAAGTCAAAGAAGTGGAATATATGCTAATGCATTTCCTAGTTCTTTTCTTTTTAATGATCCTCAAAAAACAATTCTCTGGGTACTGTATAACAATAAACATAAAAATAATAGAGCTTATGTCTACCCTTTTTTCAACCAAGATAGTATTATTTGTAACTATGTATGACTTTTACTGAATAAACTTGTTATTCTTTCAATTGCAATAATAATACATTTTATAAATATATTTATTTCTTTATTCTATTCATTCCTATCCAATTGAGTTTCCTTTTCTGTTCTATCATCTTCTTTATTTATTATTATTTTTGTATTTAAATTAATATTTTATATGATCTATTTCCTTTACTTATATGTTATATCTCTTATTTTTTTTTATATATATGAAAAAACACATACACTACATGTAGGGTATACTATTTGTAGGGTTATTTCTTTTTTTTTTGTTTTAATTAGATTTCTAAATTTTCATTTATTAATTTATTTTAGGTTACACACTTTTTATGTAAGAAGATATTATGAGCTCCAATGTATTACTGTCAGTTTATTTATTTTAAACTTTTATCAAAACTTTATTACACTAAATATACAAAATCACACACTTTATTCTATCGTTATATGACTTAATTCTTCTGAAGACCTGGATCCAAGTAATGTGGAATAGTCACAGTCAGCCAGTTTACCAAATTGTTTAGCCCAAGCAAATAATTTTGTTCAATGTTAGATATCTCTCTCAGTAGATGATATTTAGTTTCATTTTATTAAAGTTACACAACTCCTTGTTAACTACTAATTTTAAAAGCTGGAGTAAATTTACACAACCATTACAGACTCCCAGTTACTGTAGTCTGTAGTCACTTATTGACAGTAGTCAACCTCTGTCTGTTTATCACAATACTACTATTCTTGTTCATACACATTTTTAGCGACAAGTTACATTCTTTTATGTCACTAAGCTGTAGCTCTGTTATAGATAATACAGGATTATCATAATAAATTCCTATAAGAAATAAAATTAACACAAAATGTTGTTGTGTGTTGTTGCAAATAAAATTCAAATTCAAATATACTTCACTTCAGTATTAAATAGACAGTTATTGTCAACTGAATATAGTAGAGCCACCACTGGCCCAAGGAACAGTTTTGTTGCCTAGGAGCTAAAAAACGTTGTTATTTTCAATAAAAGTTAC
The DNA here is from genome assembly GCA_021202915.1 of Heliconius himera. Classification (NCBI taxonomy): domain Eukaryota; kingdom Metazoa; phylum Arthropoda; class Insecta; order Lepidoptera; family Nymphalidae; genus Heliconius; species Heliconius himera. The sequence continues at coordinate 149,372 of JAJHJA010000025.1, read as the reverse complement.
AATTTTAAAAACAATGTAATTGCAGCTATGCTTCAAATTATTATTTACATAGGTACATGTTATTATTACACTCTGTAATGCAAGTAATTATATATAGAATAATAAGCTTTACTATTACTTTTTTATAGTTATCATAAATATTTTATATCTATCTCTGTATATAATGTACAGTAAAGTCACTTAATAAGTGTTAGGCAACCTAGCCCATGTTAAATAGAATGTTTTAAAAGACATTTTCAAAATAATCTTGAGCGTTGACATTTTTAATGTATAATATTTTGTCAAAATATCATATAGAAAATCTCTAATAAAATTCAGTAGCTATGTAATAGCTTATATGCTGAAATATAACTTACCAGTCTCAATTAGACTACTATTTTAATTTTCTAAGTATCAGAAGTTTGTACTTTACTTTTAAACTCTTATATAGTAAAGGGGGCTTACTTGGCACTTTTTTCTTCTCATTTTTAGTAAGCTAGGAAAAAAATGCTAGAAACTTCAAGGGATCGTTGACCATTTTGAATTCTGAAGACAGCAACTTTCCTTTTCCTGTACTTCTGAATTATATACACTCATTTTGCGAGACACAACACAAATATAAACTAAACTCCTTTATATAAAAATATTTTACAAAAAATTAATGATTTTCAAAAAATTTTTTGTTATTTATAAATTTTGCATCCGATCGCGGCAAAATTATAAGACGCTATGAGTGACAGATGACAGCACGTCGCCACAGAGAATAGATGACGTACGTCACTGCAGAAGTGAAAGAGGAAAGTATTTCGAGTATTATTTGGTAAGTTAAACAATTTATATATGAAATAGGCGAAATTAGGAGACTGCTTCTTCAATCAACGCTGTGTGTTTCGAAGTAACATAATATCTCAATTATATAAAGTAAAAAAAAAATATTCGGCAATAATTTTGTTATAAAAATGCCATAATGGCCCTTGCCATTTGTTCTAGAAGAGGATATATAAAGCGGGTATGGATAAATTTCTAGTTACGGCCTACCATTGGAGAGCTCATTGACATTATTTGTATTTATTGCTTCACTCTTAATCCTGTCAATTGAAACGTAGTCTTATCTCTTGCAAAGTAATTTAGAATTTAGGATAGTAATGCGATCAATTCCCCTAAAAGTCCGATTTCTCCAAATCGGTTCTATTAGGAAGAAAAATGTCGACTAACCAAATTGAAACTTACGCAATCTTTAATTCAGACATCTCTAAATCAGACATTTTATTTAAAATAATTTACGATAAAATTCTAAATATTTAAATATGCCATGCTTGGGCCAAATGGCGTAATATGATTTGGTATGCGATGGCAGCATACCTGCTCAAGGGACTAGATATACAAGTTACTATAACTGTTATACAATATTAATTTATTAACTTCGTTTACTTATTAGGAAATTAAATATTTATTGAATCTTTGTATGGAAATACTAATGAAAAATATTTAATTTCCTGGAATGGGGATTGAACCCAAAACCAGTTGCATTTACAGTTGCAGTTTATGCCTCTGCGCTACGACTGTCCTCATTGGCACTGTTATTTAAAATCAATAAATAAAATGATTCCGCTACGCGGTAACCTACCTATTTTAATAAATATAAATGCTTAAACTAATCTGGTGTGTCGTATTTATCTGTATTGTTATTATTAAATATTATGTATTATATTATCTTTTGTACTAGTGACCGGCTTTACACTATGCAATAAATTCTCTAAATAACAATGAAAACCGTTGTGTGCATAATTTAGAAGAAGTTTGGTTCGATACTGGCGAGGGGCAAAAATATAACGCGTTTGCGCTATTTTTTCTAATCTGCCTGATAATTATGACAGACAAATATTCGAATTCCTGTTCGCGTTTCCTGGTCATTACGGCGCATGACACGGGATCATATTGGCACCCTACCGGTTTCAGAAAGTGAAAGAGCAAATTATGGAATTTAAGTTTAAACTTACTCATTGTATTATTTTTAATAGTATTAATTATTCTAATGGTAATCATGATATATCTCTTTGGAATCTTTATGTAGAGCCCTTTAATTTGTTACCCATATTGTAGTATTCGAAGAAAGAGATGTTTTTACTAAGTAGAATGGCATCGCACAGCCACCACATTTGATTTTTATTAGGTCACCTATCTAAGAACACTTGGCTGCTAACAAGCGACGAACAGATTTAAATAATTGAGGTGTACAGAATGTTTTTGATTTATTCAAACAAAATAAGTCATAGAATAATCGTTGTAAAATAAAACGCCATTTGTTAAGAATGACGCACACAGAGACAAACGGTTACTCATTCACATAATCGTAGGTATTTGCAGTGAAGATAAACGTAGTTTAGGTTTCTTATAGAAAATACTACTAGCTAACTAGGTAATTGCGTGAAATAGAGCGAGAGATATATCCTTAACGTTCTGGTATGTTTTTTGCGTGTGAAAGTGGCAGATCGGCATCGCTTAGTAGTATTTTTTGTAGTAGTAAGTATTTACGTTATTCGTAACTGCGTCACACGTAATACAGTATGGATATAAATTGTGAAATGAAAAAAAAATCCTACAAACTATTGACTTATACTTAATTTTTGTAGATATGGGTTTGAAATATTTTACCCTATAAGTATACTGCTCCCGTAATATATAACTAGAAATAAATTCAGCAAACTTTCCCTAATAATAATAAATTCATAAAAATAAAAACAACAGTATTTATTAGTGAGTTAGGTAACAAATGAAAATACTAAATAAATATTTCATAAATACTTTTAGTTCTTATAAACAATTTCAATTCTGATTTTAATACTGTTACAATAAAAAATAAAGTAAATATTAGTTTTGAATTTGAAATCTGTTATTTTTATACGATTGTTTAATGTATTTTCTTATTATATTACTAGCGGCCGGCCCGCGGCTTCGCCCGCTTAAGCTTTACAGAAATTACTTCTAATATGATTTTTATTACTTTAATCTGTAATATTCTAATATGATTTTTTTACTACATTATCCTAGTTTCTATAAGGAATTTTGATTGTTTTGAATTAAAAAATAACCAATGTTCATATTTATAAAAATATACATAAAGCTAATTATTTCTTATACCTATGTAATGTACATAGTGTAGTTACAGATTATCAGTGATTAATTTAATTCACTCTTACAGAAACAGCCTTAAATGTTAAATTATTGATTTGAAGGATTCATAATATTATTTGTAAAATAACTGTAATGATGCAATCATATTTCAAATATTAAATTCTGTACAGTTTTTAAATTAGTTATTATTGGCTAAATGTACAATTGGTAAATATGTAGTTATTTCAGAGTACACGTAGAAAAGCTGTTTTTAGGCATTTTTATATAGATTTATTTCAAACGAACGAACGAACCGAAGAATCTATGTATTTACTTAATATTTTTTTGAAGATCAAATCAGTCGTTATTTCTGTGTTGTATTAATTATGACTTAAACTTAACTGTTATGATTTATGAGGGTAAATATGTAGTTATTACAGAGTGCACGTAGAAAGGCTGTTTTTAGGCATTTGTATCTACATTTACTTCAAACGAACGAACGAACCGAAGAATCTATGTATTTATTTAATATTTCTTTGAAGATCAAATCGGTCATTATCTATGTGTTGAATTAATTACGATTTAAACTTAACTGTTATTATTTATGAAGGTAACCTTCACTAACAATTCAATTTTGTTTACTTTATTTTTTGTACTCTGAACAATAGTGCTTAAAAATATATATATATTTTTATCAATAGTCATATAACCAAAACGTTTCAAATGTCGTTCTTTAGCCAAGAATATTACCAGCGCTATTGCTATATAACATTCTTACTTTCTGATTACTTTTTTTTTATTGAACCGATTTTGATGAAACAACTTTAAATGTTGAGTTAAAATAAATCATTTGGTGAAACTTTTAAGTAAATCGGTTCAGTACTTTCAGAGAAAAACGTGACCATACAAGACAGACAGACAGGTTCATAGTTTGATTAAATAAATATACATATTATAAAAATTAAATTAAAACAATATTTGACTTTTTGTTCCTTCCATACAAAATGCCAATTTCATGTCAATACTTAATATTTTTTTTTATATTATGAGTCTAGTTCAGGCCTTTGAAATCACTTATTCCTTCCTCAAGATCGTTTCCTATGCATCCTTGAAAAAGTTACTTAAAAAAATATTAAAATCCATCCAGTAATTACATAAAGGAGAATGAAACTTTTGGGCCGTCACGTAAAGAATTGAGATGTGATCTAAAAAATTACAATTTTTTTTTTATTTTTAGAATAGCGAATAATAAATTAATTGACATTCTGGAAGTGGAGAAAAATGAAAAAAAAAATAAGATTTAGATCCTTAATCGATTAAAATCAATAATAATAATAATAATAATAATAATCTTTATTTAGAAATATAACATACAAATTACATGCACTGAGATCTCCCAGTAAGTAGTCTGAAGACACTTGTGTTAGGAGTAACTCGCAACTCCCATAGCGAAAACCAATACTTGTACGTAATATTACTAACATGAATAATATCTTGAGGTAGTGCACTGAAAGAAAAATACAGCAATGTGTATGTATGTGTGCGTACGCGCACACGCGCGCGCCTTTGTGTGTGTGAGTGTGTGTGTGTGTGTGAGTGAGTGTATGCGTGAGTAAGTGTATGTGTAAGTGTGTGTGCGTGTGTGAGTGTGTGTGTGTGTGTGTGTATTACAATTTAAGCCAGAATTAAATAGTTCTACGTAAGAATAGCTCAACTTCTTCAAACGTAAGTTCCTTCAACCATTTATCTAGGGTAATTTTACACGTGAATAGGGTCATAGGGTAAATATTTAGTTCTTTATTAATTTTATTGTATAAGAAAGGTGATTGACATTCATACTGCCTCTTAGCAAACGCAGTACGAACAGGGTGGACGCGGGCTACGATGTCATGTCGTCTTTTATTTAGTACGTTTGGATTATACGGCAAAGATTTGTGGTATTTTAAAATTAGGTTAATTATATAAAGCCGCCTAACTGATAATAAATCACTAAAGATATATAAGTGGTCTGTTGGAAATCTAAAGGACTTAACACACAACACCTTGATCAGAGATCGCTGGGCTCGTTCCAGGTCTATAAAGTTGGATTTAGTCGCTCCACCCCATATAGGAATACAGTACGTGATGACGGATTGTGCTAAGGCAACATAAATCTTAGTACATAATTTCCTATCCATAACCTGTCGGAGTGCCTTAAAGATCCAAATGAGTTTACGCACCCTACACATTAACAATTCGAGATGTGGATGCCAACTCAACCTTTGATCAATGATGACACCCAAATATTTGGTAAAGCTAACCTTTTCTATGTAGGGACAGTTACAAGTTAGACTATCCTGAGGTAAACAATTATGAATTCGTATTAGAAAGTTCGGCTCTGGTTGGAAACTTTGGTAAGTCGAGAAGCAGATATAATTAGTTTTTTGTATATTAAGGGTAAGCAGATTATCTGTCAGCCATCTGTAAACCCTACGTAGTCCTTGATTTGCCACACTTTCAACTTCGAGCCAGGAACCTCCAGTGAATACTATGGCAGTGTCGTCCGCATAAGAGAATATCCTTCCCCCAGCGCATCCAAGATTACACAATTCGTTTATATATATCAAGAATAGCGTCGGACCAAGGACATTCCCCTGCGGCACCCCGTATATCACCTCGCATTCATCGCTGTAGTACCCGTAAATTTTTACTTTTTGACTCCTATTTTGGAGGTAGCTAGTAAAAAGTGATAGCGCTGTACCTCTTATACCGATGCACTCCAACCTGCTGACAAGAATGGGGACAGATACGGTGTCGAAGGCCTTCTTTAGGTCAAGGAAGATAGCCAATATCAATCATATTTTAAATCATAGATGTGACAGCTGATTGACAATCACACCTTGTCTAATGATTTTTTGCATTTTTGCTTCTGTTTTTCATCGCAAAATCAGGCCATTATATAAAAAACATAAAAAAAAACATTTGCTTCTGTCATTACGTTCGTGTCATAACGCATCGACATTTTGAATGTTTTCCCGTTTGTTTGATATTTTCAACGACTACTGTTTTATTTTTCTCGACTTGACTCTGCCTACTTTGTACGACCCTCGCTTCCCCACTGAACTCTGAAATCTTTTGGATCTTACGACCGCCACGCTATGGATATGAATCGCTGTGTGAATTGTGGGATAGCCAATGGACACTGCAATACCCTAGTCCGACGACCTTTAGACGACGAAAACCACCACAACCTGGTTACTTAGAGGTGTGATATAATCCCGACATATAAGCAGGAAAATACATTTCTGTTACATTTTAGTTGACAGCTTTCGTAGAGGAAGGGAAGCTTTTGCTATGAAATACTGCAATTGTATTGTAGAAAGACGAATGGTAGGCTGCTGTGCTCATGTTATGAGTATTATATATTTAAGGTACCATACCTTAGTTGGGCTAGATACCAAAATAATTTAGTTCCACCTGCACTCTTCTTAGATGACATTTTAATAATAGATAATAGAAGAAGAATAAAATATTCATTAAAATGTGTTTTATTTATAAATAATAAACATTAATGCTTAAACAACTCAGTAATCACATATTTTATAGAAGTTGATATTCAAAAAATTGTGCTGCGAACTTAACCTCACTTTTATCAAATCTCTAATAACTCAGCTCTCAGATTGCCAAAATTTATATAATTTTCAGGGAGGGAATGATGTACCTAAATCTATTAAATCATACCATTTTCATATCTTTACATTTTGGGCCCAAAAATGTATGGAATAGTTTCAGTCTCCTTTGCGTATACAAATACTTAGTTTTTACTGTTTCATTTTTTCCGAATTTTTTATTAGTTTTTTTCCGAATCATACTTTTCAGAATTTATCTCACAAAATAGTGTCATGAAGTAAATATTTATTTTTATTTTAAGCACGGTCTCATCTACATTTTTACTGATTACGTAGCGTTTATAATTTTACAAACTATTCTTTTTGGTTGTCAGCACCAAGGTGTTTTACAATATCATATTATAAAATAATATCACCATAAACATAATAAAATAAAATAAATTAAGTACAAAAGAAGGTCCATTTAATTTTAATAAAGAGCCTTTTACTTCATAATATGTGATGAATATGTAGATAGCATGCATAAAATATACTCATAATTGTAACGATAAAATACTATTAAGTGAATGAGCATTCAGACATGTAAATAGAATTTGTGCGACGTTAGTCTTTGATGAAATACTTGTTCGTGCTTACGTGGTCCCCTTACAAGCATGACGCAGCCCCTGTGTCAAATTAATAATTTCGTACTACAAAAAAATACAAACAATTCAAAATTGAATGTGGATTTCATATCAAAATGTTATATATATTCAGAGTGTGTATTTGGCGTGTACAGAACCTCCATGCTTAATATTGTTATTAACAAAAGAAATATATTTTTGATGAGATGCCATTACTTATTTGTATGTATATTGTTCCTCTTTATTATATTTCGAGTCAGAACTACACTAATTATTGACTTTCTGCGTCTGATTGATTTCACTTATTTTTCAACTTGTGCTCTTTTAGGAAATATTTTACATAAACGTCTATATACCTTTTATGACGAGCTCAATACATTTGATTATCTTATCTTTTAGTATGTTTCATATTTGTAACAAGATATCTTGATTTAGAAAAATATTCTTTAAATGATTTGTATATATTATTAATAGTAATATTTAATATATTAGAATTACATTATCATGGACACATGTTCAGTCTAATCACACCAAGATTAAAATTTATTACTAATTATATTGAACTCTTAACTCCAAAAAGTCAAAGCTATGGTTTTGTTGATACAAGTTCTTCAAATAGACATGATCCCAAAAATAAGACGAACCTAAGCCCAATAATTACTATTCAAAATGTGACTAATATGTATAACAAGATAATATATATACACGACTGCATTGTTAGTGCTATTAAATGGCAAGTACGTATACCTAGTATTATTATATTAGATTATTTTCATTATGCATTATTGATCATAAAAGTTATTAATATTTTAAGTGAATTTGAATATTTATACTCCGAATTATGTTAAGCGCAAGTTTTCTAAATGAAAATAACGTTAAGGACGAAATTTCTAAGCTCTAAATTTAATACAAAAGATTACATAAAAGTAACTCTGAAAGACTTTGATATATTTTTTTGTATTCACTTTACAATTAAAATTCTATGCAATGTTAAATCCTATTTGATTAAAATTTAAGTAAATACCATATTATATTACATACCAACAAGATGTTATATTTTTTACAGCTTCTGGTTCTTCTTACGACCACGTTTATTAAAACTTTGATATTGTGTTATTTTTCAATAAAAAACATTTTAGATGGACAGGTGAGCCAAATTCTATTTAAAAAAAATATTTATATCATAATCTGGTCTGCACATGACAACTTAAGTAAAGTAAAAAATGTGATTTATCTGTTTAGTAATTTGTAGGATAGCTAAAGAAATTGACCTTTTATGTATTTTTCAGGTGACCATATCCAGTTACTTAAAAATAGCGTTCATTCTAATTCAATTGCTACCTTTGTTCGTACCATGTGTATTTGCAGACCAAGTGGGCGTTGAAGTATGTACACTTAAAGAAATTCTAGTCAGCAAGCTGTATGAGAATGCGATAGAATTGGGTATTCATTTTACATCAATTTTGTTTATTATTACTAAAATAAAGAATGTAAAATATGTTTTAAAATTCACAATTGGGTCATACTCAGAAAAGTGGACATTTTCGAATTCGTAACGTAACTGATGAGTAACAATACTGATAATATTTGTTACGAAACTGATGTCATAAGGCATTATTCACAACAAAACAAGGATGTTATATGAATAAAAGTAGTTTTTTTTTATTTTGTTTTTTTTTTAACAAATCAAAAATTTAAAAATTTAATCGTTGAATTAACAGATTATAAATGTAAAAAGTAAACATAACAAAGTGACAGTATTAACAATATAATAATGCTAGTTTGTAACGTAATAAATTTATATTTCTAGTTAGAGATCACAAAGTTAATGTTTAAATTAAGTATACTTTAAAAAATATCAAAATTTGAGTCGTTATGACTGGAATTACTATTTTTGTAAAATAAACATATATCGTGGGTAGGATTAATAATATGGAATGAGAAAGATCCTGGTGAACTAAAATCATCGTTGATTTTCTGAATGTAATCGATAAATTAGTAACTTTGTGGGTTTTTATATTATCAGATGATACAGAGTTACTTTTTTTATTTACATAGAGATATTGTCACTTTCCGCATAAACAACATTTTCGTTAGTTTCAGATATACACTGATAGTTTTCCGAAAGATCAACAACAATTATTTTGTTTGTTTTATTGAAATAAAATATTTGTTAAAATAAATTAAACACTTAATATTGAAGCTTGCCAAAGGAAGTCGAAATACTACAATGGAAACGGTTAAACCTTCTGAGATTAGCGTGAACAAACACATACACAAACAAGCAAACAGAAAAATATATAGAGGGTGGAAGAGGCAGCGCTCCTTTTACGGAAACAGCATATAGGGTAAAATATTTCATACCCATACCTAAAGAAATTAATCAAGATGTCTCAACAGTTTGGACGTAGGATTTTTTTTTCATTTCACGATTTTTATCCATACCTGTATTTCGTGTGACGCAATTACGTATAGATCTCAATAACGTAAACACTTACTACTACAAAAATACTACTAAAGGTTAAACAACTTTGAACTTTATCGCCAATACCTACGGACTCGATTTCGGAATGAAGCGTGTGCGGCGGTGTTCCTTTGATAGGTTTATGTGTGCGTGCGTCGTCCTTACAAATGTCTTTTTATTTTAAAACGACAATTTTATTATTTATTTTGTTTGAAAAAATAACTTTTTTATTTTTGGGAATTTTTTTTCTGATTTATATTAGGCTTTTATACAGTAGTTAAAACTGTGGTTTCATTTAAAGTGGTACTTACACTTCCACCTTGTATATTTTATTTTTGGTTACTTTACGTTATGAAAAGCCACTATTTTTTTTTATGTCAGTAATATTTTTTTTCTTATATACATATCTTCCCTATACAAACGCCGGTCCGTTACAATTTTATTATACATATAAATAATAAAACATTGGTAACGTAATTGTGAACTAGGCTTCATATTTCCTCAGTTTCGTTACGTAACGAAATGTAACGAAATTGAGAATAAAATCTGAGAAATTCTAACTATTTTAAATATTTTCTCGTAAACCACGTGCTGTATGTACAAACACTGAATGTATTTCTTGAGATTTTGTAAAATGAAGCAAATAACATAAGCTAGAAAACGAAATAATAGTATAATTACCAAAATAAAACCCCGTTTATAACCCTGAGCAAAACATTTGAACCTCTCGATTGCTGCGAAAACACTACTGGTTGTAACTACGATAGCAATAACTTTTGCTATAATGTTGTCACAATAGAAAATAATAATAAATACCATTCAAAGTAATTGCGTTCATAATTTAATTGTATGTTACTAACCCTGAGTAACGAAAAGACAATATTTTGGGACAAATTTACTTAATTAATATATATTATTTATTAAATGATGTATCAATAAAAGTAGTTCCATTTGATATTATGAATATAGTAAAGTAATATAAACATAGCTATAGCTATATATGGTAAAGTAATATATAGCATAAACATTCGTAACAAACTACTTTTCAAAAAATAAAGTGACCAATGGGACACGAAAATTTGTATGGGAGCATTTTGAAAAGGTTTTTTGCAACTAACAAAACATATTATTTTTAGCCATAATACACTTAAAATAATACCAAAATGCTTAAATTAATAAATAAATATATCTAAAATGGCAAAATATTTGACTTATCTATAAAATTGTATTTTTAAAACGTATTCAAAGTAGCGGGACAAGAAAAGACACAAAATGTACACTTTTTCTGATTATGACCCAATTACCTTCAACATCGTTCGTTCTATCCTTGTCTCCATTTCACATATCCAAAGAAACTAACTTTATTGAAAACCCGCATCGTTGAAAAAAAAAATGCGCGGGAACTCAAGTTTAATACGTTTTTCTCTCATTCTCTTAAACCACCAACCAATCACCAACTTGGTAGAAAGTCTATCTTTAATGGCCTTCTTCTACGGGTGTACCAGGCAGACCGCCATCCACGAAGGATGGATCAGGATCAGGAGCGACAACAACTCTTTAAATTCTCGTTTTGATTTTATTTTTTATCCTTTTCAGATAAATCAGATCGAAGTATTGCACGAGGTATGCTGCTTCTAATAGAAACTCGCAGTTTGTCGTTCTGTCTTTTTAACATGATCAACATTGATGTTACGCTTCCGCTCAAATTTCTGGTTCTTTTAATCACTTATGTTATCATATTGCTTCAATTCGATAAAGTAAGAATCCTCAGTTTTTAGAATGCGATCATGGTTATCAAATGTGACCAATTAAATCTGCACTTACATGGAAACTTTACCACACAATTGAAAAATAATAGTGTTACATTTCTTAATTAATAAGCATGTAAAATATATTTCTGTACGAATATATTTCTACAAGACTAAATATTAATATATTTTTATTACCTACCCAACCACCACAATTACATTTAATTATTCTTCATTAAAATATAACAAATAAAAATATTTCAAATAATATCGACATCGAAAATAGTTAATAAAAAAATATTTTGTATAATTATTATATGATCATGCCTATTTACGCTAACTACATGAAATTTTTCTACCCGCGTTGACTCCTTTTTTTTTAGGGGAAAATATAGCCACAGACAAACAGACTAAATAAATAATATATACTTATAAATAGATAATTCGAATATTTCATACCAGAGCCCGGCTTCTCCGGGCCGCTAGTAATTTATGTGTCATATATTTTTTTGATGTTATAAAATTACATCATAGCTTTAACTTCACGCTGTATCCCGCACAGAGCAGGAAATCTTAACATTAACTTAGTGTTACGACACTCCGTTCGCCACATTCCGCTGAATTCTAGAGCCATTGCGCGTCGAGTGATGGACCTCAAGTCCGTAATATTGCCTCGTTCATTGAATATATCATTTCCTCGAGTGGCAATTAAACCCACAACCACGATGGGCCTGAAAAATATAAGTACGGTATTTTTTTATTATGCGTATTATGAATTTTTGCAAAATATTTTTTGTGTAAATATAGTATATCTAACGAGTGCTTGTAAAATTATTAAAATCTGAGATTCTTCTATGGGGCCGTTCGAGTATTACGTAAGCAGTTTTTTTGCTATTATTGACCCCCCCGTCCCCTATGTCATCAAAAATAAGCAATTCTCTTACCCCCTCCCCCAATGCTTACGTAAACATTGGCATATTTTTTTTAAATGTATTTTTTCTTGATATTTTATTTGTATCTACATATATAAAAGGACATGTTCCCACTGACTGAGGTAAGACGCACGCACATCCGTAACCGCTGATAGTAGAAACATGAAATTTGGACAGATTTATATTTTCGAATTCTGGAAATCCACTAAGAAGGAAATTTGAAAAATTTTAACCCTAAAGGAATGAAATAGGGGTTGAAAGTTTGTATAGAAAAAAATTGAAATCAGCACCGATTTTTATAAAACTTTAAATTCAGACTCTTAAAAATATTTCATTAAACACGTGTTTCGTGGTTTATTTTAATTCACCCCCTAAGGTGAAGTTGCAAATAAGAGGTTGAAAGGTTGTATGGAAAAATCCTTAAATCGCCACAGATTTTTATAAAATTTGAAGTTTAGACTCTTGACAATGTGTCATTCCCGCTAAATAGATATAATAAAGTTATATATTATATTATAAAACTAATAGTTATATTGTCTACTATACATACGTCTACCAAATATAGCCATAATATATATAAAAAAATAAATAACTTCTGCTTACGTAATTACTAGCTAGACCCCCCACCCCCCATGTCATCAAAAATAAGCAAAATCAAGACCCCCCCGACCCCCTACAGTGCTTACGTAATACTTGAACGGCCCCTATCCATTCATCAATCTCGATCCGCTTTCCGTCGACCGTCATCCGTAATCGAAAAATAAAGAAAACAACGAAATGGTATCTTGGCAAAAATCTTACGGGTGACGTTGTCATTGACATATGAAAATCAAAGATCTGAAACATAAATCTGGAATTTAAAAAAAATAAAAATCCAATCAGCTTCATGCTATATTCCGCACACAGCAGTGTAAGCAGAAGGAACATAGTGTTAAGACACTCCGGTTTCCACGTTACACCGAATTCTAGAGACATTGCATTTAAATAAATATTACATTTCCTCGAGTGGGGATCGAACCCAACACCAGTCTCGTTTACAGTAATATTTTGTGCCTCTGCGCCACTAACACCAAATATCAGCCAATTTGAATGAGAAGAAACATGATGCGTAATTTTTTTTATTATAGAGACAAAAATACCCTACTGTAAAAAAATACTTTGAGAAGCTGCATACGATGAGAAGAAAATAATTTTTAAACAATTACTATGTTTATCGTCTGTGTCCGTCAAATAAGATCATTTATCTCAGCAAGACAATTAAACGATACGAGCGTTTGTGCATTGTTTTTATTTCATTTTATATGAAATTTGTCGTTTTCCATGGACCTACTAACATTACGTTTTTTTTGTCAAATTCATTATATATAAATTTACATTGTATGGATTTTTTTCTTTTGTTTATATTATAAGTTCTCACTTGAACTCAAACAAAGAAAAATATAAATTTAAAATAAATAATAATATAAAAATATAAATTAAAATTATGATATATTTAGTTATTTTTTTACAAATACGAATTGATAAAGCAATAAAATTAATAACATTGATTATCTATTTAATGTGTAATTCAACGCACAGGAATTGAAAGTTAAATAATTTAAAAGAAAAAAACAGCCACATGTATCAATGCCGGATGCCACTTAACATCACAGACATATCTAGGTATTTGCTGTTTGATCGTATACTCTATGGTTATTTTTAATTTGATAATTAAAACAAGTACTGACGTGAAATAAGCTGTTAACAAGTAAACTAAAAGCAAAAGTGAAATAGGAAAGCCGATTCAATTTAAAAAAATGACCACTTTACGTTTAGAATTTAAATTTTTACTTATAAAGGGGAAGCCAGGCTTATGGTTCAAAGAGATAGGCTTAATTTTAAGTTTTATTTTCGTATTTACTAGCACCGTTAGCAAAGAAACCTCTTAAGTTTGAAATTGACATCGTCAGTATTGAAAATTAAATTCTGTAACAAAATTTGAATCAGTTATCTGAGAAATCAGCTTATTCCAGAACTAGCGGTCCGCCCGCGGCATCGCCCGCTTAAGTTTATTTTTTATTTTATTTTTTATGGAAAAGACAAGGAAAACGAGCGTTCGGGTGATAGTAAGTGACTACCGCCGCCCACGACCCCGTGCACCAGTGGAGGTACAGGTGCGTTGCCGGCCTTTAGGGTTAGTTGGGCGCCGGAGCCCGGCATTACCTGATGCAAAATGCAGTGGCATAAAGCCACTACTTCACGCCGGTTTTAAATGCCGTGGTAATGATCCGGTCGAGTCTGCCCATGCGTGTTGCCATTGCTGGCGCCGTGACTCCACTACACGTACTTCAGTCGCCTCTTACGACACCACCAGCACCAGGATGATCTTATTCTAGGCCGGGATCACACGGCACAAAAGCTACATATTTATTGATCTAATAAACAAAAATTACTTCTAATATGATTTTCAGTGCCGGTTTTAGCATTACCAGCGCCCTGGGCGAGATTTAATCGGCGCCCCCTAACTACAATTACACACAAAAAAGGAACTAGGTACCTACAATGAAATAACCATCTATTAAAAAATATATATATTTAATAGAGACCAGTCGTAGCGCAGGGGCATAAGTGTGCTGCAAAATTGACTGGTTTTGGGTTCGATCCCCACTCTAGGAAAGGAAATATTTATTTAAATTTATATTTAATTTCTGTTGTCGAAGCAAAGCGCAGTATTAAGAGAATTTAGCGGAAAGTGGCGAACGAAGCGTCTTAACACGAGGAAAAAATCTAATAAAATTTAACTTTTCTATCCTTTCTATCGGCGAATTGTTTTATGAGGCAATCAAAATCTAATTTTTCAGCAATTTCATTTTCGATTGACAAAGTTGCTAAGTTTGTCGATCTAGATTGATAGATTGTCGATCGCAGATATGTTTTTATCAGTTTCAGCTTAGAAAAACTCCTTTCCCCATTAGCAACTGTTAGAGGTATAATTAATAATATTCGCAATACTATCCATACATTTGGACATAGCTCTTGCAAGTTGCGATCTTTAATAATTTTTTTAAACATAAGTAGGGGTTCCACACAGGGCCACCTGATTCTGATCAGGCAAAAAAAAAATCAAGCTAATGAGTTCATCACACAACCTACAACCAATCTATATCTGATTTAGAATCCACAGTTAATTTTAATTGGAGATCACCAAGGTTGGGTTTTTCAGAATTTGTTTGATATTGTATAAAAAAGACCAAGAATTTGAGTACCCATTTAACTCATTCAACTGTTCAAATCTTTCATTAACTGAAATTAATGTAGTGTCTACTAGTTGAAAAATTCTACTTCAAATTTCTTTTCTGGAGAAACAATAGGCTCGTCGCGGGCAGTTTCAGCTTGACGCTCAACAAATCGAATTCTTTTTATGGGTCTAAACTCAGTTTCTTGTAGTTCTTCAGCTAATTCCTTTGCAGATAAAATGGCGCTTTGAAAGTCAATATTCTTATATATATATTTCGTATTTCTTCCACAAAGTGCAGCATTTTTTCAATATTTCTGTACATTTACTGAGATCTATATCTGGTGATTGTAGAGATTTCCTTAATAATACAAATGCCACTCTGCAGTTCGAACAAGAACATCGCAATATAACGTTAAAAGTCTAATTATTGTATTTTAAAGAAATTGAATAATTATTTAAAGCAAAAAACGATTGGCGAGGTGCGGTCATCGTGCCTTTGTATAAAGGCAAAGGTTCACAGATAGACTGCGCAAGCCATAGGGCTATCAGTTTGATTAGCTTAGGTAGTAAAGTTTACGCTAAAGTTTTAGCGAGAAGAATGCAAGAGAGATCTGAAAGGCTGTTGTGGGAGACCCAAGGAGGCTTTAGACCTGGAAGAGGGTGTATGGATCAGATCTTTTCCCTCCGCATGATCACGGAAAAATTTTTGGCCGTTAACCAAAAAGTTTTCTGTGCTTTTGTGGAAATTTGGAAATGACGTTTAACAGAGTTGTAAGAGCGAAATTATGGAAGATACTACCCCGATACAATGTGAGCGGACCCTTGCTGCAGGCTGTAAAGTCTCTTTACAGAGATCACTCATCACTCGTGCGAGTAGGAGCTGGCATGTCGCCCTGGTTTGACATCCGATCGGGTGTTAAACAAGGTTGCGCCATGTCAGCTTGGTTGTTCAAATTGTATTTGGATAGCTGTCTCCAAGGAGTGAAACAAAGTGACCTGAATGTGAATTGCATGCTGTACGCAGGTGATGCAGTGCTTATTGCATCATCAGAATACGAGTTGCGGGCATTGGTCACCACTCTGAAAGAAGGGTGTGAATATAATGGTCTAAGCCTCAATCCGAATAAGACAAAGGTTCTGATTTTTGAAAGAGATGAAGAAAGGGATGAGAGAAGGGATGAGAGAAGAGATGAGGGAGAATGCAAGATCAGTGTAAATGATAAGATATTAGAACAAGTGAATGAAGTGGTATACTTGGGAAGTATGTTCAGTAAAGATGGAAGATAGGAGTTGGATGTGGAAAGGCGTATTGCTGCCGGTAACAAGGTTAACGGAGCCTTAGCTGCATTGATGAGACGGCGAAACGTCAGCACAGCTGCGCGTTTGGCCGTACACAGTTTTGGTACCGACTCTGTTATACGGCAGCGAAACGTGCGTATTACAGAAGAAGAATGAAAGAAAGATGAATGCTGTGGCGATCTATTCGTAGGATATGTGGAGTCAGCTTAGCTGATCGAATCCGCAATGAAGAGGTACACAGAGTGGCAGATACTAGCGAGGATGTCACGGTGAGAATGAAGAAGAACGTGCTCAGCTGGTTTGGGCACGTCGAACGAATGAGTGATGAAAGAATGGCAAAAAAGTTTTATGATGGAAAAGTGAGCGGTAAGAGCGGTAGGGGGAGACCTCGGTTGACCTTCGAAAACACAGTTCAAATTCAAATTCAAAATATTCTTTATTCAAAATAAACTCTTATAAGCACTTTTGAATCGTCAAATGAACATATAACAAAAAAACAAGAAAAAAAGCTACCAACGGTTCGGAAGGCAGTTCTGCACTCTAGGCAGTACTGCAACTCTACAGTATCAAAGATACTGGAGGAAGGTCACGTAAAAAGCATGAGGACCCCCGGAGGGCATGTATGAAGAGGTTCATGACAGTGGACGGGGCGAAAGAGGTATGTAGAAACCGTAGCGTTTAACGCTCCGTTCTCTCTGACTACCCCGCTAGGGATAAAGCGTGAAGTTAGTTTAGTTTAGTTTAAAAAAGCGTCCGTTCACTTATGTCATGGTTGCACAGACTTATTAAGACTAGGGGCCACTCGGGCAAATCATGAACTGATGGCGGGCCGGCCGCCAGAAGTATAGGTAATTAAAGACAATAAAGAATTGATAATAATTTATTAAAATTGAAAAAGAATTCATTAATTTGAAGCGTGGCACTGCATAGTGCTTACAATCTTTTTTATATTTGGCTCAAATTTACTTGTAACAACAAGTAAAACTGCTTCCAAACTTTCATTTGCAAGGCGGTTTCGATTTTTTGTTTTATTATTATTTAGTATTGAAAAAGTTTGTTCATTTTAAATGAAACTATTTTAACCGGATTAATCGCGTATATTTGGTACTTTTATACATTTTTTGGAAACCCGACGTTTCGAACACTTTGCAGTAGTCCGTGGTCACGGGTAGACTGAGGTGGCATTCGTCTGTCAGTTGACATAATTATTATATCAAACTACCGCCAACGATTTCTTAATTGCCTCGCGTACTGCCCTGGATTCCTGCAGAATGAGCTGATAGTATCTTGCCCTCTGGTATGGTGGGTTTGAGACTTCAATGATTTTATGAGTGGGTCCCAGGTGGTAGAAAGTTTCCAGCCATCCTCTCTATTGAAATTAGGATGTTTTTGTATTTCAATAGCCTCGCGGATCATTCTAGGAATGTATCTGTTTTCCTTAGCGAGGATTTGGGGTTTATCAAACCTAATGTAGTGGCTGGGTTTATCCACAGTATGCTCACACACAGCTGACTTCGATACATGCCCATTCTTGATATCAGAGATGTGTTCTTTCACCCTAACATTCTTGATATCAGAGATGTGTGGTTTGAATTAATTAATTAATGAATTCTTTTTCAATTTTAATAAATTATTATCAATTCTTTATTGTCTTTAATTACCTATACTTCTGGCGACCGGCCCGCCATCAGTTCATGATTTGCCCGAGTGGCCCCTAGTCTTAATAAGTCTGTGCAACCATGACATAAGTGAACGGACGCTTTTTTAAACTAAACTAAACTAACTTCACGCTTTATCCCTAGCGGGGTAGTCAGAGAGAACGGAGCGTTAAACGCTACGGTTTCTACATACCTCTTTCGCCCCGTCCACTGTCATGAACCTCTTCATACATGCCCTCCGGGGGTCCTCATGCTTTTTACGTGACCTTCCTCCAGTATCTTTGATACTGTAGAGTTGCAGTACTGCCTAGAGTGCAGAACTGCCTTCCGAACCGTTGGTAGCTTTTTTTCTTGTTTTTTTGTTATATGTTCATTTGACGATTCAAAAGTGCTTATAAGAGTTTATTTTGAATAAAGAATATTTTGAATTTGAATTTGAACTGTGTTTTCGAAGGTCAACCGAGGTCTCCCCCTACCGCTCTTACCGCTCACTTTTCCATCATAAAACTTTTTTGTCATTCTTTCATCACTCATTCGTTCGACGTGCCCAAACCAGCTGAGCACGTTCTTCTTCATTCTCACCGTGACATCCTCGCTAGTATCTGCCACTCTGTGTACCTCTTCATTGCGGATTCGATCAGCTAAGCTGACTCCACATATCCTACGAATAGATCGCCACAGCATTCATCTTTCTTTCATTCTTCTTCTGTAATACGCACGTTTCGCTGCCGTATAACAGAGTCGGTACCAAAACTGTGTACGGCCAAACGCGCAGCTGTGCTGACGTTTCGCCGTCTCATCAATGCAGCTAAGGCTCCGTTAACCTTGTTACCGGCAGCAATACGCCTTTCCACATCCAACTCCTATCTTCCATCTTTACTGAACATACTTCCCAAGTATACCACTTCATTCACTTGTTCTAATATCTTATCATTTACACTGATCTTGCATTCTCCCTCATCTCTTCTCTCATCCCTTCTCTCATCCCTTTCTTCATCTCTTTCAAAAATCAGAACCTTTGTCTTATTCGGATTGAGGCTTAGACCATTATATTCACACCCTTCTTTCAGAGTGGTGACCAATGCCCGCAACTCGTATTCTGATGATGCAATAAGCACTGCATCATCTGCGTACAGCATGCAATTCACATTCAGGTCACTTTGTTTCACTCCTTGGAGACAGCTATCCAAATACAATTTGAACAACCAAGCTGACATGGCGCAACCTTGTTTAACACCCGATCGGATGTCAAACCAGGGCGACATGCCAGCTCCTACTCGCACGAGTGATGAGTGATCTCTGTAAAGAGACTTTACAGCCTGCAGCAAGGGTCCGCTCACATTGTATCGGGGTAGTATCTTCCATAATTTCGCTCTTACAACTCTGTTAAACGTCATTTCCAAATTTCCACAAAAGCACAGAAAACTTTTTGGTTAACGGCCAAAAATTTTTCCGTGATCATGCGGAGGGAAAAGATCTGATCCATACACCCTCTTCCAGGTCTAAAGCCTCCTTGGGTCTCCCACAACAGCCTTTCAGATCTCTCTTGCATTCTTCTCGCTAAAACTTTAGCGTAAACTTTACTACCTAAGCTAATCAAACTGATAGCCCTATGGCTTGCGCAGTCTATCTGTGAACCTTTGCCTTTATACAAAGGCACGATGACCGCACCTCGCCAATCGTTTTTTGCTTTAAATAATTATTCAATTTCTTTAAAATACAATAATTAGACTTTTAACGTTATATTGCGATGTTCTTGTTCGAACTGCAGAGTGGCATTTGTATTATTAAGGAAATCTCTACAATCACCAGATATAGATCCCATTCTTGATATCAGAGATGTGTTCTTTCACCCTAACACATCTCTGATATCAAGAATGTTAGGGTGAAAGAACACATCTCTGATATCAAGAATGGGCATGTATCGAAGTCAGCTGTGTGTGAGCATACTGTGGATAAACCCAGCCACTACATTAGGTTTGATAAACCCCAAATCCTCGCTAAGGAAAACAGATACATTCCTAGAATGATCCGCGAGGCTATTGAAATACAAAAACATCCTAATTTCAATAGAGAGGATGGCTGGAAACTTTCTACCACCTGGGACCCACTCATAAAATCATTGAAGTCTCAAACCCACCATACCAGAGGGCAAGATACTATCAGCTCATTCTGCAGGAATCCAGGGCAGTACGCGACGCAATTAAGAAATCGTTGGCGGTAGTTTGATATAAAAATTATGTCAACTGACAGACGAATGCCACCTCAGTCTACCCGTGACCACGGACTACTGCAAAGTGTTCGAAACGTCGGGTTTCCAAAAAATGTATAAAAGTACCAAATATACGCGATTAATCCGGTTAAAATAGTTTCATTTAAAATGTGTAATAATCGTGAAAATCAAAGAACTTATTAAAGTTTGTTCACATATATAGGTAGAAACAAATAAGATGGCACATTTTAGAGCGTTTATGCGCAACTCGTCGTACATATTTTTATCGATGCAGCGGTAAAAGTTCAGAAAGTCTCCTTCGTTGAATTTGTTGCGTAAATCTTAGTGACTCTGGCGCATTTTCAACTGAAAAGGATTGCTAAATATGTCCAATAGAGGTTTCACTTTTTTAAACTCCGAAAATCTGTCTTGAAAAGATTGAATCAAAATATCTAGCTTTTCTACATAACTGAAATTAATCGCAGTGTTGTTGAATTTTTCAGCCATTTTCTTATAATTCGGAAAATGATTACAATTTCCAGAATTTAATTGTGATCTGAAAAGCGTCAGCTTGCATTGAAAGGATGATACATGAGCGTAGAGCTGGGATATCAGTTGATTTTTGCCTTGAAGCCGAGTGTTCAAGACATTCAAATGATTTGTAATGTCAACTAAAAAAGCCAAATCAAACAACCAATCAGGATTTTTAAGTTCCGTGACATTTCTTTGTTTTTCCTTTGCTTTGCGTTCCAGTGTCAATCCACGACTTAGCCACCTTACTTCTGTATAATACAGTAAATCTCCGTATTGGCTTTCGATGTCATTAAGGAATTGTTTGAATTGTCTGTGATTGAGTCCTCGTGGTTTTATGAAATTTACAGTCCAAACTACCACTTTCATGACATTTTGAAATTCAATTTTTTTAGAACAGAGGGCTTCTTGGTGTATAATACAGTGAAACTGCATGGGATCTTCAGCGTTTACGGTTTTTTCTTGCAGATGCTTTTTCGCATCCATGACTTATGTCAAGAAGATGATTGTGTTGGGTTTCACAAAATATTAAAAAGACGTAGATAGACCATACAGAAATTTTATTTTTCTATGGGGATTCCCGAGAAATTGAACGTATTGAACACTACATTCCATTCTAGTGGTGCCTACATAAAAATATTTCTATAAATTTTGGGAACATTACAAGTAAGTAAGCCTCGCTCAATTGAGCAAGGAATCTATTAGGGAAATAGGAATAGGAAAATATAAAGAATTATAAAATGGCACTGGACAAAAACGGACATCTGCGGCGCCCCTCTTTATCCGGCGCCCTGGGCGGTCGCCCCACCTCGCCCTACCCTAACGCTGCTACTGATGATTTTTATTACTTTAATCTGTAATTTTCTAATATAATTTGTTTACTTCATTATCTTAATTTCTATAAGGACTTTTGATTGTTTTGAATTAAAAAATACAACCAATGTTGATATTTGATATTTATAAAAATATACATAAAGCTAATTATTTCTTATACGTATATATTTTTGTAACATTACGTTCTTTTTACTTATGTAATGTACGTCTCATCATAATAAAACTCTGTTAAATGTGCTGATGTCAGTGAATAATTTAATTTACTCTTTCAGAAACAGCCTTAAGTAAATGTTAAATTATTGATTTGAAGGATTCATAATATTCTTTGTAGAATAACTGTAATGCTTGCATATTAACTCCTGTACAGTTTTTAAATTAGTTACATATATTATTGGCTAAATGTACAATTGGTAAAGAACGAGAATCTATGTATTTACTTAATATTTCTTTGAAGATCAAATCGGTCTTTATCTATGTGTTGAATTAATTACGACTTAAATTTAACTGTGCTTATTTATGAAGGTTACCTTCACTAACAATTCAATTTTGTTTACTTTATTGTTTGTACTCTGAACAAAAGTGTTTTAAAAATATATATTTTTATCAACAGTTATATAACTAAGACGTTTCGAATGTCATTCTTTAGCCAAGAATCTTACCAGCGCGATTGCTGTATAACATTCGCAGGCAAACTAATGCCTTGAGTTCATTCAAATATATAAATGCCGATAGCTTTTTTTAATGAACCCATTTTGATGAAACAAACTTTAAAAGTTAAGTTGAATTAAAACAAAGCAATTGGTGAAATTTTATATAATACGTTCAGTACTTTCAGAGAAAAATGCGACCATATAGATAGACAGACAGACAGACAAGAAATTAAAAAAATATATTTTTGCTTTCTATAATTCTTTTGAACTGTTCCAATATCCATTTCAGTCAAAATTACTAAATGTACAGACAAAATATTTTTACTGTTTTGTTATATATAGAGATTAAAGTGGCAGTGGATTTAACAAACATTAATTGAGTATATATATGTCGTAGAGTATAAATACGGAACGTCAAGTTGTTTGACTTGGGTGTATTCAGGAGATGGCAACACTGTCAGTTGTCAATGTCATTTGTCAGCTTTTAGGGAAGTGGGGTGAATATAGTGTCGTTCTTTTAATAGTGAGAACGAACAATGCGGACTTCTTTCGACTGGGAATCCCAAGTCCAGGGAAGGCCGCACATCACGTATGTCAGAAACAAAGCGACATGTGTCAAAAGCTAAAGAAGCAAAGGAAGACCTAACGAGTCAGGACCACCTGCCCAGGCCTACGCGCCTCGCTTCGTTATATAAATGTAACTTTTTTTACGCCAATGTTTTTTATCTTAGGTAATTATAGATAAATATTTTTTGTATATTATTCATTAGTATTTTGGGTTTATTCAAGAAAGCCGTAAGGAACATGCGCAAAAATATTTTTTGCGCTAACACAAAATTGATGCGGCATTTCCGGGCGAGTTATCTTTGTAATACTTACCTAGGACTGTTTGGTTAAACATAAATGGTTTACAAGAATATCTTTTATTTTTTCTTTTAAAGCAGACTAATGATTTTTTTACTGCGTTTTGCAACAGAGTAATTAGCAATTCATATTTCAGTAAAAAAAAAAGATTTATAAAATAAAGTTCTTATCAAAGACTCATTAAAAGTATGTTAAACGTAAACGGCGCAATTTAAATACCACCACTTAAACTTAATTCTTACCAACAAAAGAAAAAGCCTGTTTGTGCTTTTAAAATTAAACCAATTTTAAAACAGCTGTGTGTGTAACATATTACATGAAATAATGTTTATTCTTTTACAAAATAGTGACCATGTATCTCAAAACACATGATCACTAAGTTTGCATTGTTATATTTTTAAAACCAAAATCATAGACAAGTCTGCGATCAATAATGACTATATGATCGTGAGCGGAGTAAATAATTTTTTTTCTTTTAAAAAAATAATGTTTCGATTTATATACCACAAGTGCTGCCAGATGACGAAATTTTAATCTAGCGTTGGAACTGATCACTAGGTATGTTGCTTTATACTTATATGTGTATATTAAATAAATTTGAATGGTATAGCCGAAAATAAACTGCTTACACAGACAACGTCAGATCATTCAAAATGGAACCGAGCACCAAATGTAAATGGCATGATAAAAAAAACATGCTAATATGAATAATCATAATTTATTTTATTTTATTTTATTTTATTTTATTTTATTTTATTTTATTTTATTTTATTTTATTTTATTTTATTCTATTCTATTCTATTCTATTCTATTCTATTCTATTCTATTCTATTCTATTCTATTCTATTCTATTCTATTCTATTCTATTCTATTCTATTCTATTCTATTCTATTCTATTCTATTCTATTCTATTCTATTCTATTCTATTCTATTCTATTCTATTCTATTCTATTCTATTCTATTCTATTCTATTCTATTCTATTCTATTCTATTCTATTCTATTCTATTCTATTCTATTCTATTCTATTCTATTCTATTCTATTCTATTCTATTCTATTCTATTCTATTCTATTCTATTCTATTCTATTCTATTCTATTCTATTCTATTCTATTCTATTCTATTCTATTCTATTCTATTCTATTCTATTCTATTCTATTCTATTCTATTCTATTCTATTCTATTCTATTCTATTCTATTCTATTCTATTCTATTCTATTCTATTCTATTCTATTCTATTCTATTCTATTCTATTCTATTCTATTCTATTCTATTCTATTCTATTCTATTCTATTCTATTCTATTCTATTCTATTCTATTCTATTCTATTCTATTCTATTCTATTCTATTCTATTCTATTCTATTCTATTCTATTCTATTCTATTCTATTCTATTCTATTCTATTCTATTCTATTCTATTCTATTCTATTCTATTCTATTCTATTCTATTCTATTCTATTCTATTCTATTCTATTCTATTCTATTCTATTCTATTCTATTCTATTCTATTCTATTCTATTCTATTCTATTCTATTCTATTCTATTCTATTCTATTCTATTCTATTCTATTCTATTCTATTCTATTCTATTCTATTCTATTCTATTCTATTCTATTCTATTCTATTCTATTCTATTCTATTCTATTCTATTCTATTCTATTCTATTCTATTCTATTCTATTCTATTCTATTCTATTCTATTCTATTCTATTCTATTCTATTCTATTCTATTCTATTCTATTCTATTCTATTCTATTCTATTCTATTCTATTTTATTTTATTTTATTTTATTTTATTTTATTTTATTTTATTTTATTTTATTTTAATCACCAACACAATGTACACTAACAATTTAAACAGAAAAAGAAAATCATACAATTAATAACAAAGTGTCGCCGCAATTATAGGCGATGACGACAAGCATATTATACATATACAATAGTATTTTTAAAATTTTCAAGAAACTAAAGTAAGCATACACATACATACATACAAAATTATATATAAAAATAATCGGTAAAATACTTAATTTAAACAATAACAAAAAAAAATTCAACCGTATCCCATAATCAGAACCAAGTTGGTGGATATTGAGTTATTCGTCAATTTGTCACGCACATAATGCAAATTTAAAACTTATATGATTTCCTCATGGAAACCATTGTCAGAAATGGAACAAATTAAAATGGAACCACACGGGACGCACCAGTTTTAAAAAAAAAGAATCGTCATAATCGGTTCACTCCATTTCCAAGTCTTGAGATAACAAACGTTAAAAAAAATACAGCCGAATTGATAATCTCCTTTTCTTACTGAAGTTGGTTAAAAATAAAAAAAAGCGACCAGCGACCATTTTGTCAAGAATTTCATAACGGAAAAATGGAGGATTTAAATTATTGAATACAATGAACTACTATACTAAAAATTGTATAAGTAAATACATACACTGCAATATTTTATCCTTTAGATAGATCTTTGTTTAGATTTATAATTAAATATAAAATGTATTAGAGACAAAAGTATTAGGTATTATATTTTTATTTCTGGCTTCAAGTTTTGAACTTCAAGAGTTATGAGAGCCAGAGAGTAAGGAATGCCAAATTTTCATCAACCTCTTCATCTCGTCAGATATGCGAGATAAAAGTAGCAGGAGGAGACCGACTGGTACTTGAGAAAGGTTACATAAAATGCATTTTATTCAATCCTTATTGTATATTTTAAATAAAAATTGTAGTTTTGTAAATATTACAAACAAAAATTAATAATTTAAATATTTGGTTTATAGCTGGTCATAACTCCATGGTATTCTATACTGTGCTATGTCGATTGCAAATCTCAAATCAAAACAAAATTGATAGACATCATCAATACTAAGGAAATAGAAACTCGTATCTTGTTATAAGCAAAAGCGGGTTTTGGTATTACACATTGAATGCAACTTGAAATATTTATTTCATTATTGGCAATACGATTGTCATTTTATATAATAAATTTCTTCTTTTTTTTTTCAGCTTCACGCTGTACCCCGCACACTGAAGGGTACCTCGACACCAGAGCGAAGAAATGGAAATATAAATTTAAGTAAATATTTCATCTCCTCGAGTAGGGATCGAACCCACAACCAGTCGGTTTTACAGTCACACTTTGTGCCACTGCGCCACGACGGCCTCATTATAATTTAACGCATAATACTATGCTTAGCTTAGCGCCGTGGATTTATTTCCGGCAGTTAAAGTATACATGTTAATATTTTTTTTTAGCTTCATGCTGTTTCGGCACAGCAGTGTAGATGAGAGGAACCTAGTGTTAAGACATTCCGTTCCCCATTTTCCGCCGAATTTATGTGAAATTGCGTATTGAGGGGCGGAACTCATTGCCGCGCATTGCCTTGCATATTTAATAGAGACTAAGACAGTATTTAGTTTAAAAACTTGTCATTATTACTTTAATTGCGACTCAGCACTTTCGATTAGCCGAGATTATGAGAAGAATTATCAAAGTAAACGTTAAGTGACGACGTATTTAATACGGTACAAAAAATAATTATTCCCTGGTTGAGGCCAGTCGTGGCGCAGGGGTACACGGGGGTACGATATGTTAGATTTACATCGGAAGTATGTTTTTATGAAATAGTAAAGTTTAGGTTGTAGTCTAGTACTACATGGATTAGTTTATGTATATATATTTTTTAGCTTCACGCTGTATCCCGTATCTCCAGTATTAAGGTCCACTCAGATCCAATTAAGACACTTCCATTCTGAACTTCCTGCCGAATTTGTATAGCCTGTTGAGTGACAGAATTTAACGCAGCACTTTGCCTCGTTGCCAGAGAGAGAGAAAAAGAAAATATAACATTTTTATTACCGAGTATTGACGTAGTATCGTGGTTTTCGTAGTATGATAGGTACCTACTTGATGTATAGCAAATAAACTAAGCCAAGCTAAGTAGACTTTGACATTTTAATGTGACTTAACTATATATTTCACATGAAATATTGGGTAACGGAACCTATAATATAAGCTACAATATTTTTCTAAGTGAATACGTCGGCTGCGTTGTAATAACATAAAATATTAAATTTAATTATCATTATTAATTTAGCCCAGTCATGGCGTTGAGGCACAAGCGTGTGACTGTGAACGCGACAGGTTGTGAGTTCGATCCCCACTTGAGGAAATGAAATATTCAATATTTTCATTTCTTCGCTCTGGTGTCAAGGCAATGCGCGGCAATGAGTTCCGCCCCTCAATACGCAATTTCACATAAATTCGGCGGAAAATGGGGAACGGAATGTCTTAACACTAGGTTCCTCTCATCTACACTGCTGTGCCGAAACAGCATGAAGCTAAAAAAAAATATTAACATGTATACTTTAACTGCCGGAAATAAATCCACGGCGCTAAGCTAAGCATAGTATTATGCGTTTAATTATAATGAGGCCGTCGTGGCGCAGTGGCACAAAGTGTGACTGTAAAACCGACTGGTTGTGGGTTCAATCCCCTCTCGCGGAGATGAAATATTTACTTAAATTTATATTTCCATTTCTTCGCTCTGGTGTCGAGGCAAAGCACGGCGTTGAATTCTGCCGCTCAATACGCAATGCCTCCAGAATTCGGCAGAAAGTGGGGAACGGAGTGCCTTAACACTGGGTTCCCTCTGCCGTGCTGTGTGCGGGATACAGCGTGAAGTTGATATATAAATTACGAAAATTAATATAAAAATAAAAAAAACGATTTTAATAAGTATACAAATATGTGTTTTAACTCTAAATAACAAGATTTTCATTATTACACTTTAGGATTAAGAGTTAACGATGGCAATTGTATGAGCAGGATAATTACAAGGATTTAATTAGTCTACATACTCTTTGCTTTTCATATATTTTAACGTAATCTGTTGAAATTTGTATTATTTGTGTATATTATGTATGTATACTTTAATGTATTTCCTTTATCCACATCCATATATTTTATCTCCACGAGTGGGGTTCGAACCCACCACCAGTTGATTTTAAAAACATACTTTGAGCCCCTGCGCCACGACGTCAGCCATTAAACTAAATTACAAACATTAAATCACATTCATCAAAATTCACCACAGCGCCACCGAGCTCTGTATAGTCAAAATGAAAAATAAAATAAAATCTGAGAGCTATTTTTAAACATTTTTAAAGTGTTATTCCACACTTATTAAAGAAAAATACTTATTTAGAAAACGAAACGACCACTATCTGAGAGCTATGTCAAATGAGGTATCGTTGAACATTCAATTCGAAATTCTTTCATAATTTTATTTTAAGTACGATAGCAGTATAGTAGTTATAAATATAAAAATTGTTTAAACAATTTCATAAACTCACTTTAATATTTGTACTTTTAAGACTTAATTTATATGCTTTGTGTAATGACGTCAAAAAAACCACCTTGCACCTTGCACCTTGCACAAACTGTGACTGTAAAATCGACTGTGGGTTTGATCCTCACTCGAGGGGATGAAATATTTATTTAAGTTTATATTTCCATTCTTTGCTCTGGTGTCGAGGCAAAGCGCGGCGTTGAGTTCTGCCACTCAACGCGTAATGCCAGAATTCGGCAGAAAGTGGAGAACGGAGTGTCTTAACACTAGATTTCCTCTGCCTACCCTGCTGTGTACGGGATACAAGCGTGAAGCGTAATTTTTTTTATAAAAAAAAACTATAAAACATTTATATGTTACATGTGTTTTATATCTATTTAGGTTTTGGATCTATTTGCAAAGTTCATTTGTAAATATTGCAATAGTTTTTATTGAAAAGCGTTCAGTCAC
Organism: Heliconius himera; assembly: GCA_021202915.1. NCBI lineage: Eukaryota > Metazoa > Arthropoda > Insecta > Lepidoptera > Nymphalidae > Heliconius > Heliconius himera. The sequence goes on along the minus strand of JAJHJA010000025.1, from coordinate 119,837 downwards.
ATCCGCACAGCAACAGAACATTCCAGAAATATCTATCCCGCTTTCACCGAAACTGTATAATTTTCTGGGTTGGAACAAAGTCTATATATAGAGGACATATGCTTTGTTTGCCTGGTGTCCAATATTCGAACGAAATCATTTAAAAAAAACCGTTTAATAATATTGGTTGTGAAAGAATTATATTTATATTTCATTTTCACGATAATATCATAATTAAAAACTTGTAAAAATGGTAATTCGTGTTCGAATTTGTAATTCTTAAAATATTTATATGAATGTTTATTTGAATAAAGAGTGCGTTGACATACATGCGATATGCGCATATGTGCATATCACATGTATGCATGTGTGAACATATATGTGAATGTGTGTGTGTGTAAAATTGTATTGACATCGTGAATGTATAAATATGAACATGTAATCACACGTGTGAATGTGTGAACAAATGTATGAATGTATTTGGAGATATTTCTTATGATTGCATTGATTTTTTTCTAGACAAGGTACGATTACGAAACAAAAACTTTATATATTGTAAATATTCATACAATACATTTTAATAGCTATTATTTATGTTGATTTCTCTTCCATATTAAAAAAAAAACGCTCAGTTTGACTATATTTTTACTATAGTAAGCAATTTGAATCATAAAAACGAAACGAATAGAGATATAAATTTGTCCAATCCTAACATATGAATAAAAATATTTAATTGCTTTTGTTTGAACCGAACACGTCACTGTACGCTACCAAAAATAGTTCATTGTATAAAATATAAATGTCAATTTTAATATGTGCAAAATAATACTGAACCCGTATCGGTAATAGCGGAGAGTTAATACTAAACTCGTAACGGTTTTAATAAAATAAAAATAAATCAGCTTCACGCTTTATCCCGCACACAGCAGGGTAGGCAGAGGAAACCTAGTGTTAAGGCACTCCGTTCCCCACTTTTTGCCGAATTTTGGAGGCATTGCGTGTTGAGAATCAGTTTTAATAGCGGAGAATTGATAGCTTTGTGGGTGTAAGTTCTTATAGAGCTACCATTGTTCTGTTTCAGGCGTGGTCGTCTCCGCCTCTTATTCAAATATGTCGCATCATATATTTCTGTGGCATTTATGATCTTTTATATTAACGTAGTTCATTCACTAATAAAGTCAGTACTTTATATGTACAACAAATAGATATTAAGTTATTAGCGGTTCAAATGTAGAATTGTTATAATAAGTGAAACTAGTGATATTATAGGTAGGTTTTGTATTTAATTTTGTTCGGTGTATTTAAAAATAAACCGATTTAAAAAATGGAGGTAGTTCTCAATTCGCCGGAATCTCTGTTCACCGACATTTTTTGTACTTTTTAATTTTAATTAAAAAATGTATTCTATTATTATTAGAAAGACTACTTTAAGTAATATTATAATCGTCAGCTTGTTATCGTCATAAAAAATACGACGGCTCTTACAACTATTTGGAACATCTGTCTTTGTATATATATTTTATTTGTATTTATGTTTTTATATTATTATATTAATATTATTTATAGTATTGATATTAGTTTTAAATCTTTCGCTTAAATCTTTATCTCCTATTCAAGTAGTAGATAGCTATTATAATAATAATTCAGTTTATTTGTCTTAACATTATATACAAGTCAGTATAGGCAAGTACAAATACACAATTTAACAATTACATATTGCAGAATTATACCGACCCTCAATCATCAGCTTACCCAATTAAATTGACAGGATACAACTAGCCTTCTTTCTATAAGTTGTTATCATATCCATTTCCCTCAATTTCTACGACACTGATGATCTGATCTCGATTTGGTGCTTAAAGGCAAAATAAAAAGTACCCCATTAAAAAAAATGTAGAAACAGATTCAGTATTGAGTTTCGCCACTCAACACGCTTTGCCTCCAGAATTTGGCAGAAAGTGGGGAACGGAGTGTCTTAACACTAGATTCTCTCTGCCGACCCTGCTGTGTGCGTGAAGCTGATTATTAAAAAAATAAGGTATAAAATCGATCCACAAAAAATGGAAACATCGACGGACAGACGCATAGAAAAAAATAATTATAGTTAACGAATGTAGAACCTCCTCCTTTCTGAATAAAGAAATCAGCTAAAAAGTATTTTATATTCATAAGATAGTAAAAGTAATAAACGAATTTTTTAATTTAATTTTCTATTTCAATTTATCTGCGTACTTTCAACCTAAAAATGTCTAAACTGATTTACATAGAGATTGGTATGATTATTCAAAGAAAGAATTCAGTTACTATGATTTTTTTAATTTAATTGAATTCTGAAAAAAATGTTGCTACGTAGAAAAATTTTCTATTTCGTAATTGGTACAAATTAAAATATCATGTGGCAATTTTATATATATACATACTAATCATAGTTATTTCCTTATATTTTTCTATGGAACGGGAGTTAAATATGTGAATCTGAAATGTAAATCTTATGCTATCAATAAATTAGTTGATAAATAAGGTAGAACAAAAATGTATTTTATAGTATGCTCTATGAAATTAAAGCAAAGATTATTTACGGAAAAGGCAGTAAACCTCTTCGACACTTTTCACCTTCACCAATATATAAAGCATTTCCTCTAACTATATTTCTACTATATACCATACAACATACTCGTACAAATTTGGAATGAGGCATAAATCAGGAAATAAATTTAAATTATATTTAAAATACGCCTTTCCACATCAATCTCGTATCTTAAATACGAGGTAGATATGGAAAGGCGTATTGCTTCCGGTAGCAGAGTTAACCAGGGAGCCCTAGCTACATTGATGAGACGGCGAAACATCCGTGCATAATATGGCCGTCAAATGAATGAGTGATTAAAATTTGCTAAAATTAAAATATTTACAAAATAAATGAAATTATACGCAGTGGCAAAATATATGGATTTTAATGTATGGACCGCTTTTTTAAATAAAAATAGAATGTTATTTTCTAATTCGAAAATAATGCAAAACGCCAAAATATTACTCAACTTCCAATAATATAAATATTTATAGAATTAACTTTAACCCTTAATTAGGCGCATGGGTTCAGGGCCACTTAAAATTCAAAAAATAATGGCTTACAGTCTTCAGAGGGTACTAACACTCTTTCTAGCTTCCTCACTCCCCGCGGGGTACACAAATTAGTCGCATCCAGAACATTAACGTGTGCGCACACATCGCTGTCCTTTAGAGAGCTGACCCCATGCGCCCAGTTACGTTTCAATTTTTGGCGAAGGTAAGTTTTTACTTTTGTGATTATTTTTTGTGTTTATATTAGTATATTATTTGTATGTGTGTATTTTGATACGATATGATTTGTTTATGTATTTTTGAGTTTTTTTCTAGCCTTTTTCTTTTTTTTTAGTTTTTTTTAATTGAATGCTTAACGACACACAAGATTTACAATGGCTGGATGAAGTGCTTGATGAAGAGCAAGATGTTGCTGGTTCGGATTCCGAAGACGAAACTTTGCAGCAATTATAATTTTGGAAGAAGAACAAAAAGATGGCCACTGGCTGTATTTTTTCATCTTATAAACCTATCTGGCATTAACGCATTTGTCATACAAAGCGATTACTGAGAAGACTATGATACATACATTTTCTTGAAGAAAATAGCTGCGGTACTTGTGAAAGATTACCAAAAATGTCGCATACAACTACGTGCTGTACCAGCGACAACAAAAAAACGGCTCCGTGGAGTTTATAATTATGAACAAGGCGGTTTTTCAATCGACAGCTAAGCGCGGACGCTGTTCATCATGTCCTAGAAAGGACGACAAAAAAGTGCCAACAAAATGTTGCAAGTGTCGTAAATCTATTTGTCAGCAACACTCAAGGATTTACTGCGTCGGATGCAGAACAAAAGAATCTGCTGATGAGACTGAGTAAATATTTTTTTTTTAAGTTGATCTCGAGTATGCCAAAAAAAGTTGTTTAAAGAGAGGTTTACTGTTTTTCTTTTTTTTAAATATTTTTAATGTCCCAGTAAGTATTTGTTTCTTAAAGTTAAATATATTAAAGAACTTTATTAATTACTATAGAAGTCCATTAAGTTTTATTCCTTTTTGATACTCCTTTCCCAATATTTTTTTGGGGTCATTTAAGACCCCATGCGCCTAATTGGGTGATTTTCTTTATGCGCCTAATTAAGGGTTAATTATAACTTTAATTATAGCGAGATAGCGAGGTAGTGCAAACTCTCCGTTCTCCGTTTTCTCCTTGAATTCTAGACCATCTGGGACATGAAAACTATTCATTATTCCGAGTGAGAATCGAGCCCACAACGGATTTGCTATCAGACACGATACGATGCCACGAATTACGTTGCGTTTTATTTTATCAATCTTTTACCTTGATTTTATTCATCATCATTATCAGTCATCGTGTGTTTGTATAAAAGCACTATACTCTACGCATTTTTTTGGCGGCAAAAAAGGGGTAATAGCTGGCATTTCACCTTGGTTTGACATCAATTGGGGTATTAAATAACGTCGGTCGTGCCATGGTATATACATTGTTACACATGGTTTAACACTAGGCTCCCTCTGCCTACCCTGCTGTGTGCGGGATACAGCGTGAAGCTGATTAAAACAAAATCAATGTAATATATGTGTATATATATATTTTTTCTGAATTGTACATGTGATTTTTATGTGCCATTATACTTATGGCCAAGATATATACACATTTAAATATTACTTTAATATTACAGAAGGTATTATTAAGGAGACTGGAGAAAAAATTGGCTAACCTGCCCCTAAAATCTGGCCTTTTCTTTAGCGTCTGATTGTAAACGCGTCAGTTGTGCGTTCGATCCTCAAGTACAGTGACTTGATACAGGAATCTGCCTACCGTGCTATACAAGATTCTTCTTTTTGCAATAAGTATGTGAGCTGCTTTTTTAACATTTAAAAGGCTTTAATGAGAAACTGAGGCCAGTCGTGGCGCAGCGGCACGAGGTGTGACTGTAAAACCGACTGGTTGTGGGTTCGGCGTTGAGTTCTGCCACTCAACACGCAATGCCTTCAGAATTCGGCAGAAAGTGGGGAAAGGAGTGTCTTAACACTAGGTTCCCTCTGCCTACCCTGCTGTGTGCGGGATACAGCGTGAAGCTGATTTATTTTATTTAATGAGAAACTGGGTATTTTGATTTCTTTCTTTCTTTATTTACCGTACTCCGTCACAAAATTTATATCTTATATTTTCCAAAATAAAGTTTGAGGAATGTCTAACTGTATACAAACACAATTAAAAGAAACCCAACGTGAAAGCATTAATGAGCTAAAAAAAACGCAATCAGCAAAACATGAAAACCGAATCTTCCCACCACACGACAAAAGTCTCTTGGGAAATAGCGCATAACACGTCATGTGAAAATTTCATATCACGGTCATATAAAACACCTGCAGCTACAAAATTTCAGGCAAGTAGCCCAAGTCAAATAACTAAATTTTCTATTTAAACTATAGGAAAAATTTAAACCAATGTCGATTTTTTAATAAAGTAAAATAATAATATCTGAGACCAGTCGTAGCGCAGGGGCACAAAGTGTGACTGTAAAATCGACTGGTTGTGGGTTCGATCCCCACTCGAGGAGATGAAATATTTATTTAAATTTATATTTCCATTTCTTCGCTATTTAATATTTCATTCTCTCAAGTGGGAACCGAATACACAACCTGTTGCATTTCCAGTCACACGCTTTTGCTCATGCTCCACGACTGGCCTCCTAGTACTAAGTGAAACTTTTCTTATACATTTTAATCTTTACAAGCATATTCAACTAACGTAAACAAGTTGATAATAAATTCCTCCGGGTTTGGACGACATCCATGCAAGGCTCATATATATTCCTACTATTTGACCGTTCTCTCAAGTCGCATTAGAGCACTCCGCATTGAATGCAAATTCTACTTCAACTGCCACGTAATAATATTACGCTTTTGCAGTGAACGTACGAATAAGAGACAAAAGAATTCATTTTTAATATTTGATAGTTTCTCATATGCATAAGACAATTTTTACAAAAAAAACAATAAAAGACACTGTCGTCGTGGCGGAGGGGCACAATGGTGTGACTGTAACGCGATGGTAGTGGATTCGATCCCCACTCGGTCCCCCGAATGTATTATTATTTATGAATATTTTCATTTCATAAAGTCCGGCGTTGAGTTTTGCCATTGCCTTTGCCAACCCTGCTACATGCAAAATGCAGCGTGAAACTAAAAAAACATTTTTTTCTAAGCTTTTGCTTTATATCCTTAGGAAAAATGTATAGTACAAATAGACTAAACATTCTATAATTTAGCAGGTAAATAGAATGCGAGTACAACTGTGTATAGCAACTCAAGTGTAGTGAAGTGTTAGTGTCGAAACGTGGCGCGAGGATGCGGAAACGACGTGCGTGACAGAGCGACTCGGATGCGTCGAGGCAGCGTATACAGTGTGAGCGAGGGTGTGGAGCGGTGCACGTGTAAAAGGTAGGTTTTTGATTAATTTATTGATATTTAATTGAAACTAAGATTATTATAATAAAATTATTTTGCGAGGCAAGTCGTGGTGCAGGGGCACGTGCGACTGTAAAAGCGATAGGTTTTGAGATTCGATTCTCACTCTAGGAAATGAAATATTTAATGCTTTCATTTCCTCGCTCTGGCAAAGAAAGCTAAATGGTGTAGTAAGACGTAATGCCTCCAGAATTCAGCGGAAGTGGAGAGTGTCTTAACTCTTGGTTTTCAGGTTCCCTCTGGCTACCCTGCTACGTGCGGGATACAGTTTTAAGTTAAAAAAATATTACACACCAACGACCAGTCCTATGAAAACTGCCAAGTGAAATTTAGATTGATCCACCTAATAATGTTACCAGAAGGTAAACAGTTTATACGTGCAAAATGAAACAAAAGTCAACATAGATTTTGATATCCTAAACATTATGATGGAAAAAGATAATTATAAACACTATTATAAGTTCCATTAACTACTAAAATTATAATGAACGCTTTAAACCTGTTGTTCCGGAGAATTCATTTGACAGCATGTAAGATTTTACCTGCGAGAAAATAGTTCTCGCGTTCTAATGGTACAATGAAATTAATAGCGGTCGCACTTAAAAAATATCTAATGGGGTTTTTAAAAGAAAATAATGACGAGAATGTTGTAACAATAAATGTATCGTTGCCTTCTGTATTGGATGCTGTGAACTGCAGTTCGTATAAAGTATTTTATTTAATTATATTTTAAAATAACCAAATACTGATGAGCTTGGAGCAGTGCCTGGGACTTGTGACCTCAGGAGTAGGTTTAAGGACCCCTTACTGATTTAAGCACGCGCCTTCTCTGCTCCAGCCCAATATAGCAAATTACCTCAAATTAATAATGTTCTGCCGTTTTTTAATACATTTCTTTACAACATGGCTGCCTGTCAAAGAACAGTGTTGCCATAGCACGTTTGCTATGACATATTACAGACTATTGTTATCATCGGTAAATATAGCAAGATAATAGTAATTCTTGAGGCATTGTTTGTTGAAAGGCGAAACTCAACGCAGCGCTTTACCTGCTTATTTTTTTAAAAATAATTATTAAGTAATGTAGCATGTAGTATATTATTTATTTTATTCTTTACGCATCTACCGCATTTTTTAAATTTGAGCGTGTAAAGGAGTCGCCTTATTCTATTACTCCTCCTTACGTCTAGACAAATACCTACACAGAGTTTTATCAAACGAAATTGGGTAATAGAAACATTTTTTATACAACCAAGTCTTCAAGCGCTATTTTGAATTCTAAAAAAACTATAGTCTAACGGTGCAATGCAAAAAATAAAATATATTTTTTTTTATTACATATTACAACAATACTAATATATTTTTTATGGACAAAGATAAGCCAAACGAGCCTACGGGTCAGCTGACCCGTAGGCTCGTTTGGCTGGTATCACCGCCGCCTACGACCCCTTGTAACACCAGAGGAGTTACACGTCGCTTGCAGCCCTCGTAGAGACAGACGGTCTTTTTAAGGTACCCAGATCGTATCTACCTGGAAACACTGCCACAGGTAGGCCATTCCACAGTTGCGTGGCGCGTGGAAGGAAGTTTCTATTAAACCGCATAGTAGTGGACTTGTTAACGTTACCAATTCACATTTAAAATTAACGTTAATTACCGGTAATTCCATACATATACTTAAGTATATTTGATAGCGATACTTGGTAACTTAACGGAATAATATTGCGGAATAATAAGGTTAATATTGCGTTAAATCTTAACGTAAAATTTAGTGTTATTTCGAAAGAAGCGATAAAAGTAGCGGTATAAATCATCTTTTTAATTTGTTACTTTATGCGACGTTGCCGTTGTGTACAAGTTACATACAATACAAGTCGCCGATCGACGTAGCGTCACCCGCGCCCCGCCGTTTACGCATTGTCGTACGCTGTTGCCTTTTCGTTTGTTGTTATCTCAACTTGCATCGCAGTCGCACGCGCTTACATTTTTCTAACCTACTTTCGCTTATTTATTTAAGTTTTATTTTGCTACCATTGCTGATTTTGTTAAAAGCAAAGATGGGGCGTACAATATTAAATGCCTTCTACAGATATTTTGAAGCAAACGATGACAACATTTCGACTTGTTTAATGACAGAGTATAGAAAAAAATTAAAGGTAAGTTTTGAAATACTTAATTTTTTATATATGTATACATACATATAGATTACCGCCATCAATAACTGGTAAGCGTTACTTGTTTACTTCAAAAAAAAAATGTTAAATTGTGAACATTAAACTAAAAGTATATAAGCTTCATGTTAATATTTAATGATTTAGCACAATATGTTTTTACATGCTTTTATTTTTTTCACTTGTATGTTGTCTGTCTGTCTGTAATCAAATTTTGCAAGTTAAATCCTCTTCCCAGTTTCCGATTGAGCTGAAATTTTGCATGCATGTATAAATCGGATGACAATGCGATATTATTATGATATAGAGGTGATCTGATGATGAACCTGGAAGGTGGCTATAGGAACTTCGTAATTAAACGACGCAATCCCATCGAGTTTGAGCTCGTTTGATTCATCTTGGCGAGTATTTCGATACTGAATGATAACCAGGGTCTAATAATGAAGCTGGAAGGTGACCATAGCCCCTTCGAGTTCGAGCTCGTTTGATTCGTCTTGCTAACCAGGGAGTATAACTAATCACAATCTTGAATTAAAAATACTAAAAAGTTCAAAACAAAATTAAAGAAAAAAAAACCTTTTTAAAAACAAGCTTTTATTATTTGTTAAAAAAATGAAATAAAAAATTCAAAATAAATTAACTTTACACCTTAATTAATAAATCTCCCCGCTTTTATTACAGTACCAATTTTATCTCTATCTCTATATATAATAAGACAGTAAAAATATTCTGTCTGTACATTTAGTAATTTTGACTGAAATGGATAGAGGGACACTTAAAAAGAATAATAGAAAGCAAAAAGATTTTTTTTGAATTTCTTGTCTGTCTGTCTGTCTGTCTGTCTGTCGACATATTTCTGTCCGCATTTTTCTCTGAAAGTACTGAACCGATTTACTTCAAAATTTCACCAATTGCTTTGTTTTAACTCAACTTGAGTACTAAAGTTTAGTTCATCAAAATAGGTTCATTAAAAAAAAAGTTATCGTCATTTGAATGAACTCAAGGCATTAGTTTGCCTGCGAATATTATATAGCAATCGCGCTGGTATTACCCTGGCTAAAGAATGACATTCGAAACGTCTGGGTTATATGACTGTTGATAAAAATATATATTTTTGAAGCACTATTATATAATATTTTATATAATAAAGTAAGCAAAGTTGAATTGTTAGTGACCAGTGAGTTAGATTACCTTCATAAATCATAACAGTTAAGTTTAAGTCGTAATTAATTCAACCGGCCGGTCGTGGCGCAGCGGCACGAGGTGTGACTGCAAAACCGACTGGTTGTGGGTTCGATCCCCACTCGAGGAGATGAAATATTTACTTAAATTTATATTTTCATTTCTTCGCTCTGGTGTCGAGGTTAAGCGCGGCGTTGAGTTCTGCCACTCAACACGCAATGCTTCCAGAATTCGGCAGTAAGTGGGGAACGGAGTGTCTTAACACTAGGTTCCCTCTGCCTACCCTGCTATGTGCGGGATACAACGTGAAGCTAATTTTAATTTATTTTAATTCAACACAGAGATAAAGAACGATCTTGAAAGAAATATCAAGTAAATACAAAGATATTTTGGTTGGTTCGTTCATATAATATATGTAACTAATTTAAAAACTGTACAGGAGTTAATATGCAATTAATACAATTATTTTACAAAGAATATTATGAATCCTACAACCTAAATTAAATTATTCACTGACATCAGCCAGCACATTTAACAGAGTTTTAGAATTATGATGAGACGTATATTATATAGGTAAAAAGAACATAAAGTTACAAAAATATATACGTGTAATACATAATTAGCTTTATGTATATTTTATAAATATCAAATATCAACAATGGTCGTATTTTTTTATTTGAAACAATCAAAAATTCTTTGACGGTAATGTCATAAAAAAAATCATATTAGAAGTCGTTATAGTTGTCAATCGATTGTGCTTATTAAATCAGTAATCATGTATTTTAAGCGGGCGAAGCCGTGGGCGAGCCGCTAGTAAATAATAAAAGCGTGTTACATTTTGATTTTGAACGAAAAGATTTTGTTGAATGTTCTTAATTATACTATCAATTAAATTGTTTATGATTGAATGTATCAAACTGTTGGCAAATGGAGCATTTTAAAAGTATTATAAGTAGTATGCGGGCGAAGCCACAAGTATGCCGCTAGTCGACTATAAATGTAAAGACGTAATTCAAGATTTCTTTTGCAGAATCAGATATTTTTATTTCTATTTTCGTTTTAAACTTTCTATATTTTAAGAGTTTGAATTTCTCAGTCAACCACTACAATTCGTGCGAAAGTTACCTTTCAACAGTCGGCTACATACTAAGTATATTTACTTCCCTAACAAATATCTTAGGGTCCAAAAACATTTAGGAAAACATATAATGAGACATCATATAAATTACAATATCAGAGTCATGTTATTGTCTAAATCACCTTTTTTGATTAGTAGGTATATGTATGGAAGGCAATCTCATTTCCTACCCAATCTTCGACTTCGATCCACTTGAAGATCCTCTTATCAATCTCCTGAGTAAGTAACATGTGTTATATTTTTCCAGCTTGGCAAATTAAGCTGTATGGCAAAATGAACGTGCTTGTATTTTCTATACATTCAACGTATCGTTTGTGTGATTGAAGCTTGCATTCAGTTTGAGTATCTTTGTGTTGGTGCACAAGAAGAGGCTTGATCTTTGGTTTTGATTTAATAATGTGCTAATTCTAATTGTTCTTTGTATTTTTTTTTGCTGTTTTAACTTACTTATAATAAAATGCATTATTGTATATGTAGCTTTATATCCCTTTTTATTTTTCGTTTAATATGTTCAGTTCTAACTTAAATATTTTACTGGGTGGGTTTTTTTAACTACATTTATGAGACGACATAAATATAGTCTCTGTTCTTATTCTTAATACTATATTACTTACAGTTTATGTTGCATGTTTTTTATCTATTGCAGACACATCTGGCGCAAATTTATTAAAACACTTAAAGCATATGTATAAAGATTTATATAAAGAGGTCATAGAAATTAATAATAGTCGAAAAGGTATTGATATACACAATAAATCGACTTTTGTTTCTAATACAAAAGCATTTCTGCAAAAATTTGCTGACTATGATACCTGGAAACACCACAACAATAAGTGCCACAAATGTTAAAGAAAGTGTGCGCTTACTAGCTATGGAAAAAAGAGAAGAATTAGCTGTAACGTTGCAAAATAAAATTATATCAATCATGTGGATATTGCTTCACTTGCGTCGATAAGCTTTATGGGGATAAATTGTCAGTATGTATCGGAGGGATAGATTATATAAAAAAAATAGGATTCATTGAATTTTTTCAGAGCCATACTTCAGACCATCTCAAAGATTTATTTGTACACAATCTTCAGCGGTTTCGTATTGACACAGAAATGCATAAGAAAATATATTGCATTACTACCGACAATGGTGCTAATATGATCAAAATGGACAAACTTGCTAACGAGATATACACTGCACAGGCTGGTTCGAGCTTAGAAAACACAGACATCTGTCAGTTAAATCTTTCTTATTTGAAGTATGAAAATTCAGATTGCTATGATAATGTAGAAGAAATATATACTACACAAATAACATAAATTTTTAGAACACAGTTTGCACTAATGACTGGAGCAAATACTAATTATAAAATTGGAATAGTAAGATGTGCTGCACATACTGTTCAGTTAGCGCTACGTGATGCTTGTGATGATGAAGCCTTTTGTAATACAATATCAAGTTTTAGAGAAGTTGTACGACGTCTACGCACACCACAGTTAATAAGAATTTTATGGGAAAATTACAAAAACGTGCCTAAATTAGACTGCTCTACCCGATGGCATTCTGAAGATGTAGAAAGTCTGCTATCATTGAGAGATATATGCTCTACTCAACCAACTGATGCTCGCCTTCATTTATCAAATTCTACATAGGATTTTTTAACAGAAATTGTGAAATCATCGACTCCTGCAAAACATTTAACAAAAACACTCTAAAAGTGGAACAACTAACAGTCAGGGATTCTATCTTACATGGATGGTGTGCCAACTCAAGTTAACTAAAATAAAGATCAGACTCTCCGATAAAATTGTCACTTCAATGATAGAAAGACAAAAACTTTTATTTGAAAATGAAGTTTTTATTAATGGAATGTTCTTAGACCCAAGAGTTAATACCGTTTTAACACCAATGCAACAAAAAAAAAAGCAAAAGATAACTTTATTCTGCAATACATACCAAATTTTGAATTAGAGGAATCAAACAAAGAAAATAAAATAATAACTGTAACGCCCATTGCACATCAACAGATAAACATTCTGAAGCCCAAATAGAACTAGATGATTTCTTAGGTTCAAGTTATATTCGTATATATAGAGATGATCTTAACGCATGCTAAATAGCATACAGCAATCATTAGATGCATTTTTAAAACAGGCACTTCTTCAGTCTACAGAAAGTGTTTTAAAGTACTGGGTAAGATCACGTCATAAATTTCCACTTTTGTATAAATTATCTTCTATCGTACTAGCAGCACCAATGACCCAAGTTAATGTAGAAAGGTTGTTTTAAAAAAAAATCAGCTTCATGCTGTACCGCGCACACAGCAGGGTCGGCAGAGGGAACCTAGTGTTAAGACACTCCGTTCCCCACTTTCTGCCGGATTCTGGAGGCATTGCGTGTTGAGTGGCTGAACTCAACGCCGTGTTTTACCTCGACACCAGGGCGAAGAAATGGAAATATAAATTTAAGAAAATATTTTATCTCTTCGAGTGGGGATCGAACCCACAACCAGTCGGTTTTACAGTCACACTTTGTGCCGCTGCGCCACGACCGGCTTCTTTTTACCGGCCTTGTTTTCTACTCTGAAATTCGTTGTATCTAATTACAGACTCTTAATGAAGGACGACATCATTAAAGATTTACTATTTATACGCAGTAATAACAATTTTAATAAGTAGCTTGTAAGCTATTAATAAAAATGTAATTCAACTTAATAGAGAAAATTAGATATCACGAACTTGAGTCCTTGGTGCAGTCAGGACTCTTTTAAAAAAGTATCTAGTGATTTCTGTACTTTTTTAGTTTTTTTATACTATACTGTAGTTTTTTAGTTTTAGTTACTTGTAGTTTTTTTAATTGTTTTCCTGGTCACACTAATTGAAAGAAAATACTAGATATACATTTTTTAAATAATATTATTATTGTTATTTATGTATATTTAGAGATAATAAATTGTTTAAATTATAAATATATTTTTTCTCGGACTACCCATAAATAAGCCGATTTCAGGCCAGTCGTAGTGCAGGAATGAGTGAGTGTGTAGCCCTACCTCCATATTTAGGTTCGCTTTAGTGATAGGGTCAGCATCATCGGTTAATTATTTATTTCCGTCTAAATATTTATTTATGCCGGTAATTGTTCCAACGTTTCTTCCTTACACTTTTCTTATCTCATTATAAAGATGAAATGTATGCACATGGGTGTACTCATTTTCGTAATGCCAAACTTGTGCCAAAAAAGATTGAAATGATTTAATGAATTCAGGTATATTATTCCTTCCCTGAAAATTCTGTCAGTTTTGGCAGTCTGAGAGCTAAGTAGAGATTTGGTGAGGTTATCGCACAATTACCACGGCGACCCATTTCCATAGCGTGGCGGTCGTTAGATCTAAAAGATTTCTTGGCCACTTGGGAAGTAAGGATCGTACAAAGTAGAAAAAAAAAGCACGGGAAAGCACTAAAAAGCATCGAAACGATTGAAGCAAAAAATGCAAAAATCATTAGACAAGATTCAATGACAAACAACAAAAAAAAAAAACAACTGACACATCTGTCATTTAAAATATAATCTTTCTTTCTTATTATTTTATTATTCTATTATTTTACTTGGACTTAATTAAAATTAACAAATATTTTATTTTCGTAGTACTATAAGATATCTATGATATCGATGAAGGATCTAAAACTATTTTTCTAATTCTTTTCCGCTTCTATACTCGATTCATTATGGCATGAGACAAAATGTAAACAAAAAAAATCTGTTTCTCAAACTTTATTGCATTTTTTTATTTGTATTTAATTTATTTAACGTGGAGTTTTGTATATACAGCATTATTGCTTGTTGTGCTTGAATGTTATATATAAAATATCTTTGTATAAAATAAGAATAGCAAAAAAAATAAAATGAAAATGTACAAGTTTTACTAAAAGTTACGTAACTATTAGAATAATAAAACTTAATATATCTATTATTCAATTATTTATCAGAAACCGGAGGATTCTGAGGAACTTTCACCAACATTAATGACGAAACGGTCCACCATTATCTATTAAATGAACTATTTTTTTTCATCTTTTGCTCTTCTTTTATCACATGGTCAATTCAGCATTGCCAAGCTTCTATTGTTGTATTTTTTATTGCATCGGCTAGTAACAATTGAATTTCATGCAACTTAAAGCTTTTATTATTCATGTCAAAGTGCAAGCGTTACTTGGTCCAGATTTACTCATTGTTCTAAAGTACGGGTATATAAATATCAAAATAACAAAAACAATACAAAATATAACAAAAACTTAAACTTAACAAAACTTTTAAGTTTCTTACTTAAAAAAAAACAAGGATAATAAAAATAACAACTGATTCATGGACATTCAATGAAAATAACTGAAAATGGTGGATATAATCTGACGGACGACAAAATGTTCTAATATTAATAATATAATAACAATAATGTTCTAATATAAATATTAATTACGACATATAATTTATTTTTATAGTACTAAAATGTGTCTGAAGTTTGAGAAGAAGTTGACTTTTAGGTGTTTTTAATGTACATGACATATTTAAAAAATATTATTGAAAATAAAAAAGAACCGGGTGCATACCAACATTTTTAAATTTTAAGTTAAAATATTCCTGGCTATTTAGTTATTTTTTATTATTGTTCTTTTTACTTACTTTTCGTCTTCGTTTCTTTTAACTTATAATAATGACTTCTTTTTATTTACTATTATATATATATACAGTGTGCAATTTTATAAAATTTGAAAATATAAATATTTAAATTATATTACGAAAATAATTGTATATTTTAGGATTGAAAAAATTATGAATTTTGTAAAAAAAATGTTCTCCGCTTTACTGGTAGTCTATTTCAATTATAAGATAGATAATATTATAATAAATTTTAAGGCGATTTACAGTGTGATCAGCGAATTAATACTTAAACATATATTTTTTAATTAATATAATAACTCCATCAAGCCTGTCATGTAAAAGAACCTTTTTTTGACATATTTACCTTTTATCTCATGCCTTAGTGAATCGATTATAGATCATGAATTAAGCTGATGTTTGGTGTTCTAAAATTGAAAAAATCACCATTTTTTTAGACTATATATATCTCAACTCTTTACATTTGGGCCATTTCAGTGAATAAGAATAAGATTTATCATGTAAATATGAAATGCTTAGATATACGTGACCAGGGTTTATTTGCTAGAAATATTTTGTTTAAAATATCTTATAGTATTTTTTTAACTATAAATATATTTTACGGCGCGGACGTGCCGTGAGACAGGACTAGCCTCGTCAACTCTTACTGACCACTAAGCCCTACAAAGATGCTAACAACAGAAATAAGTTGTAACAAGCGTATAAATGTTTCGAAGTAACTTGATGAGAACGTATGGCTTAGTGGTCAAAGCGCCTCGTCGGTTTCCAGGTGGCGCAGGTTCGAGTCCCGCTACGTTCAAATTTTTACGTTTTCTAAATAAGTACAAGATATTTAACTTTGAAAAACCAGCCCCGGTGACAAGTTAAGAAAAATAATACAAAAAATTATAAATTAATTAGTTACGTTCCATCTCCACATATGTACGCGGTATCGACCACTCGTCAAAACCCGCTATTATTGTTTAGAGTTTTATTTACTTTGTTACGTATGTGACAATAAAAGATGTCACTTAGCGTAGGAAAAGGTTTTCCTGGATATAAGGTTTTACCTTTTTATCTTACATTTTTCACATTTTTAAACGCTTGCGTGACTTAACTTTTACTGTGTTCTATTTTTTTTGTGTATATTAAATATACTGCGAAAGAAATATAATATATAAAATAAAAGGAAATAAAATAGATATTTAAAAATCCTAATATATAACCTAATAAAATCTAACCTAAAAATACTAATACTATAAATGTGAAGTTTTAAATTAACTCTATAATTTTAGTTAAATTGTATGCGGAGCGGCTTTCTTGGCTCATTTACTGTCTACGGGATTACAGCTAGCCTACGGCGCGCTACACGTGTACGCACTCCGACACCTCGGACCAGCTGCCGACCACGCTGGTGAGTTATCTATATGATTTATGCTCCAAGATTACTTAATGAGAATTTAACGATTATGTTGAGACCAGTTAGGCCTCGCAGGCCATGACAGGTTATGAGTTCTATTTCAACTCGAGGAACTGAAATATTTAATTTTTCACATTCCTTCTCTCTGTGTCGAGGCAAAGGGTGGCAACAGATAATGCCTTTAAAATTCAGTGGATAGTGGAGAGCGGAGTGTCTTAACACTATAATTTTAATTGTTTAATTTTAGTACTACCCTGTGACATTCGGGATACTGCGTGAATTTGAAAAAAACAATAATGAGTATGCTTTAATTATTTTCTTGTACGAAAAAGTTTTGTACAAGAAAGTCATATTTTATGAGCAACATGCAACCTTACTTTTTGCTTTTTTATTTTTAATGCAGGTTAGCCCAAAGTTTATCTTTGAATATTTTTTTTTGTATTTAATAATAAACTGATAAGCGTTTTATGAAATTATTATAAATTTACTCTCATATGAAAATATGTTTTTTTTTCTTTTATACTTGTAAAAAATAATAAAATATCTAAAATATAATAAGATATTGTTTTAATTTGTAAATAACTTTTAATTTCCGCTTACTATTAATTAAATGTTCTTATATAATTTTCCGGATATGTTAATTACTCGATTTTCTATTTTAACTTCATAATCATAACAAAGGCTGGTCACTCTGGCACGAAATCCATTATATACCTACTATTACATTCAATACACATACTAGTAGTGACGATTGTTGTACCGCATGTTAATACAGCTTGCGGTAAAGCTAATCACTTCATTAGCTAAGGCACGTCTCCATTTTACTCTCTGTTCATACATTTTCATATATATTTTATTCTTATAAATATAAAGAAATCAAACACATCCAGGCTAACATATTTCTTCCAGAGCAAAATACTTTTAAGATTGTACAATATCTATCTTAAATTCAAATACAATATGTTATTCTAGAGAACATCTGTCTTCTTCCGCTCCGAGTCTAAAAAGTGTATCTCGAATTTTCCGACCACATAAGCGTAATTTTAGTAGTGTCCATTGGTGGTAGTTCTATAAACTAATATTCAAAAATATCTTTTAATTAAACAAAGAGGTCGATTTACATTTTTATAACGAATTATTGCGAATATCAAAACTATAAATGTAAAATCATTACATATATATGTATATAAAAATAATTAAAATATGTTTGTAGCGCTGTAGCGCACTCATAGTGACTTGTGACTTCTAATATAAAATCACTATTAAAGCTCTCAAGCTGTGCCGTTTTTACAACATTTTTTATTGTTACTCTACTCCTATTGGTCGTAGCTTCATGTAATATAGCCTACAACCGTCCTCGATACACGAACTATCCAATACAAAAAGAATTTTTGAATTCGCACCAATAATTCCTGAGGTTATCGCGTTGAACCGAACACATTCTTCCACTTTACAATATTAGTACAGATTTCAGAACTTTTCATCATTTTCGGCGGAAAGTGGGGAACGGAGAGCCTTAACACTAGGCTCCTTCTGCCTACCCTGCTGTTTGCAGGATACAGCGTAAAGCTAATTTATTAGAATCTCATACAACATTTTAGATGTATTTTTTTATGTTGCCTTATTAATTTTAAAAGATTTTTTTTATATTTACATTTCGAAAATCAAAAAAATATTTTAAATAGAAATCTACAAAGAGTTGCTACAATATTTCGGATGGCTAGCTTTATGATAACATCTTCACTAAAGATAGGATTCGGTGGACGTGCAAAATTACTCACTGAATCCCATTTTGAAGGGATCAAACTACAACATTCTAAGCAATAGTAAGCCTTATCGTAACGTACCAAAGTCCATATAATAAGAAAATCAATATCTGTTGCGACCACATCTACTGTCTTGAATGTTTATAGCCGGAATTTCCTCGTCTCAACTTCCTCTCGTGGAACTTAAGCGTATGTTCCTGTAAATTTGGGAAACTATAGGCAAGCGTATAAACAAAGCGATAGATATCTTATATGCTTAATATCGATCATATCATAATTATGAAATGTAACTGAAAGAGACATGGATTTTTATACTTGTTTTATGAACATAAAAAAGAGTTACTTTATTTCTTCGTTAGGACGGAATGCAGTTGGTTTGGGCACGTGAAGAGAATGAGTGATGAAAGAATAGCAATTTCTTTCGATTTCTTTGTCCTTCGAAGACACAGTAGCGATGAAACTGGAGGCTAGTTACATAAAAAGAGGATACTCCGGAGGGCGTTGTATGAAGAGGTCCTTGAGGAGGACAGTGGACGAGGCGAAAAAGATATGCAAAGATCGTAGCGTTTGGCGCTCTGGTCCATTTTCTCTGGCTATTCCCTTAGAGATAAAGATTCAAAATTTAAAAAGCAGTCAGGTTTTTAAATTTTGAAATTAAAAAAAAAACCTTACTGCTCCATAGTTCATTGTTTGTTTTACTATTTGCTCCATTTAATATTTAACCAATGTAAAACATTAAAGAGGTTTTCGTTTGATAGGGTATATACAGGGTGGAAGCGTCAGCACTCCTTTTACTGGAACAGCATATAGGATAAAATATTTTAAGCCCATACCTAAAGAAATGAATCAAGATACCTCAACAGCTTAGACGTAGGATTTTTTTTTATTCCACGATGTTTATCCATACCTGTATTTCGTGTGACGCAGTTACGCATAGATACCAATAACCTAAATACATAATATTACAAAAATACTACTGAAGGTTGAACAACTTTGAACTTTACCGCCAACAACTACGACTCAATTTCGAAATGAGGCGTATGCTGCGTTTTCCCTTTGATAAGTTTACATATGCGTGCATCGTTCTTGACAAATAGCGTTTCATTTTACAACGATAATTTTATGTTTTCATTTTTGAGAAAAAAGAAAATTAATTGTATTAGGCTTTTATAGAGTAGTTAAAACTGTGGTTTCATTTAGAGTGGTGCTGATAAAAACACTTTGTATACCCCTTGAGTGGAGTAATATAACTTATTACATTGTTAGCGCCGACTCTAAAATTTCTTTGGTGTACACTACACTACTTCAAGAATTTTTCGTCGGTTTCCTTTTCTATAAAAAAATAATGTTTATTTAGGCATTCTTATTACTTCAAAGGCATGAGGTAGGCATTTAAGTAATTTAAGTCTCAGTATCAACACTTTTTAAATGAGGTAAATATATCTACTTAAACATGAACATTTTATGTAAGTTCGAAGGTATTTAGTTCTTATTGATTCGGTTCAAACAACAAACTACTAGCAATATTCGATTCAAATGTCTGTGAAATTATGTTTTCGCAATTCAATTAAAAGCTCCCGCTGGTCGTTAAGATCGATATTTGTTTCTGTAAATTTTCTACTACTGATGAAATGTTGTTATGTGTAACTAACATTAGCAAACATACATATGTGTATTAGAATAAAACCCGAATAATTGCCGCAGTTTGTCAAAAGATAGTCTAATAAAAAATATGTATTTATTAACAACAATGGTTCATTTATACTAAAACAAAGGTCTTTTATCTATTATGTAAGCCTATTTTATTTATTTAGGCCGCCGTGGCCCAGGGGCACAAGGCACTGTTGTGGGTTCGATCCCCACTCGAGGAAATGAAATATTTATTTTAATTTATATTTCCATTTCTTCGCTCTGGTGTCTGATGCAAAGAACGGCGTTGAGTTCCGCCACTTAACACGCAAAATTCGGCAAAATGTGAAGAAAGGAGTGTCTTAACACTAGGTTGCCTACCTTGCTGTATGCGGCATGCAGCGTGAAGCTGATTTAAAAAAAAAAAACAATTCAATTCAACTCAACTCGACTCGACTCGACTCAATTTAATTTAATAAAAGAACCATGCCTTCTTCTGATCTCCTGCCTATCAACTTCAGTAGCGAGAAAATCACCACCACTCAACACGTCATGCATCAAAAAAATATTTGGCTAAAAGTGGAAAACAAAGTGTCTTAACACTAGGTTTTCTCTGCCTACAGAGATAAAGAGTGAATCTGGTTTTAACTTTTTTATTTATGAACCGATTGAAATAAACCAAATACTAAAAGTTGTATTGAAGCAAACTTTCCTTAAGTTTGCTTCAATACAAAAGTGTACTTAAGTCAGTTAAGGCGTTTCTGAGATTAGAGTGAACAAACGCACAGACAGACAGACAAACCGATTAAGTTCTATTACATTGTTAAATGCCCGTAATAACTTTTTTTTTAATATATCTTGATGTACCGACACCGTAAGTATTGATAAGTTGTTTTTTTTTCAAACATTCAATTGAATATTCTTTTGGGCACTACGAAAATGCAACTTAAGGTTTTAATAACTTGTACATTAGAAATCATAAGTGCTTTGCAAACATAAATTATATATTAAAACACGAACGTGATTCAGTGCATTAAGTAAATAATTCACTAGTTTAAGCGGGTGAAGCCGCGAGCGGGTCGCTAGTAGCTTAATAAAGTTTGGTGAAGTTGTATTGCGAAGGATGTAAATAGACAAGCCAGCGGCAGCAGTAGGCCTCCCACTAAAGCGGCGATTTTTCACTTACTCATCACTTAACAAAGGAGTTTTGTATAAAAATTATTGTATAAAGTTTCGTTGGTCTCGCAATAATATTTTATTTTTTCTAATTTTTTTTCCAGCTTCACGCTGTATCCCGTATGTGACAGGGTAGGCAGAGGCAGTCTAGCGTTAATACAATCTACTCTATGGAAAGAATGTTTTCCGCTCAATTCTTGAAGCAACGCGTGTTGAGAGCCTGAGATCAACACCGCGCTTTGCCTTTTGTTACCAGATTAGAGAAATGAAATTATTAATAAATAATCATTCGGTTCCCCGAGTGGGAATCGAACCCACAACCGTTACTTCTACAGTCACACCTTGTGCAACTGGTCTAATTAGTTTGCGAAAATATACATTGTTATTTGGAAATATTTTTTCTTATAATTAAGCCGAACCATTGCTCTAGTTAACACAATAGCGGTTTACTTATTGTCTTGTTAATAATATGGTAGCTTTGTTTCGTATAAGATAATTTATAATTCTAGATTTACTTATGTGTTTGCTCTTAAACGGTGGATAAGACCGTCTGAATACAATTCAAGTTGGGCTAATCTATCTTAAATAGTTTACTCAATTAATATAATAATATCATATCTTAAGTCGGTACTGCTATGAACAAAGGTGATTTAAATGGAATATCATTAAGAGTGACTTATATGTCGTCAAACTTATGGATATGGATATATAATGTACGATTACTTGAAGGATTAATGTAATAAGTAATCTGGTACAAGTATATAATGACTTATGCTTAACTCTTTTTTTTTCTTTTCTTTTCTTTTTTTTTCAGCTTTATACGGTATCCCGGCTTGTAGCAGAGGGAACCTAGTGTTACGAGACTTCGCGCCTTACTCTCTATTGAATTCTGGAGGCTTTGCGAGTTGAGTGGCGGAACTCAACGCCCCGCTTTGACTCGAAAGGAAAATGAAAATATTAAATATTTCGTATCCTCGAGTAGAATTCTAACCCATAACTTGTCGCGGGTACAGTGACACTCTTGTATCCCTGCACCACGACTGGTCTTAATTAATTACTTATTTACAATAACGTTAATAATTTTTATTAACGTTATTGTAAATAAGTAATTAATTAATTATGTTTTAGTTTCGACAAAGAACAGTGAATATATGTCAACCTTATACGTCAACTTGTACTTAGGTACTTCTATAGTGTTAAAGAGAGAGTCCGAAAATCTACTGTTATCTTAGTATAATTTGTTTGAGCCCCAATACTACAGCTTGTTAGGGACTCGACTCAATTCAAAGCAGTTGTGACAAATTTATTGCACTCTATATACCGCTCTACCCTCAAAGGCAAATTAAACCAAAAATACTAGAACCTCTTAATATTCGGGGCGGACCGTGAATCTTTCGAAATTAATTCAATAACTCAACTCAGTTCTCGAACAAAAGTACATCCTATAATAGATGTAATTCCTTATAGTAATTTATCTTATGGAACGTTAAACTTCCCTTTGTTTACACACATTAATTGTCAGGTAGGCCCAATTTAATTTTTTTCTCTTTCAATCATAACGTAGCTTTTAATATAAAGCACTTTTTATCTTCTTTTGTTTGTTATAGTCGAATATTTTATACTTTGTGAATTATAACATTAGGCCAGTCGTAGCGCAGGGGCCCAAAGTGTGACTGTAAAACCGACTGGTTGTGGGTTCAATCTCCACTCGAGGAGATGAAATATTTACTTATATTTATATTTCCATTTCCTCGCTCTGGTGTCGAGGCAAAGCGCGGCATTGAGTTCTGCCACTCAACACGCAATGTTTCCAGAATTCGGCAGAAAGTGAGGAACGGAGTGTGTTAACATTAGGTTCCCTCTGCCTACCCTGCAGTGCAGTGGGATACAGCGTGAAGCTGATAAAAAATATATAACATTACTGGTGTTGCCGCCGTAATCTGGTGTACAAAATGACGATTTATAAATATGAATTTTGCTTAGGTTAGTTTTTGGAATGAATTTGTTTTTTATTTAAATGACACTGTCCATTCTTTACTTATGTGCATATTCTTCAGAAATAAATTTTATAATTTCAAAAGTTTAAAGTTATAAAAATATACGTATTTATTGAATAATAGTAATTTTATAAAAGAAATATTTTAAAAGAGATTATGAGAGTTGTGTACGAGTATATTGCAATTAAATTCAACAACATGTTGTTGTACGATGGATATATCTAACAATAGCTTCACGGTGTGTCCCTCACATAGCGGTATAGGCATAAGGAGCCCGGGAAGCTATCCAGGCACTCATATATAATCATTGAGACACTTCCATTTCGGCTAAGGTGGGGTCGATTTTCAGTTTAGTAACGGAACTCAACGCCGCGCTTTGCCTCATTGCCAGAGCAAGAAGAAAATGAAAATATTAAATATTTCGTTTTCTCTAATGACCCACTTATATTTATATTTACTTATATTTAACCCACAACCTGAGTGAGTCGCGTCGCGTTTACAGTCACACGCCTGTGCCTCAGTAAGCTCAAAAATTAATAAAACTTTCCTATGAATGTATATAATGTTTCAATAATGCTTTTAAATAAAAAGCCCGAAACAAATCTTAAGAGTTTAAATAATTTTATTTTAAATGAGTAGTAATAATATATTTTTTTAATTATTATTATTTAAGATAACAAAGATAAACTACCAAAACAAGAGAAAATACGTGCATGATTTATTTTATTTACCAAAGAAAAAATCAATAAAAGCGACGATAGACGAGATTGATTTACAAAATTAATATATACCAGGTACACGTAAAATCTGTCAAACAAAGGAATAATTCGCTCTTGCCCTTATAAAGCCAATATAAATATTAACATACTTTCCATATCAAAGAATCTTTTATCTTTTGTTATTTGTTTTTAATTCCCTCTTTACATAACTTTTTGACCTAATTATTATTATTTTGAGTTGATATATGAAATATATAAAAACGTAAGTTAATTTAATTTTGTCCAGGCCAATCGTGGAGTAATCAATCTCTATGCGTAATCAGTATCTATGCGTGACTGCGTCGCACGAAATACAGGTATGGATAAACATCGTGAAATGAAAAAAATCCTACGTGTAAGCTGTTGAGGTATCTTGATTAATTTCTTTAGGTATAGCCTTAAAATATTTTATCCTATATGCTGTTTCCGTAAAAGGAGTGCTGACGCTTCCACCCTGTATATACCCTATCCAATGAAAACCTCTTTAATTTTTTACATTGGTTAAATATTAAATAGAACAAATCGTAAAACAAACAATGAGCAGTAAGTTTTTTTTTATTTCAAAATTTAAAAACCTGACTGCTTCTTAAATTTTGAATCTTTATCCCTAGGGGAATAGCCAGAGAAAATTGACCAGAGCGCCAAACGCTACGATGTTTGCATATCTTTTTCGCCTCGTCCACTGTCCTCTTCAGGAACCTCTTCATAGAACGCCCTCCGGAAGATCCTCTTTTTATGTAACTAGCCTCCAATTTCATCGCTACTGTGTCTTCGAAGGACAAAGAAATCGAAAGAAATTACTATTCTTTCATCACTCATTCTCTTCACGTGCCCAAACCAACTGCATTCCGTCCTAACGAAGAAATAAAGTAACTCTTTTTATATGTTCATAAAACAAGTATAAAAACCCATGTCTCTTTCAGTTACATTTCATAATTATGATATGATCGATATTAAGCATATAAGATATCTATCGCTTTGTTTATACGCATGCCTATAGTTTCCCAAATTTACAGGAACATACGCTTAAGTTCCACGAGAGGAAGTTGAGACGAGGAAATTCCGGCTATAAACATTCAAGACAGTAGATGTGGTCGCAACAGATATTGATTTTCTTATTATATGGACTTTGGTACGTTACGATAAGGCTTACTATTGCTTAAAATATTGTAGTTTGATCCCTTCAAAATGGGATTCAGTGAGTAATTTTGCACGTCCACCGAATCCAGACCCAATCCTATCTTTAGTGAAGATGTTATCATAAAGCTAGCCATCCGAAATATTGTAGCAACTCTTTGTAGATTTCTATTAAAAATATTTTTTTGATTTTCGAAATGTAAATATAAAAAAATCTTTTAAAATGAATAAGGCAACATAAAAAAATACATCTAAAATATTGTATGTTGTGTTGTATTAAAGAGATTTTAATAAATTAGCTTTAGCTGTATGCTGCAAAAAGCAGGGTAGGCAGAAGGAGCCTAGTGTTAAGACACTCCGTTCCCCACTTTCCGCCGAATTCTGGAAATATTGCTTGTTGAGTGGCGGAACTCAACGCCTCCCTTTGCCTAGAAACCAGGGCGAAAAAACGGAAATATAAATTTATATATTTTTTTCATTTCTTCGAGTGGAAATCGAACCCACAACCAGTCGCTTGTACAGTCACACTTTGTGCCCCTGCGCCAAGACTGGCCTCAAGGGGGAAGAAGAGAGAGATAAAGACAAAAAAATGATAATTATAATGATATTATATTAATTGAAAAGGTAAGCTTCTAAAGAAATTAACTTACACGAGTGACTTAAAGTAATTCAAAAAATAATCGTTATATCATAGTATTTGCTGAAGATTGATATGTTCATTGAATATAGTCAACAATTTCTAAGACTAATGGCCTTTAGTATACCCAAATAAGATAGCTTTCTGAAATGGATCGCGGTTAATGGATAGTACAAATACTAAACAAACAGGATGCTTTGAATATATCCTTAATTAACCGATTTCAAAATAAGGAGTTCGTCTGTGTTATCAGTTCGACTGTATGTTGTTTATTTTTATTTTGTATTCATTACTCTGCCAACTATGAATGTATTTTGATGATTTTTTTATTATATTATTCGTGTCTTAGAGGTCGCCACCTCCTATATAAATAAATGGCAATTGTTTTTTTGGCATAATTAACACCCATAAAAAGCTATGTGTTAACGTTTTGGATTTTTTAAATTTTATACTTAATATTGCTAACTTTTTTATTTAGGGTTACTGATATGTTACTTAATCACTTATAACTTTCATAACATTAGTGGGCGTCAGCCAAGGCAAAAATAGCAATATTAGAAATCTTCTAAATTTACCGAAAAAAAATAGAAACTATTTAGATTGGCACCGATTTGCAAAATAATTAAATCAATAATTTCTATTTAATATTCAACTTTGAAGTAATTAAAATATTTGTTTATAGGTGGAGATCCCATCGTTTAAAACTGTAGGGATTAGATTTTCTAATGAAACTTATATTTAAGAATGATACATGATAGTAGAATAGATTACACTAGGGTTACCCAAAAAAATCCTGCCGCAATCACCTTTAATTAATGTTTTTCGTAACTCGTTTTTGGAGAAAATTGCACTCATATGTTTTTTATGTGAATCGCACATCATTTGAAAGAAAATCGCATAAGGAATTGGAAAAACAATGGTTGCCAGCTCTCAGTCTGCCGCAAGTCCAAGGTTGCCTGGTTTAAAGAGGTTACTTAATGTGAATATTTGCACTCATGTGTTTTTTTAATGAATTATATATCAAATTAAAGCTTATTTTTTTGTCATCACTAAAACACATGGTTGCCTGGAAAATGGCTGCCGCAAGCAAAGGTTGCCATCATTCGAAATATTTTATTCTGATTCCGTTTGACTGAGAATAGACGATGAAATACGCGATTTGCCTTATGTTTTAAAGTAAAATATTATAAAATAGAAGGTCAATCTTAAAACTAATGTTTATTCTAGATATTTACGTGTTAAATGATGATTACAATCATATTAAGAACATACAAAAAACTATTTAAATATGAAATTATCCTTATTTTTCAAGTGAAATAATGAACCCATGATATTAAGTCTTTGCTAAATCTGTTTTCTAAATACTAATACTAATTTAAATTATCATTTTAAATCGACTAAATTATCTAATTAAATAAATGCTTACAAATATCAATCTATTATAAGGTATTAATTACATCATGTTTCCTTAAGATAATGAAGGGCGACAATTATTGCGTAAGTTTTTTTATTAATTAAGAAAATATGGACAATAATATTTCAATATACTCTCTCTCTCTTTGTCCTCTGCTCGTATGATTTTTTTTCTCGTTTTTTTTTTGATAACGGTTGCCGCAATCTCTTTTTTCTCACGCAACTTTTAAGAATTTGCATTGAAAGAAATATATATGATAGAATTATAATAAATAAAATTAAGTTATCACAAATAAATTCTAAGAAATTTCGACAGTAATGCCGAATAATAAACGCTATTCAAGGTTTATGACCAGAAGTCGGCAAATATCAATTAGTTGTCTACTTTTTACTATAGATAAACATTTTGCGGTGGTATACAAAGCAAACAAAATGCAATAATTTTATTTTCGTAGATGTATTGTTTCTAAATGCAATAACAGTGCAGATGGCCAAATGAGATGTTTTTGAACATATTACTTAGTTACTTACCTTTCCTTTTTTAGTGAAGACGTTTTGAGCTAACATGACAAAAATGAAGATCTGTTTTTTGTGCGAAAATGTGTGTGGAATTTAATAATGAGTCTTAAGTGTAAAATTATGTTGTTGTTTCGCCAAAAAATGATTTTTATATACAGTAACATTTTCTTAAATATTAACACAATGCACGGTTATCACTTGTTACAAAAAGTTCATTGTTGTAAAAAAAAATATAAAGAAGAACCGCACTCGAGGAGATGAAATATTCACTTAAATTTATATTTCTATCTCTTCGTTCTGGTGTCGAAGCAAAGCGCGGCGTTGAGTTCTGCTATTCAACACGCAATGCCTCCAGAATTCGGCAGAGAGTGGGGAACGGAGTGTCTTAACACTAGGTTCCCTCTGCCTACCCTGCTGCATGCGGGATATAGCGTGAATCTGATTTGATTTTTATTTTTCAATTGTTTTCTAATGCAAAACGTAAGTATAATTAATGTTTGATAAGTATAATTAAATTTAATGTTTAATATTATATATTTTTCTCTGAGGACGAAGAGAGAGATTGAGAGCTTATAACGAGGTAATTTTCCATATTTTCTTGATTAATAAATAAAATATCTGCAATAATTGTCAACCTACATTATATTATGAAAATATTATGTAATTAATACCTTATAATAGAACGATATTTGTAAACGTTTATATAATACTAGTGGGTGCGCGCAGCTTCGCCCGCTTATTTGAACCCTTACGGGGTATTTTTAGGAGTCTGAATTTCAAATATTATAAAAATCGGTGCCGATTAAAAAAAAACCCATACAAACTTTCAGCCCCTATTTTGTCCCTTTAGGGTTCAATTTTCTTAAAATCCCTTATTAGTGGATGTCCAGATTACGAAAAAAAACATCTGTCTAAATTTCACGTTTCTACCATCAGCGGCTGTGCGTGCGTCTTACCTCAGTCAGTCAGGTACTTGTTTTATATATATAGATGATAATTTAGTCTTTTTAAAATAACGATTTAAACGAGTATTAATATCTAGAAAACAGATTTAACAAAGACTTAATATCATAGACTCATTATTTCAATGGAAAAAAAAGGATGATTTCATGTTTAAATAGTTTTTTGTATGTACTTAATATGATTAAAATCATCATTTAACAGGTGAACAGCTAGAATAAATATTAATTTTAAGATTGACCTTCTATTTTATAATATTTTACTTTAAAACATAAGGCAAATCGCGTATTTCATCGTCTATTCTCAGTCAAACGGAATCAGAATAAAATATTTCGAATGATGGCAACCTTTGCTTGCGGCAGCCATTTTCCAGGCAACCATGTGTTTTAGTGATGACAAAAAAATAAGCTTTAATTTGATATATAATTCATTAAAAAAACACATGAGTGCAAATATTCACATTAAGTAACCTCTTTAAACCAGGCAACCTTGGACTTGCGGCAGACTGAGAGCTGGCAACCATTGTTTTTCCAATTCCTTATGCGATTTTCTTTCAAATGATGTGCGATTCACATAAAAAACATATGAGTGCAATTTTCTCCAAAAACGAGTTACGAAAAACATTAATTAAAGGTGATTGCGGCAGGATTTTTTTGGGCAACCCTAGTGTAATCTATTCTACTATCATGTATCATTCTTAAATATAAGTTTCATTAGAAAATCTAATCCCTACAGTTTTAAACGATGGGATCTTAGGCCATTAGTTTTTGTTAAAATTTCTTTTTATTTAAATAGCTTTTTAATAGAATACAAATAGAAATACAATTTTTAAACGACATATAACAATTCTGATTTAATTAATTTTATACATATTTTTTTAATCAAAAACACGACTAAATTGGCTTACTCTTTATTATCAACTTATTAAATATCTAATACTTCAACAATTTAAATAAAGAACTGTGTTAATTAGAATATTAGAATAACTTAGTTTCGAGGAGAAATAATTTTCAAGATGAAGTGATTTTGGTAGCGTTAACCAGATTTCACTACAAATTTCCATGCAAATCAGAAATAATAGACAATTTAAATAGGTCAAAGGATTATAGCAAACGTTAGGTTTCATCTATTATGGATTACGGAGTGTAGTGCAGTCGTAGTTCCCCGTACCGATACCGCAACTAGGAAATTCCGTATGTTCCATTATTATTCGAACTATTACTATAGTCGCACGGTTCTGTGGCTTTGTTCTGGCGATTGAGTTAAACTCTGAGTAATTAAATATTGTTCAATCTCTTTGATCACTCACAATACAAACTGATTCAGTAATCAAGTTTCATTTGAATTCGTGAACGAATTTATCTTTTAAAATATTTTTTGACTATATACCTGTAAAAAATCTACTACCTGCGATATTATCTGTGTTAAGCTCAATCAACATTTCATCTATTAACGTAGTATGCACCATACTACAAATATTTAATTTATTCTTTCGTTATTTATTATTTTATTTATTATAATATAAAATTCAATAAATAAAAATGTAATATAAAAACCAATAAGTTACCAAAAATTGCAAATTAGCTACAAAGAATCAACTCTAACGACATTTTATAAAATAGTTATCATACAAATTGTTTCCATCGATCACAGCGTATCACTTCACAAATTGACATAAATCCTATACTCTGTGCCCAAATTTTTTATTATACATAATTACATATATATCAAATATACCGACTAAGCCTCTACCTTCGAGTTGTAAAATTGCTTTGAGGATGACATATTATCTAACTTAGCATATTGCTGACCGTAGACTCGTCTTATCGTGGCCAACCGTTGATGACCTAAGGAAATAATATTATAATTATTGCATTATTTTTTTTCAGGGTTTTGTCAATCAAAATGTATATTTTTAATGGGAGATTTCAATTAACACAAAATAAAACATAATATTGATTTTCCTTCTTAAAAATAAAAGTTCTCAGTCGTTACGCTCTTAACAGAGTGGTGGTGGCTATCATGTAGTCACGTTTTTGGCTTTTGTTATTCTTGCCACAGTTTCACGCCATTTATCTCTGTTCTAGTGCAATTCATGTAATTTGACCTACACCTACAACTGATTTTACTTGGTCGGTATATCGAATGAGTGATCTACCCATTGGTCTGGTACCATCTAATCTGCCTTGCACCACGAGTCGTTCTATGAAGTCCTTTCCTGGGGAGATGTGGTCGAAAAACTTAGGAATGCGGGTTTTTACAACCCACACATTAGAACGGAGTTCTGTCCACGATATCCTGAGCATCTTTCTCCAGCATCATATCTCCAGGGCTATTTAGTAAAACAAGACCCGATTTTTGTTTTAAATCAATCTTTTATTTTTTACCCATTTCTCGTGTTGTATGTAATGGATTATAATGCATTTTAATCGATTGTAGGTCACATGTCATGCATTGCGTGAGGCATTGCGTGATGAGTTTGCTAGCTTTGCCACAGTTTTCTTTCCGTTACACAATACCCCACCTCACTTCACCTACCCTCATCTCAATTACGTGATATGTATCGCAAATAAATACGTGATACTATTATGATTTTTCCTGAAATTCTGTTATATTTTAAGTAACGTTGCTAATTCCAGAAACAGATACAAAATCTCTACCAGCACAATTTAAATATTTTATACTAGCGGGCTAAGCGCGACTTCACTCGCTAAAACTTATTGTTATATTATAACCAAAATATACAATCTTTTACAAAAATTGCGGCCTATGTGTTATTCCGAGGTATGTATAGCCTCTGCTTGAAAGTGGCACAAGCATTCTTTCTCACACACTTTCACGTGTGGTAGAGTCACGTCGCCAGCAATGGCAACACGCATGGGCAGACTCGACCGGATCATTACCACCCCCGCCATTTAAAACCGGCGTTAAGTAGTGGCTTCATGCCACTGTGTTTCGCATCAGATAATGCCGGGCCCGGCGCCCAATCCACCTTAAAGACCGGCAACGCACCTGTAGCTCCTCTGGTGTTGCACGGGGTCGTGGGCGGCGGTAGTCACTTACCATCAGGTGACCCGAACGCTCGTTTGTCTTATCTTTTCCATAAAAAAAAAACAACAATGAAAATTTACGCATAATTTTCCTTTTGTGCATATTCCTTACAATTATAGTACAATACTTCAGAAAAATGTTATTATATTTAAAACAAATATAAAAATAAGTACGGAAAAAATTAGGCCAAATGTTGTGAAATGCATAGCAAAAATATAAAGGCTTCATTCATGTATTAAAACATTCGTTTCAACTATTACAGAAGCTCCTTTGATATCTTAGAAAGCGACTTGGTAGAGTGACTTCGATAATGAAGTCAGTTTTATAATGAAGACCTTAAATATAACAAGCAGAAATATGAGCCTGGTAAAAGTATTTAATTTATTCGAGTGGGATAGAACCCACAACCTGTCTCAAAGAGTTAATTAAAGAGGTAAAAATTATGGGTAAACAAAATGCGTTATTGAATTCCAACGCTTAGCCCAGAATGCCTTTAAACAGTCGTAAAAAACTAACAAACGGTGAAAAGTCTATTTTAATATTTTTGTATTACATTTTTTGTACTTCCTTGTTAAATAAAATATACGATCATTAAAGATAAAAAAGTTTTTTTTAACAAATAAATATTTAACACAGTAATCTAAAGAAATAAAGATAATTTAAACTTTTTGAAGACTCCTTCAAATATTCATAATCTTCTTAATTCGTAATTCTAATGGATTTTTGTCGTATTTCGTGATGAGTGTTTGAATAAGGGAAAATTAAAAAAGGACAGCCGTCTCTCATTAAGATTGCTTTATGTAAATAAGTCAAGCTATTGAAAGCAAGAAGTAATGTTTTTGATTCAGTAATTTATTGACTTTAAAGTTAATGTTTAAATTAAAATTTATTTAAAATTCTAACAAATAGGATATATAGGGGAGAGGGGGGAAGCTTAGAACAGGGGCACCTTTGAAAATATGTGTTAACATAGCTATTTTAAAAATAAATTTTAGTACATTTTTTTTGACTAATGGGAGCACTAACCTGCACATATTTCACTTGTCACCGTTGATATATGAGGGCCAGTTGTTGAGTTACAAGGAGTGTTTCATTTTGAGTAAAATTTTATGCATTTTTAAATAAAGGCGTAAGGATCGCAGGAATCCAATTCAAGATATATGGTTTTATTTTTTCCTCTTTTAGTTAGAATGTTTCATTACTACAATTTTTAAACTTATACTTGAAAAAAAAAAACGTTTGTAATTTTTCAAATGCCACTGAGGCAGCTTTGAACAAAATAAAGGGGGCAGTTTTGAATATTGTTATATATAAAAAAATACCGCGAAAGAAAAACAAAACTATACTGAACTTCATTATTATTGATTCCAAATGCATTGTTGAGTCAGTTTCTTCACAAGAATAGGAAGTGACAATTTACTGTGAGGAGAATGAAGATACTGATACCTGTGCTTATGAAGACTACAAAATGGAATTAGACTATAACGTAATAAATATTGGAGACTCCGTTTTAGCGAATGTTTTATCATCTGTGAATAGTAAAAATGTAGCTTGTATAATTTTTTATTAACGTCACGTACTACATCCATGTTTTCCTTTAAATTTAATTTCTATTAAGTTAATTTCTAATAAGCTGTTTATTAAAAAAATATTTTGTTTTATTTTCATAATATTAGATTTATTCTATGATTGTTCCCATAATGTTAATTACTTCTACGAAGCCAAAGTAACTTTTTTGTTTGTTGGTTTTTTAAAGTGTATTAATATTAAGATTTATGTTATTTAACACTAGTACTAGTACAATCGCAATATTAAACTAGGTATATTATTTTTTTAAGTTAACATGGTACTGATATTTGATCTTCATCGTTTCTAATGTTAAGTTTATTAATAAAGTTACTTAAAAGTTTGATAAGCCTTTTAATTTCATTGAATTCGATGATAGTTCAAAACTGCCCCATATATGTTCAAAGCTACCAAGCAAGGGGGCAGCTTTGAACATTTGACTACTGCTACTAAAGTTGATATTGCACCTTTAACTTATATATTTTTCTACATATGATGCTACGATTGTGTGGCACAATAGTTGGACTAAGCATTGTGAAATAGTAAAGAAGTTAAAAACTGTAGAATTTTTAGATATGACACAAAGTTTAAAAATCGTTCGAATGTGCCCCCCCTCTCCCCTACACGTACGTGCATTTTCTTTAACAC
Source organism: Heliconius himera (assembly GCA_021202915.1). Classification (NCBI taxonomy): domain Eukaryota; kingdom Metazoa; phylum Arthropoda; class Insecta; order Lepidoptera; family Nymphalidae; genus Heliconius; species Heliconius himera. The sequence goes on along the minus strand of JAJHJA010000025.1, from coordinate 85,487 downwards.
CGCAACATACAATAAACACTCTCTAGGGTAAAATTTGTACTTATAATTGTTGTATGGTACATTTGGACATACATATTATGTCCACTGCGTCACACACGAAAAATATTATTAAAAAATTTCAAACATTATTTATTAAACAATAGGTATTCAATTGTGAAATTTACACTTGAGTTAAATATTTAAAAAATATTAGGGTAATTATTACTTAAGTAATATTTTTTTTCATTATATATATTATATATAATCAAATTATTTATATTTTATCCTTAAATTTCAACAAATACTCCACAGAAAACCAGCTTAGAAATGAAAAGATAATAGCAAAGTTTCTATATAGTCATAAATCACGCATTGTCATTTTAACATACTATTTTACCTTCGCGTTTAAGTTATTGCGCGGAGTAGTTCGTGGAGCGCGCCTGTAAGGAGCTTTTGTTCGAAGTTTTCAGTACGACTTTACTCACTTGGCGCTTGGCATTTGTTTTTCTTGGATGGATGGATTAAAATATTTATTCAACAACGTCTACATTTTAAATAAGCTTAAGATTGCTTACGTGGTATAATAAAGTATAATTTTTACAAGAGTAAGGTTTTTATTTCTTTTTAAACTATAATAAAGCAAATTATGTTATAAAAATGAAATATTTACTTAAATTTATTTATTATTTTCCTGTCTGGTGTAGAGTTGAGTTCTGCTACTCAATATGCAATGCCTTCAGAATTCGGCAGAAAATGGGGGACCGGGGTGTCTTAACACTAGGTTCCCTCTGCTGTGTGCGGGATACAGCGTGAAGCTGATGTTATAAACAATCTAAATATTTTTTGGCTTTACGTTGTATCCCGCACGCAGCTGGATAGGCAGAGGACACGTAGTGTTAAGACAGTCCGTTCCCTATATTTCGTCGAATTTTTGAAGCATTGCGTCGAAAGCGACGAAATGAAAATATTAATAAATATTAACTCATTCCCCCGAGTGGGGAACAAACCCACATATGTCACGTTTACAGTCACAGGATTGTGCCACAGCGCCACAACGGCCTCAGTTTCATTTATACATAATGTAACTCATTATAAATACAAAACTCATTTTTCAGACATTACTGTGCGAACAAAACAAAATAAAATACTGCTACTTTGACGTGAAACAAATAAAAAATTTTAAAAGTTTGGCAAGCTCATATATCATAACAGATATAGAATGAAAGATGACTGTGATGAAAGTTGTAATTAAATTCATATCAACATTTATCATACTCTCAAGCTAACTATAGAATTTGTGTTCAATGATACGTGTCTATGATAGATTTTATACTTTAATAATCACTGTTGCTTAATTTTTTTTCCTTGCGATTATTTAATGTGTAATCTATTTTAGTCTGTGTTGTTTTACTAATTATCTACATTTGCTCGAAGATGAATAATGCTTTATATTTTTTTATTGAGACCATCGTGGCGCGTATTCAATTTTTTTTATGGAAAAGACAAGACAAACGAGCGTTCGGGTCACCTGATGGTAAGTGATTACCGCCACCCACGACCCCTCGCAACACCAGAGGAGCTACAGGTGCGTTGCCGGCCTTTAAGGTGGATTGGGCGCCGGAGCCCGACATTACCTGATGCGAAACGCAGTGGCATAAAGCCACTACTTAACGCCGGTCTTAAATGCCGGGGGTGGTAATGATCCGGTCGAGTCTGCCCATGCGTGTTGCCATTGCTGGCGCCGTGACTCTACCACACAAACTTTAGTCGCCTCTTACGACGCCACCAGTACCAGGATGATCATATTCTAGGCCGGGATCACACGGCACAAGACTTCGGTTTCCACTTCGGGGTGTGATCTATTTTAATATTCCCGATATTAAAATATTTCATAATAACCCTGTTGTTTATAATTTATATCATAAAGCTATAAGAAAATAAAGAAAATTAAATTATTAAGAATTCTATTAGGTCCTAAAAAAATATTTGATTACTGTATAATATGTTCCAGTGTATTTTCAATATAAAATATCGTATAACAAATAAAATTGGAAATGTAAATTATCGATAACTTAATAAAGGAAAGGAAATAATTTTATGCAGATTACGACTACGTCACTACATTACAACATTTTTTTATTTTAAAAGTCCTTCAAAAAAGGACTAACTATAAAATAAAAACAAAAGAATTTATCTAAGAAATACATTGTAAAACCTAATCTAAACCTAAATTCTAATGTTTACACAAGACGTTGAGCTGGCGCCATCAGGCACGTAGTAAGAAATGGGGTATTACTTTAATTATTAGTGTACAATGTTCATAATTTATATATTTTTTTCACTATGAACAGTTACCTCGAAGCGTTTCCAATATAAAAATAGCATTTGAAGATAGCAATTTTTCTCTTTAATAGTTATTAACAGCCTTTCTGATGAGTTTCAATGTAAAGATATTTTGGGACCATAAAAGCCTTGAAGCAAGAAATTAATTCACACTTAAATCTTTAAACGATCCGCTGGCAGTTTGTAAGTTGTCAGCCTATGAAAGAATTTAATTTCCTGAAATGGAGATAAAATGGAAAATAATAATGTATACTCGTATATGGTTTACTAGCCATCGTGGGTACATTGGTGGCGATAATTTGTTTTATAAACATCACGCTGTATCCCGCATATCTTGTAAATTAATTATGTATGGAGATAGGTAAATAAAAAAACATATCGCAGGCATATGAAAGTTTATAATTATAGATAATCCGAACATAAATACAGATGAAATATTAAAATATAAGTACTTATGAAATTAATTTATTTAGGATCAGAATTTACTACCTTGTCAAATTGCAATATCATAACAAGATATGTAAGCCAAACCGCTATAAACTTACAAGGCAGGGAAATATCTATGAAGAACATGTCAAATAGAGAAAATGATAGGTTTCGTTTTTCAATGAGCATAAGAAAGGCACGCGCAGTACTGCGATTTGATTTATCTGAAAAAAAAGGAAACAAAGTTTAAGTATATAATATTTTAGACATTCATTCAAATTTAATCAAATCGCTGTTTTGATTTTACCACTCTATTCTCTTTTGAAATATTAGTAAAGAAATGTTAATGTCTTTTATAGGCTGCAAGTCCTAAGTGGTCTTCCGATATATATAGCAAGATTGTCTATAATATATAACTTAACTTAACTTAACTTAGCTTCACGCTTTATCCCTTGCGGGGTAGTCAGAGAGAACGGAGCGCCAAACGCTACGGTCTCTACATACCTCTTTCGCCTCGTCCACTGTCATCAACCTCTTCATACATGCCCTTCGGGGGGTCCTCATGCTTTTTACGTGACCTTCCTCCAGTATCTTTGATACTGTGTTTTCGAAGGTCAACCGAGGTCTCCCCCTACCTCTCTTACCGCTCACTTTTCCATCATAAATCTTTTTTGCCATTCTTTCATCACTCATTCATTCGACGTGCCCAAACCAGCTGAGCACGTTCTTCTTCATTTTCACCGTGACATCCTCGCTAGTACCTGCCATTCTGTGTACCTCTTCATTGCGGATTCGATCAGCTAAGCTGACTCCGCATATCCTACGAAGAGATCGCATCTCCACAGCATTCATCTTTCTTTCATTCTTCTTCTGTAATACCCACGTTTCGCTGCCGTATAACAGAGTCGGTACCAAAACTGCATAATATATATATTATAATATATTTTGCTTTGGGATAGGATTTCTTCAAATTCTTTCACTTACTGTTTTTTTGTACGTGAACGGCCAGATCTTTTTCTGTCATAAATAGAGTAGATTTCATTGTATCTATTAATAGCCGACAACACCGTTGCGTACCGACACAAACATTTAACTAATACCAAGCATATGGAGGATTTTACTTTGTATTTGGCTCCATATCTACTTTATATAATGGAAGCACAACGATTGACGTCATCATCAGGTATCATCCCACTCCATTTTAATATCACAAAATATTTTACAAATCAGAATTGAAATTGTCAATAAGTACTAAAAAAATTGATTATAATATTTCCATTTAATATTTTCATATGTTACCTAACTCATTAATAAATATTGTTGTTTTTTTTTGTTGTTTTTTTTGTGTTTATAAATTTATTTTTTTATTATTATTCATTCATTATTTCAGTATATTAGGGAATCCTTGATGTATTTATTTCTACTTATATATTATTATGTATTTCATGTATTTTGTATGTGTTTCTTATTGAATATCTCATCGTAGCAGAAAAGTTTTCAAATAAAAGATTATAAACATATTAAGTCTGAAAGATTGCAATGCGTTGTGGTCAAACTAAGGCATCTTCTTTTAAAAATTGTTGTATGGCTCTGATTAAAACAATATGTTACACGTTGAGGCAATCATTTCGCTTAACTATAATTTTTCAAGTGATGTTATTTTTGTTATTTGTAAGTTGAACATAAATTACGAATTACGAAATTTTTAGATTTAGTTTTATTAAGTTTATAAAAAAAAACTTTACAAACCTAAAGTATTCTCAAAAATTCTTGTTATCACATACTCTTTAAGTTGGCGCACTTCGCTGCAAATGCTCTCCGCGTACACACATGGGGCTAACAAGGGTCCTAGATTAATTATACATACAGTTATATGGTTAAGCATACGTCCTGTCGTGAACTGAAATATTTTATTATATATTTATTTCTTTGTTCTTATACATGTATACTAAAAAAAATTTAATTTTTTTTTACTTACGTCATCAGATATGATAGTCTTTGCCACTAGGAATGTGAAACACAATATTATACTAAATGTAGTCATGATCAATAGTAGCATCTGTAAAACATTTTTTATCGTTAATCTATACCAATATAATAAAGCGGAAGAGTTTGTATGTTTGTTTATTTAAACGTTGAGATCTCTGGATCTACTGATCTGAATTACTTTTTGTAATTTGTATGAAAGCTACTATCTTCAGGAGTGCTATAGGCCATATAACATTACGGTCTAAGTCTTAGTCAGCCTTAAATAACGAAGTAACAATAATGTTGGACGCCATCAAATTGTTTTAAGCGCGTCCGCTGCCAAAATAGTTAAATATATATATTGAACCGATCATTCTATGAAAAAGATATTTTAATTTATTAGTTTAAAAATAAATCGCGACACCGTATATATATATTACTTTTGAATATCGCAATAAGGCATTTTGTGACAAAAAATAATTACAAAGTGACATTTCACCGATTTTTATTTGACATGGATATTTAATCTTACTAGCGAAAGATATCTTACTATCAAGGAAATTTTATAGAGATAAGTTTCCGCTTTTACAGCATATAATTTAGACGAATTTCAAGAAAATGTAAAATTAAAATAATTCAACGCTCTGTTAACGGTCATAGCCTAAATTTGAATCGCGCAAGGGGCGCCCTTGCCGCCGATGACATCCTGTCAAGTGCTTGCACTCTTGCACAATTCTTAGATTTATGAAAATAAGTTGTTCATGATTGAATGTCTCAATCTGTTGGAAAATATAGCATAATAAAAATTTTATAGGTAGTATGCGGGTGAAGCTGCGAGTTGGAGATAAAAATAAACTTTTACTTTTTTACCAATTAGCGATAATAGATGACTGGAGCTATTACAAAACAAACATTACATGTAAATATATCTTAGGATTGATAATATTATGATTACCTGGTATTTAATTGCTTCATTAAGATATTCAAATGCGATTATAATTCTGTTGTAGAAGTCCATAATTTTGTTCATGTCAACATGTAAACATTTCTTCACACTTTCTTTATCATCCTCATCTTCTTTGTCATTATTATATTTTTCAGGATAAGATGTTGCCATATATCTATATATACACTTCACCCTTGGAATAATCAAAATAAATAAATGGGCGAAAAAGTTAAATTCTAGACAATGAAATGTTTTTGTTACAATCCAAAGACATGATTGATAAAAATTTTGATGTGGATTTTGCAAGGGGAATGTTGTGACTAAACAGATTGTTATGAATATGTGGATAAAGTTAATTATATAATATTTTTTGTTTATAGCATTTTTTTTCTGAAATCCAGTTTCCTTATCAAATTTATTTAGCTCCAGATAAAAATTTATAATTTTTTTATGTAATACGTAACACAGAACTGAGCAAAACGTATATTGAATGAAATCAATGCCCACAAGACATAGTAATATTACTGTTGAACAATTTTTAAATGTATAGTAGAATAAGAATAAGTAGAAACCACTGATAAGTCCCGCTATTAAAAATATAAAATATTGCTTCGTGGGACTCAGCACAGATATGCGATTGATGCCCACTAGAAATTGTGTTATTATAAACACTTTGGAAATGTTATCTATCTCAACAGAAGAATTATTCTTTACGGTCATAAAGGTGTTGACTCGCGGTGGCGGTGGTGACATGGTGTCAGCGTGGCGTAGTATGACATAATAAGAACATTATACGTTAATGTATTATATTTGGTATTATGGTATGATTTTTTCGACATTAAGTGCTCAATATCAGTGAACTCTATCAGCTAATCCATTATCGAAAGGCTATTTTGTTTGATGAACAACCAGCGGTAAATACTAATATTATCTACGGCACTTAAGACTTAAAATATTTATTGAATGAAATATTAGGAATGGTATTATGTATGGTATTATTACTAAGTCCTAAGAACTGGTTGATGTTTTATATAGCATACATATGTATGTGTTTTTATTTATAACTAGCGGCCTGCTCGCGGCTTTGCCCGCTTGAATTACATTATTATTCATTTAAGAAATATAGATATTACAAACAGCCTTCATTATTAATTAATTGATTTGGATAAGTACTCACGATATTCTTTGTAAAATAACTTATATTAGCTCCTGTATAGTCTTTAAATTGGTAACATATATTATTAGTTAAATATATATTTGGTATACAGAATATACATAGAAAGCACGTTTTTAGGCATTTTTATATAATCTATAAAATAATCAACATTTTCGGTAAATTCAAGTCGTACTCATGCCCCGAGAGTTTCGTACCAGTTTCATGAATATATACACCAAAAGCACCAAAAGAATAACTAATTAAGTTGTCATTTTGTATTAAATTAAGTACCGATTAAAATTTGTGCCTAATGGTTTTTTTCTATGACACAAATACAATAAATATTCAATTTTTGAAAAACAATTTTGGAATTTTCCTTTATACGTGCCATAACTTTTAACTTCTTAACAAATTTCGTAATTGTACCTTATAGTTATGATAGAAAATGCGACAAAAAACGAAGCATAAACCCTCATATTTCATCGTCATTTGATTGCGATGTTTTAAAGTGAGGAACGGCGAAGTTAGTTAGTCAGTCAGTCGGTCGGTTGGTCGATCGGTCGATCGGTCGGTCGGACGGTCGGTCGGTCGGTCGGTCGGTCGGACGGTCGGTTGGTCGATCGGTCGATTGGTCGGTCGGTCAGTCAGTCAGTCAGTCATATTTTTTTTAAATTTGTAATTAATAAATTCAGTTTATTTGAATTTGAATGATTACAATTTCTACATTAAATATTAATAAAACACACACCACATCCTGAATATACAATCAAATATTTAATTCAGTAAATGTTAGCAAATGTTTACCGTCGAAATTATAATGTATGAACGAGTATGTGTATTCGATGCTACTAGTTATATTTATTTAATTTATATTAACTTCTAAAGCAACAACATTGTGGTGCCGCAACGAATAAGAAAGGCTTCACAAACGTTGGACCAGACTTCGAATCTTACTATATTTTTCTGTTGAAGCAAGGATTCGACAAAGTCTCAATCATGCGTCGCTGAATTTTATTTATATTAAATATTTATCTATTTGTTTTTGTTTTTAAATTTATCTTTTATTCTTAACAGAGTAAGTATACAGTAGGTAGTATATTTTTCTTCTCAAAACATGCCTTGGTAATTTTTCATTTCTTAATTTGTGCTTAAAATGTAACCTCAAGTAAATATTTTTTTTCTTTGTGATTAAAAAAAAATACATTGTTTTGTTAAAATTATTTAAAACAAATCTAAAGATAATTTTGTATGCTTTTGATAAGGGTAAATAACGCCAAGGTTTACGAATACCTAATTCATCATATTTCAGTAAACAATTTTGTGGCGAGAGAACATTACTTTAGAATGAAATATATTCTCAACTATGTATATTCTAAGTGTGTTAGTAACGTTACAAATATTTATAACATTTATGTAATTACTAACACTTAAGAGGCCAGTCGTGGCGCAGGGGCACAAAGTGTGACTGTAAAATCCACTGGTTGTGGGTTCGATATTCGAAATATATATTTCATTTCATGAAATATATATTTATATTTGGCAAAGGACGACGTTGAGTTCCGCCACTTAAGACGCAATGCCTCCAGCAAATCGGCGGAAAGTGGAGAATGAAGTTTCTTAGCACTAGCCTTCTTCCCTCTGCCTACCCTGCTGTGTACGGGATGCAGCGTGAAGCTGTATGTTTGTTACTTACACTTAGAATAGCATATTATAGTATATAGTTATTTATTAACTAAAGTATTCGTTAATACTCGATTATGTTTTATTTCAGTGCTATAAAAATAAAATACGAGCCCATGAGATCTGTTTGATATATGTTTATATCTTTATTTCTTTGCTCTGGTAAAAAGGCAAAGCGCGGCGTTAAGTTTCGCCACTCAGCACGCAATGCTTTGAAAATTCGGAGGAAAATGAGGAGTACGTACTATCTTAACACTAGTTTCCTTCTATCTATCCTGCTATATGCGGGATACAGCGTGAATCTGAAAAAAAATAATATAAATAGTTATACCTATTCATATTGATATGATGAGAGACAATTCGTACACAATTAAAAAATAGACATTACACTATTAATAATAAAACATTTAAAATTTTGCTCAAATCGCACAACTATTATTAACAAAGTATTTATGTTACAGTTAAGATATTCGAAATAAGAAAATATTTGAAAACATTTTATTTTTGATTAAACAGCTCTCTAAAGGAAACAGGGTAGATAGGATCTAACTACTTGTAAGAGGTGTCGATTGAACCTTCCTCTAACGGAAATAAGGAAGCAGACCTGAATATAAGAGATTGCTTGTCATTTGAAATATACTTGCCATAAAAGATATCAAACGTACATTATATAACAGTTGGCATCATTTAGAGAAATATTTTTGTTATTTAGTTAATATTTGGATGTATTTTATGTTGTTATACATATGAATATATAAATATTATATTTACAGTGGTATTGCTCATATTTTATGTGCTTTAAATTGGTCATCGTAGTATATTTTATTTTTTTAGCAATGTAAACAAAATAAGTATTAAAAAAAAAATTAAGCTTTCAAGCAATGGGCGTTGTTGTATAGATCTGTATAGCAGACTACTTTTACCAAACGTTGTTGAGGTACTGCCACATGTTACATTCTCTTACCACGTAATTTGCACCTGAAAAATATATAAATTAAATTGAATAATTTTACAGTAGCTAAAATTGCTAGGATAGGATAAAAAATGTTTAGCCAATAATAAAATTATCCATATTCGTAATTACCGTCATGAACATATATATACCTTGCTATGTGCGGGATACAGCGTGAAGCTGATATAAATTCGACCATACAAGTATATTGGCAAAGACAAACCAAAAATATATCAGACTCAATATTGGTAGCTGTGAGAAAGAGAATAACCATAGACAAATCTTAATTTTTTGTAGTTAAAATCGGTGGTTGTAAATTGTTTTTTTTTTTTACATTAAACGTAGCTGTCCTAATAATTGGTGAGATGTCAAGAATAGGCAGGATTATTACTATTTGTTTTATTCTCGAAAAAATCTTATTTTCGAAACTACTTTCAAAGATTTTATTTATAAATATCATACATACATATCTGGCTCTTTAATTTCTAGTAACAAAACAAGTTAAAGCAGCAAAAACCTCGTCGTCCCATTTCAAATGCTTGTTAGCGACAGATGACAGCTGCGGCTGGCGAGATTTTGCTTCAGCCAAAATATCGAATTCTGTAGACCAAAGCCTCAATCAACAAGAATAAATATTCGTATTTCCTTATTTGTTTGTATTACTTAAGTCTGAATTAGGTTGATGTAGATTATTTTTATATTAACATTATTTTATTTTCAAGCAATAGTAACATATATTTCACTATTGCTTAAAAAACTTTTTTTTAACTAAATTTTATTGTTAAAACAATTTTTTTAAGTAATAGTAACGATGAATAAAATTTTTCATACAATATGTAGAAAAATGATGCACATAATAATTTTAAATTACGTCGACTCAGAAGCTTTGCTTTTTCTACATATTAAGGAACCGTAAACTTCAATATTTGATATAAATTTAAGCTTGATACCTCCACAAGGTCTCGAGATAAATGGTCTGACAGGTGGACAGATGGATGACAAAGCTATAAGGGTTTTGTTTTTTCCTATTAAGGATTGTTAATCCTAAAAAGGAACTTATTATATTCTATATACATATATATATATATATATATATAGAGGCTTCTTAGCATATTCCTGTTTCTTACCAATTAATTCAAATCACCTTTTGTTGTAGAAAATGTTGGCAGAGATAAGCGTAGGCAAATTATTTTAACAAAGGCAGGGGTCGAAGTGTCACTCAGCGTAATTGGGCGTGCGTGCACAGTTCACGCGGAATAAATCGTTAGGCTTACGTGCTTCTATTTCATATTAGTGTTTTTCTATAAGAATTTCATGTTTTAGTTATTTTTTAAGATAACAAATACATAATGCTTAAAAGCTACTCCTCAATAGGATATATTATATAACCTCTTCAAATATTAAATATAGAATAAAGTTTTAGCAAGGTGGGAATAGAGAACCTGGAAATCTAGTGTTAAGACACTAGGTTTCCCATTAAGACACTGCTGTTCACCACTTTCCACCGATTACATGGCATTTTCTTTCATGAGCCTTAATGTATTAAGACTGTACAAGGTTTTTCAAGTAGCTTCATTTAAGTCCTAAAGTATTTAGCACATGTTAAATGTTCTCCAGGTGTTATAATCGTCGCTTTACTTTATCTTTGTTCTAGGAAGCTTATAGCGAAAATACGAAGATTACGAAGTTTTACTGAAAGAGAGGAGCTACAATGTCTTAATATAGCGGACTTGTTTTTGTGTGTACATATATGAAAGATTGTAAAACTAAATATTCTATAATGTCGTAGGTTGAAATGAAACTACTTGAGGGATTGAATTATTATTTATTAATATTTTTATTTTTTCGCTCTGGCAACAAGGCCTGGCTTGGTAAGCCCGTCGTTGAATTCCGCTACTCAATATGCAATGCCTCGAAAAATTCGGCGGAAAGTGGGGAACAGAGTATCTGAAGATTAGGTTCCCTCTGCCTACCCTAATGTATGCGGGATATAGCGTGAAGTTGAAAAATATATATATAATACAATAATAAAAGAAAATTTATTTATTTATAAAAGAAAACAAGCAAGTGGAACCAAAATGTCGGTTTTTCCAATAAAATTTATCGCTATTGTACTACAGTTAAATAAACTTTTATCAACATATGTTATTTCCTTTATTTACCCAATTCTAGAGACAGGTTGTTTTGTAAATAGGTATTTGTTCCGAAACTTACCAGTTTCTAAAAGATTGATGACTTTTGAGTTAATTAGATTTACTTTAATTGTACCAAACGAGAAAATTCAGTATTTTAAAAACCAGAGAATCTAATGGTCACATATCTTTTTCTTTCCGCTTATTTAGAAACATTGGTCTTTGACAGAAATCACTTTTAGAAGTCGTAAGTTTTGTAATACATTCTTCTTTCATCTTTGATTTCTTTTTTCTTCACTCATACGTTGACGTAACAGATGACGGATGACGGGTGCGTTTTTACGATATACAAAATAATCTTGCTTTTTTATTACACCGTTGTCTGTCAGATCGCGCTTGATGTAATCATTACACGATTTGGAAGCTCTGTGTTTAAATTCTATTTTTCATTGGGTATTAATTGTATTTAATGTAAATTTTTCACAGTGTCACATTTATTAGTAGGTATACGTTTCTTGTGTATTATAAATAATAGTTGAGGTAAGTTGTTGTTTATATTGTTTTACAAAAATGTTTCCCTTATGTGTCATATTTCTCAGATTAAATGAATAATAGGCCAGAGCCGGATCTGCCTGATCCGGGCGAGATTTTTTATACTTCCGATGCCGATCTTCCATCTCCAAATTAAATTTCTAGGAAACGCCACAATATTAACAACAATATAGGCTCGCTTAAAATGACAATTGTTGGTCCTTCTGCAGCGATCCCTACTATTCAAACTGTTCATATCAACCCTTCCTTTGGTGACCTCCTTAATTTTCATTGTGACTCTGATTCTGGCCCTTATATCATTCACGTCTCTAGACTTGATACAGAGCCATTAGCTGGTTTATCTATAAATGCGCTTAAATTTGGCGACTTTTTTTTTAAAAATATGATTGAAAATATTAATAAAGAAGGTGTTAAAAGCATCGATCGTAATAAAAGGAATACAGAGTTTATGTTTTCTGATGCAGGTAATAATTTAATGGTAAATCTTTTAATCTTTTAATCTTTTAACCGTTCACAAGTACAAAACCTTTATCCCTATTATCAGCAATAAACGTATGGGCTTGGTGCGGGTCGTTCCGATTAAGTAGTCTATGCAGACTTTTACTAAAAACTTGGTACTTCCCTCAGGGTGTGGCTCAGTACTAAAAGCTAGAAGATTGAATCGCAAATAAGTTGTTGATGGGACTACTAGTTCGATGGAACTTTTAGAGGACAAGTGCTACCTAAAAATATATTTAGGTTTTATAACGCACTGAGTGTCGTACTATATAATTTACCCACTATTCAGTGCAACAATTGTTGTAGTTTTGGTCATACAAAAAATATCTGCCGTTGAAAGCCAAGATGCATTAAGAGTTGCCAACCTCACACTGGTGAAGCTTACTTAATCTCTTCTGACAATTCGACCTGCCTTAATTGCTCTTGCTTTTGCCATTGACCAAATTTGTCCAGAACACACAAGACAGCGATTATTTAAAAATGCTATGTCTCAAGAAAATATTTCTTTTTCTCAGGCGTCTGATTCCCGCAAACCTTATTCTGAGGTGGCAAAACATCAAGCCTCTCATCTCTCCTCCTTCTACTCAGCCTTCTGTTGAAAGTTTATGTATCTCCAACAATCATTCTCATATCATAACCTCTTACGTAAAAACGGACATCAAATCTGCTCGTCCTGATTGTCCAATACCTCTAGGTTGTGACAAAGAAGCTCATTAAAATATAATTTCTTTAGATTCCTCTACTCTTGGCAATGGATGTACCATTGATTTTTCCTCATCTCATTCTTCGTCTACTGAACAACTATTACATACTGTTTTACTCATTTAGACTAATCGTTTGTCTCCCATTCATAATATTAATAATCAACCGAACTACGCAGCACCTATCACCTTTCCATTTGTCTTGCTCCTGGACACAGTAAAAATAATTCAGTGGAACTGTAAAAGTCTCCTTCAGAGGAAACCTAAAATACTTAATCTGATTCAAGAACATAGTCCTATTATTCTTGCGATCTCTGATAAACAGCCTGGTATACGTTTTCGTGTACCAGGTTTTAACCAGGTTTCTCTTATTTGAGAGATGACAGGAATGATGGGTATGCAGGTTCTGTATTTTTAGTTAATCGCGGATTTTCTTTTTCGCGTGTATCCCTTTCTCCTCATAGCCCCAAATTTTACTGTTGTTGCAGTTAAAGCCTTCGATATAACTTTTGTTTCGTTTTACATTCCGCATCCCCATTCTTCTCTAGGTGCTGATATTCTGTTTGTATGTCAAGTCTATCCCAGCCACTTATCGTCCTCGGCGACTTTAACTCCCACCACACGGCGTGGGGCTGCCATCACTGTGACAGTTTTGCCTTACAGTTATTGGACATTTTTGATGATGCAAATGTCTGTTTTGTTAACGATGGTTCGCCAACTCGCAGAATTTACCCTCACCAGAATATTAAGAGTGCAGTTGATTTGACCCTTTGTTCTCCTTGTTTGGCTCATTGCCTTAATTGGGAAGTTCTCTCATCATCTTTCGGTAGTGATAATTTTCCCATTATTGTTATTTTGGCCCAATAATCATAAAAGTAGTCATAAAAGAAGTTATTTTTGATAATACACTCAAATACTGACACACAATAGTTTCAAATTTAAGAGAAATACTCAGTAATAATATGCCATATTCGCTCAGTAATCATATCACAATGATAAAATTAATATTAAACAACATCCAAATAGTTTAAAACACTTAATAATCACTCAAAATCCAAATACGTCAAAATAAAGTAAATAACAAGGCAGCCGCGCCGCGAAGTTATGGTTTGTTTAAGTGTTTACACATTACAGTCACTGATAATTAAAAATCATTGTAATAGTTCATAGTACATGGTACTGCCATTAATACTTCTCGAACATACTTTTAATTATTTATTAACATTTTTATTATTTTTACATTTGTTTAATTATTTTGATACAAAATCGTATAAAAATTAAATAGAAAGGAGTTTTATAATGAAATTTAGAAATTATTTGTAAATAGTATTGATAATTTTATTAATTATTTTAATATCAAATCATGCAAAAAGTATAATCTATTTATTATATTTATATTTTTTTCTATAAGAATTTCAGTTATTTATTAAGATCAGTTTGGACAATGGTGGATAATATAAAGAAATAAAAACACAAGGACAGTCGTGGCCCAGGGGCACAAGGGTGTGACTGTAACGCGACGGTTGTGGGTTCGATCCCCACTCGAGGAAATGAAGTATTTATTTAAATTTATAATGTCGAGGCGTTGAGTTCCACCACTTAACTCGCAATGCCTCCGAAATTTGGCGGAAAGTGGAGAAAGGAGTGTCTTAACACTAGGTTCCCTCTGCCTATCCTGCTGTATGTGGGATACAGCGTGAAGCTGATTTTAATTTTTTAAAAACACAGTGATTCCTATTAACGAACGTAATGAACTTAAAGGTAAATATTCCGATGTTTCCCTCTGGGATATATTGAATAACTTCTACAAACACTAAACTTAAAATAAAGCTCATTCTTAGTCGATTAAAGATAAAAAGTTGTTCTGTTTCAGGTAGAGGGAACCTGGGAACTTAGTGCTAAGATACTCTGTTCCCATTAAGACACTTTCGTTCTCCACTTTACGCTGAATTCTGGAGGCGTTGTGTTTTGTGTGGCGGAATTCAATTCCGCGCTTTTCCTCAACACCGTTGCAAAGAAATAAAAATATTATATATTTCATTTCATGTCAATCGAACCCAATCTATCGTCAGTTGAAAATATATTTAATATTGATATTGATATATTAAATAAAAGGCAATCGTCATCCCTGGACACAAGTGTGTGACTGTAAAAACCCGGCGTTGAGTGGCGCCACTCGTCAAAAAATCGGCGGAGAGTGGGGAACGGGGTGTCTTAACACTAGGTTCCCTCTGCCTATCCTGCTGCATGCGGGATACAGTGCGAAGCTTATTTATTTACCCCCACTTCTAGGATCAGTTAACTTTCCCACCACTTTCAAGTTAGCGAGTACTCATACTATCTTAACTACATATTATATTAGAGGTCCTCAAAATTTCAGATTTGCTAAAATGACGTAGTTCTGGCGGCCCTGGTATCTTGGTTTAATTACATCACTGCAATGTTTTGTTGCAGTAACAAATTAACCTAATTTAAATAATGCCATTTTCTCCGATAAACGGTCCTGTGTTAAGATGTACGAGTTTTTTCAAGTAGCTACATTAAAACCTTAAAGTATTTAGCAGATGTTAAATGTTCTCCAGGTGTTGTAATCGTTATACAAGTTTGTAAACTGGAAGCAATGTATTTCTTTTTCTTTGCTCAAGGAAAATACGAATATTACCAAGACTTATTAAAAGAGGGGCTACAATTTCTAAATGTAGTGGAAACTTTTTTTGTATGTACACAGATGAAAGATTGTAAAACTGAATAGACTATAATAGCATAGGCAGACAGTCCCTTTTACTCCTTAAGCCGGAATTTGAAACATTGCGTGTTGAGTAACGGAACTTGGCGTCTCGGTTTTGGTTTTTGTAACAAAGTAGGGAACTAAAAGAATGCCTTTAGCGGAAATCGAAACCACAACCTATAGCGTTGATAATTGGTCACTGTTCCACTGCGTCACGAAAGCATCAATATAACTACAACCATTATATTTGTTATAGGTGTGAATAATATATTTATAGATTTATCAAAATATGATAACTTTTTCATTTTTGTTCGTAAAATACATAGGATAGTATGCTACGTTCGCTCTTGACAGACAGACAGACGGACGGACGATCAACAAAGTCACCTTCTAAGGGTTCATTTTCTCCTTAAGAGGTACGGATACCGTACAAAATTTAATGGTAGGTCACCACATCATCCTCTTTCAGTTTATTTAAAATATTGTTTTTTTGACAGGAATCACTTTATAAATCATAAGTGAATATGAATACATCCACCTTTCACTCCTCTGTCATTCATATAGATATATGATGACGAGTGACAGATGGCAGGTGCGTTTTTACGATATATAAAATAATATAAAAATTTTACTGAGCCTTTGCACCAGCATTTTACTTAAATAAAATTGTCAAAAAACTTGGTGCAATCAGAAAATCATAAAATGTGTTACTACTTTACCGCACACTGAAAAACACAATCAGACAGAACAGTACCATGTTTGTCTGATTGTGTTTTTCTTTTGTACAAATTAATAAGTGTCGAACGGCGAGCTGGCAAATCCTGTATTCTGCATTTACCTGTATGTCAGCTCATCAATTTATTGGTAAAGCTCTAAGGCTAAAGACTTTATACTATTTATATAGACAATATGCCTATATTGCGAATAATGGGAATGTAATTAATATATAGTTTTTGGGAATCTAATTTTGAGACAGTCTGTACTCTGTTTTCCGTTCCCCATTTTCCACCGAATTCTGGATGTATTGCGTGTTGAGTGGCGGAACTCAACGCCGCATAAAGCGAAAAAAATAGAAATATTAAATAAATCATTTCCTCGACTCCCCACTATGATTATTACTGGAGGAAATGAAAATATCAATAAAGGAATCGAACACACAATCTATAGTCACACTGTGTGCCCCTGCGCCACGGCTGGTCTCAATAAATTAATAGATAATAATATCACGTATAATAATAAAGTAAATACATATATCAAATAAGATAAAATCATACATTTTATTTTTCTGAATGGATAATCTATATCTATATATATAAAAGGACTTGTGCTGACTGACTGAGGTAAGACGCACGCAGAGCCGTAACCGCTGATGGTAGAATCGTGAAATTTGGGCAGATGTTTATTTTCATATTCTGGACATCCACTAAGAAGGGAATTTGAAAAATTTTAACCCTAAAGGGATGAAATAGGTTGAAAGTTTGTATGGAAAATTTTTTTAATCTGCACCGATTTCTATAACATTTGAAATTCAGACTCTTAAAAATATTTCATTGAACACGTGTTTCATGGTTTTTAAGAATTCACCACCTATGGGTTCAAATAAGGGGTTGAAAGTTTATATGGAGAAATCTTTAAATTGCCACCGATTTTTATAAAAAAATAAATTCAGACTGTTAAAAATACTTTATTGAATACGTGTTTCGTGGTTTTTTCAGAATCCACTCCTAATAAGCGGGCGAAGCCGCGCGCGCCCTCTAGTAAAATATATTTTTATTTGTAAAGCCTTTCAAAATAAAGTTAAAAGGCTGTGAAAAATAACAGAAGATTTAAAAATATACTAGCATAGCTTGTTCTTATTTAAGAACCGGAATAAACGAAATATCATTTAAGGCTACAGTAATACATTCACAAATTGAAACGAAATTGATATTTCAAATTTTAATATCTGTTGTATTTATACTAGGCCATCGTAGCGCAGGGGCACAATTGTGTGACCGTAAACGAGACAGGGTGTGGGTTCGATTCCCACTCGAGTACTAGAAATATTTAATATTTTCATTACTTCGCTGTGGAGTCGAGGCAAAAGTGCAGAGTTGAGTTCCGCCACTCAATACGCAATGCCTCCGTAACTTGGTGGAAAGTGGGAAGCGTAGTGTCTTAACAAGTTTACTCTGCTTACCTTGCTACATGCAGTATACAGCCTGCAGATGAAAAAAGAAGATATTTCATGTACCAATGACAGGTGGACGTGCGTTTTTCAATCCAACAATGGGCTGTGAATTGGAGTGACATGCTTAAAGGGAAGTTTTGCTTTTGTAGTTGAAACTCTACATACTTTTGACATGTACTATTTAAAATTCATATATATACTGCCAGTTGTCTTGGATTTTTTATGTTGTTTGTTATCAGCTTCACGCTGTATCCTGCACACAGCAGGGTAGGCAGGGGGAACCTAGTGTTAAGACACTCCGTTCCCCACTTTCCGCCGAGTTCTTGAGTGGCGGAACTCAACGCCGCGTTTTGCCTCGACATTAGAGCGAAGAATTGAAAATATAACGTAAATAAATATTTTATTTCCTCGAGTGGGGATCGAACTCAGTAGTTTGTTATCGATATTATTTAAAAAAATATCGGCAAATTATATTATTAAATATTTAAATTTTCTTAGTAATAAATAAATGAAATGAGTAACAATGTTCTTCATTATTGCATATTATTGAAAGTATTATTATATTGAGTATGAAGTAGTATTATATTGAGGCCAGTCGTAGCGCAGTGGCACAAAGTGTGACTGTGATTTTACAGTTGTGAGTTCGATCCCCACTCGAGGAGATGAAATATTTACTTAAATTTATATTTCCATTTCTTCGCTCTGGTGTCGAGGTTAAGCGCGGCGTTGAGTTCTGCCACTCAACACGTAATGCCTCCAGAAATCGGCAGAAAGTGGGGAACGGAGTGTCTTAATACTAGGTTCCCTCTGCCTACCCTGCTGTGTGCGGGATACAGCGTGAAGCTGATAGTATAGAAAGTTTTTTTGATGGGGCCAGTACAAGAGGGTAACTGTAAAAGTGACAGGTTGTGTTTTTGATTCCTGAAATAAAATATTAAATATTTCGTAATAATTTCATTTCTTCACTCTGGTGTGGAGATAACACGCAATGCCTAAAGAATTCAGCGGAAAATGGAGAGCAGATTCTCTTAAACATTAGCCTGCCTACTCTTTTACAAGCAAAAATCAAAAGAAAAACAAGAAACACAAGTAAGTACTACAAATGAGTGTAATAATATAAATTAAGATAATAAGGTTCTGAAAGGAATCTCATCTCAAGTGGAAGAACGATCATTCGTGTGGTAGTCGGAAATGCGCAAAGTGCGCTATTAGCGAGGCAGTGGCGGTACTAGCCCCATCCATTTTACTGGAAACTGTTTACTCGACACATGTACTCGTATATTGTTTTTAACCGACTTGTGTAAAAGGAGGAGGTTCTGAATTCGACTGTATTTTTTTATGTTTGTTACCTTGGAACTTTCGACTGATTTAATTATTTTTTTTTTTAATTAGAAAACTGGTGCTTTGTTCTAGTTTTAATAATGTCATCTATAACTCAATTTCAATTTTTTCGTTTACTGTTTGAAGTCGATATTTTTGTTAAAAAATATTTTATTTTAGTTTCTTATATGTAGTTTTTAGAACAAATATATATTTAGAAGTAATGAAACAATATAATTTTGTTTATGACATACAGACCGAGATTTATTTGATTTATGATTAGATATATTTCGATTGCTCTTTATTTGTTTACCCAAATTGAATTACCCGTAGTTATTAAAATAACCGCAAAAGCACATTATAAAAATGTTTTCTAAAACAAGAGGGGCTAATGATTTTTTTATCTTTAAAAATTAAGTTTGTAAGTCTGTCTTTTATTCGAAATACGAAATTAAATCAAATACCGACATTAATTTAAGGCCAGTCGTGGCGTAGATGCACATGCATGAAACTATAAAACGCGACAGATTGTGGGTTCGATTCCTACTCCAGGAAACGAAATATGAGGCAAAGCGCGGCCTTAAATTCTGCCATTCAACTCGCAATGCCTCCAGAACTCGGTGGAAAGTGAGATTGGGCACTATCTTAATGGAAACGGAGTGTCTTAATATTAGTCTCGTAGGTTCTTTCTACCTACTCTGTGTGTGTTTGAAACAGATTAGAATGGAGGTAAAGTATGCTTATATCTATGTTTCTATCTAAATTTTCATTTATGCCTACTCCGGAATCACTGTTATCTTTCTTTGTTTATCTTAGCTAAGAGTCATAGACTTACGTAAATAGTGTAAATGTGTATATTATATTTTTCTTTGTTAATTTCAACCAACTAAGATGTCATGAATAATTTAAAAGTATATATTAAGTTAAATCTTTATTTTATTTTACCCCGCACTCAGCAGGGTAGGCAGAGGTAACCTAGTGTTAAGACACTCCATTTCCCACTTTCTGTCGAATTCTGGAGGCGTGTTGAGTGGCAGAACTCAACGCCGCGCTTTGTCTTGACACCAGAACGAAAAAAATTAAATATAAATTTAAGTATATTTCATCTCTTCCAGTGGGGATCGAACCCACAACCAGTCGGTTTTAAAGTCACACTTTGTGCCTCTGGGCCACGGCAGACCTCGACTTCTAGTATTTCTCCTTTAATTGTAAATAAGGTAGGGCCGTATCTAAAAATATTTTCTAGGATTCCTCTATAGACAATATCTATTATAGATACTCCCAGGGATATTTTCTTCAGTTCGTGTAAATGATGTTTTTTTTTTTATTTTTGGAGGCAAATTTTTATTACAAAAAATTATGGGTTGGGGATTGGGCCATCCATCTCCCCTGTCTCTACGCATATAAAATAAGTCGCTATATAAGATTTTCAGATTAATGATAAAAACAAAATCTGGGACTGACAGTTACAAAGGTGTGCATTGTTCTAATAAACCAACAACATTTGTAATTCCAATCACGGCTATCCCGGAACTGCTTAAATAAATAAAAAATCCATTGAATTCCAGAAAGGGTATAATCCTTTGGGATTTTAATGGAATTTACGGGTGGAATTTAATTCTTCACGTAGGTACGTATCGTTGTCATGTACGAATCCTTTGTCAGTAAAGGCCACAATCGAGTCTCTTAATCGTGATTTATCGTGGCCGGCGCCCGTTGACCCTTCGTAATACTTGTTCTTAGGCACGTTGTCAAATGAACGTGCTGTTTTGAATATTGTAATTTGTTGTAATATTATGGACGTAAATAGACGTAAATTGGTAGGCAAAGGGAACTCAGTGTTAAGATAGTCCGTTCAAGATTTTTTTCTGAATACTGAAGGCATTACGTGAGTAGCAGAATTCAACGCCGCGCTTTGCCTCGATACTAGACGGAGATATGAAAATAGTAAATATTTCATTTTCTCAATTGGGGTTTGAACTCACAACTAGTCGCGTTTACAATTACACATTTGTGTCCCAGTACCACGACTGGTCTCACATTTTTTAAATTTTAGAATTTAAATTTAATTGCTTATTGGCCTTTTTTATACTCTTGATATATTCTACTTGGAGCCAGTTTAGCTAAATAGAACAGTATCTAACTGTGAATGTGTTAGATGAAAATACTTCCTGAAGAATTTTCATTGCCCTAAGTAAGTTGTAAGTCAAAGTGCTGCGTTGAGTTTTGGCGGAGAATAGACAGAGTGTCTCTACATACCTTGCTAATACATAAATCGTAAGCTACAAATGTAATATATAAATATTTTAACTCGTTATGTACACGTCTATCGCCATTTGTATGTTAAGAGAAGATAAAAAAATGATTCTTCCAAGATTTTTTTTATGTAGCTGAAGCAGACCGGACGAAGCTAAATGGATTTTTTTTTATGGAAAAGGACAAGGCAAACGAGCGTTCGGGTCACCTGATGGTAAGTGATTACCGCCGCCCACGACCCCGTGCTAAACCAGAGGAGCTACAGGTGCGTTGCCGGCCTTTAAGGTGGATATATTATATGTAAACATTTGTTCTTTTACTGTCGCGTGTAAAAAGACATTTTCGAACAGTGGCGTTGTGTAAATTAATGGCTATGGATGATTGTTATATTCTTTATTGCACTATAAATGGTTGATAGAGAAAATAAGAAAAAAAAATGATATATCAGCTTCACGCTGAATCCCGCACATAGCAGGGTAGGCGGATGGAAGCGAGTGTTAAGTACACCACTTCCTACTTTCCCCCGAATTCTGGAGGCATTGAGTGATGGAACTCAACGCCGCGCTTTACCTCGACAGTAGAGCGATGATAATTTAAATTTAAATAAATATTTCATTTTCTCTAATAGCGATCGAGCTCACAACCAGTCGCGTTTACAGTCACATTTCGTACCCCTGCGCCACGACTGGCCTCATATTTTATTTTGTATCTCTATGACTTTTGTTCATAATTATATAAATAAAAGAAAAAAACATATTTGATACATTACTTGTAATTTTCTGAACACGATAACCATTCTTAAATGTGGTCATTCGGTCGGCTTAAGGGAATTAGGCAGCGACAATGAAGGGAGTTTCTCGTCTAATGACCCGCGGGATTACCACTCTCCCGGATAACATATATATATGTAATATATATGTATATAGTATATATATAATTGTCCATAAGGATAAGGAAGGCGAAGGAACATAAAATGAGAAGCTTGTTTAGTAAAGGTTTGTATTAATCATACTGTTTTTGTTTCTGAAAATATGTACTAAGATGTCTTGATTGATCATGATTTTAATTATTTTATAATGAAAATATTGATTTTTGAAGCCGTCGTGGCGCAGTGTCTGCTTGTAAGTGTAGCGATTGTAGGTTCAATTTCCACTAGCGAATCAAACTAATTTCGTTTTCCGGCCCTGATTACAAGAAAAAGCGCGGCGTTGAATGCCGCTGCTCAACACTAGGCAGGCAGAGTGTTTAATTAAGATATGGCATCTCAAAAATCACTCTGCCAGCCTTTTTATGTGCAGAATACAAAAATTATTGATTTTTAGGATTCCGTACTATTTAAAGAAAAAAGGAACCCTTATAAGATCACATTGTTGTCTGTTTGTATGTCTGTTTGAATTATTGAAATTTAAGGCGCTATCATAGTTAGAGTAGTAGTTTGCTATACTATGTCGTTACCAGCATAAGTCTACGTACTTGCGTAGTATAAGTATACATACATTTAAAGTGAATCTTGAACTCACTGGAGTAAATCAAGTAATTATATTATTTAAAAAATCCCTTAAATATGAGGCACATTTATAAAAAAAAAGAAAATTATATATATCTAAATATATATAAGTTCAAATAGTAAATATCAGAAAGGTGAGCAAAAGCTGTAGCTATAATGGCGTGAAAAATAATATTTTATACTATATAAAATTATTCTAGCGTTACATTTGACACACCTTCGCGCGCGGCGAAATATCACACGCGTCGTTGCACAACTGTTCAATGTGGGATTTTATATTTATTTATGAGGTGGGAAAACTAAAAGTGCCTTTACAGCTATGTGCCAAATTAATCTCATATTTTTATTTTGATTAAACTAGTCTCTATATAAATAAAAATTGATCCTTTTATTTATATAGAGACCAGTCTTGGCTCGGGGGCACACGTGTGTGACTGTCAACGCGGCTGGTTGTGGGTTCGATCCCCATTCCGGGAAATCATTTCTTCGCTCTGGTGTCGAAGCAAAGCGTGGTGTCGAGTTTCGCCACTCAACACGCATTGCATCCAGAATTCAGCCGGAAATGGGGAGCGGAGTGTCTTACCACTGAGCTCCCTCTGCCTACCCTGCTGAAGAAAGCCGCGAGAAGCTGAAAAAAAACTTTAACAATGTTCAAGGCACTACGCCACGACTGACTTCGTTCCTATTTTTTTGCACTAATTTCTATTTTTATTATATATATATATATATAATAATATAGCATAGTTATCCGCAATTTTAATTTTGCTAAGTAAATAACGACTGACAATACATATTTAAACGTTTTAACATTAAGTTTACATTTCAAATACAGTTTACTCTCAGTGCGGTTAGATAAACTGTGTCACAACAACTATCGTAAAGAACAAAGGCTGCAGACAGGGAACTCTACTAACATTTTATTTTGTTTTTAAAAATAATCAACAAAGACATTTGTCAAATAAAATCACTTTTGTGAGATCTATGTGGGTGCAAAATTATAAATAATACCCTATATTATTTGAAGAAGAAAAATTGATGATTGAGAAAGATTTCGCAACGTAATAATAAAGAAAATAATAGAGAAGACTAGAAATTTTTACAAGGCTGTCATTGAACCACTTTTACATCGATATGCATCAACTTGACTATATAGATTTTTTTTATTCTTGACAGAAGAAAAACTAGTTTTAAGACACTCCGTTACCCAATCGTCACGTATTTTTCGAAGTTAGTGACGGAACACTTCCGTTGCGCTCAAGAATTTGTGGTTATATTATTATAAAAATATAATATAATAGTAATTAATCAATAGATAGAGAATAAAAATAGAAAAAGGCAGTAGCTCCGCTTTTTTTGAATTCAAATCTTTAGAGCCCATAGAAATAGAGCACGTCCAAAGTAGAGCGACAGGGCCGCGAGCGACTCGGCGCACTCCGAGATTTGAAGTGCCGGCGGGTTAATGTCGCCCCCACTGTTTACACTAAAATAAAAAGATGCTTGATGAGGCATGTTTATTTTTTAAGTATCACTGCAATTTTTTTTTCAAGGTTTCAACAAGCTATTTATTTCACTCTTCTTGACGTGAAAGAAAATTTATACGTTTTTTATTATTTTTTTCAGCTTCACGCTGTATCCCGCATAGTAGGGTAGACAGAGGGTCTTAGAGATATTTATGTATTGTATTCTAGAAGTTTCTGTACTAATTGTGGAGGCATTGTGTGTTTAATGGCGGAAATCAATGCCGCGGTTTGTCTCGACACAAGAGCAAAGAAATGAAAATATTAAATATCATTTCCTCAAGTGCGAATCGAACCCACAATTTATCTCCTTTACAGTGACACGCTTGGCCTCTAGATAAGATATGTTCTTATGGGATAAAATATATTTTCAAGTTACTTTTAAATAACAACAACAATATAAAAAGAGTAAATAACGAAATATATGTAACAACAATAAATGTCTACCTTGAAGTAAATTTATAACAAAAATATATAATTTATAAATTAACGTTTAAATATGATATTAAAATAAATGAACTATATGGCAACGTTTTAAATAAATTACTTCTACCCATCGAGTACGCGTATTTAACAAATTAAATAAAATTGTTTCACTGTATAATTGATTTGGGTAGGAAAATCTCATTGAAAATGCAAGCGACTGAAACCATTAGGTAATAAAAGAGCCACTGGCCGAGTTGAAAAATAAATTGTGGTTTAATATTAAATTGACGTAAATTGACTTTTCACCACAACATTTAAATTATCATCAATACTTATTACGCTTATAGACCTTCATTCAAAAAGGTAGAGTTACGAGAACAAATCGGAGACAGTTACAGACAAGATGTAGCAATACGCCTCTGGTCTTTCAAATTCAGAAATACTGATTAATTCATTAAATATGTATTATTTAGTCAATTACTAAAGTAGTCGTAGTCGAAGTTGAAGTTGTGGCATGATAGGTTGTGGGTTCCATTTCCACTTAAGAAATATTGAATATTTTCATTTCTTCGCTCTTCGAGGTAAAGCGCGGCGTTGAGTTCTGCCACTTAACACACAATGACTCCAGAACTCGGCAAAACTACTGTCTTAAGATTAGGTTCCCTCTGCCCACCCTGTTCCATGCAGAAAACAGCGTGAAGCTGAAAAAAGAATGAAGCAAAAAATGCGGCCACATAGCTAATTGTACGGCCATATTCTGTGAATTAAATTACTGATTCCACAATACGCTACAGTTATACAAAAGAGGCTTAATTATGCCTCAGTAATAAAGGGCTTTTAATATACATACAACATGGCGAAATCTTACTTGTAGTTTTAATAGATAGTAGTTTCGTATTCTTACTATTGTCTGAAAGGGGAGCTTTATTAAGATAAATTAAATGTTGCAACATTTAACGATGCTTGTTGGAATAATACCTTTATTTTAAATGAAACTATTTAATCGGATTAATCGCGTATATTTACTATTATACATATTTAGAAACCGGACATTCCTAACATTTTACAGTAGTCAACGATTTCTTAATTGCCTCGCGTACTATCCTGGCTTCTTGCAGAATGAGCTGACTGTAGCTTGTCCTCTGGTATGGTGGGCTACAGACTTCAAAAATTTTATGAGTGGGACTCAGATGGCAGAAAGGTTCCAAGCGTCCTCTCTATTGAAGTTAGGTTGTTTTTCTATTTCAGTAGCCTCGCGGATCATTCTAGGAATATATTTTTTGTTTACCTGAGCGATTTGGTACTTATCAAACCTGATGTAATAGCTGGGTTTATCCACAGTATACTCACACACAGTTGTCATCGATACATGCTCATTTTTGACAACGGAGACGTGTTGCTTCACCCTAACACTCACTTTTTTCATTTTTTTCACTTTTTACTTTTTGGCTGATATATGATAAGCCACAGTCACAATCTTGTTTGTATACGCCTGCACACAGTGTGCAAAAGGAATGTTATTTTTCACTGGTCTCAAAAATTGTCTCATTTTCTTGTTAGGCTTGAATGTATTTTTATGGATCCTCAGAAGAGATTACAGACAGGATTACAACATCTTAAGAATAAGATATTGCTAATCTGTATTCTCCTTCACATATAGTATAAGTGCCGGCTGTCTCCCTACTGTGGTGTGGTGTGGTGGCTTGTTAGTCTTCTGACAATGCTGGCGGGAAACTGGCAGCTTGTTCTGATGAAGGACATTCTTCACTTGTATCTGGTCATCCTCCATGCTTTCAGCGTTGTAGGTGGGCTATCTGAAACAAAGTTTTGCCAACGGTATGTAACTGCGTAGGATGGGGCTGAGATATACCATTGAGTGGAGTAGTAGTGGAGTATCTACTGGAGTGCATATGTTTCTTCTATATGCAGTGTGCCATTAGGATTTCTTATGACTAAAATATTGAGGCACTCTACTTTTGTGCTGTTTCAGGAACTTCATTCCACGCGCCACACAACTGTGAAACGCCCTACCTGCGGCCCTGTTTCCAGGGCGATACGACCTGGGTACCATCAAAAAGTATCTCCACTTTTAAGGCCGGCAACGCACTTGTAACTCCTCTGGTGTTACCCGGGGTCGTGAGCGGTAGTGATCATTAACGATCAGGTGACCCGTTCGTATATATTGTCTTTTTACATAAAAAAGGCATATTGTTATCCTCTAGCTTCCGTTTGACAATCCTGATGACGTTTGACGGTTATATTGCGGCACGATTTTCTAGGCAACCCTGGTGTAATCTATTCTACTATCATGTATCATTCTTAAAAATAAATTTAATTAAAAAAAAACAGATACCTGCAGATTTATGCAATGGGATCTGGGCTATTGTATTGTAAGTTGTGTGAACTTCGTTGTTAGTGCCAAATTTCATAATTATGTGTCCACGGCAGGTACAGGTTTTCAAGGGCAGGGGGTTGAAACCATGCTAAGTGTCTGGCAATGGTTAATATAATTTTAATATTATTCCCAAGAAAATATTAAGGCTACTCGTGGCGCAGCGGCACGAAATGTGACTGTAAAACCGACTGGTTGTGGGTTCGATCCCCACTCGAGGAGGTGAAATATTTACTTAAATTTGTATTTCCAATTTTTCGCCCTGGTGTCGAGGTTAAGTGCGGCGTTGAGTTCTGCCACTCAACACGCAATGCCTCCGGAATTCGGCAGAAAGTGGGGAACGGAGTGTCTTAACACTAGGTTCCTTCTGCCTACCCTGCTGTGTGCGGAATACAGCGTAAAGCTGATAAAAAATATTTAAAAAAAAGCTTTATAGTGTATTGAAAGTTAGATATAATTTTTGCACCTTATATATTGGTAGTACTTACCGGAGTTAGGTGTATGTTCAAAGCAACATTCACGTTTTATAAAGAGACGAAGGCCTGACTTGATTTGGAATCTTTATCCACTAATATACAAGTATAACTCGCATTTAACCGGATTTTTTTTCTTTATATCCTAGTGTTCGTATAAAATACAAGTATTATTAAAAGCGATAAGGGCCGAAGATAAAATGGTATAAAGACATACCATTTTATACAATTGTGTGTAATGTATCGATGCTTTCTTTCTTTCGAGTTAAGTGGTTTAATTGATTATTGAATAGAACTTACTCTTATAACTATATATTGGGATTGGTATTATAATTTAAAATTTTATCTTATAATAGAACAATCTCACTATTTATTTTATAATATATCATTTAATAACAATTGCATTTCACAGGAAGTCCTATAAGAACGTAAAGCTTACTTATTCATTCCATTCACAAAGCCGTATTAAAGCTGAGAGGAAACATTAACTACGCCTTTAGCGGGATCCTTTTCTGATTCCTTCCGTAATGTAATATGTACATCCGTGTTTTAGTATGTAAATGTTATGGAAAGTTTTATTGTTTCTAAATAAGAATGTCGTCTAAAAAGAAAGTTGAATGCGTGGCATATAGTAGGTATGCTATATGCTTAGTCTTTTTACTTTATTTTATCTTTATACATGATCTCATAATGTGCTGAAGAGAAAGTGGAGAGAATATAGTGATAATAACTTGAATATAAAATATTATTTTTGCCATGCTGTATAGAGTAGGGGAGACCGGGGTTGGTTGACTATAGGGGTAGGTTGACTAACTATCAATAACTCGTCCGATACAATAGCGTTAAGCCCGGTAGTGTGGAAGGAGAATCCGTCACCTTCGTCCGCACAGCCACCGTGAACGCGGCATCGAGGAGGATATTTGGTTAACACCTTCACTTCTATTGAGGTCGAAATCGTCCTCATATAGACTTTACACTGGTGCGGCGCCCAAATCTCAAGCTTTTCCCCCCGATGCATAAGCTATCTACGCTGAATCATATGTCGTACTACACAGATAAATTTTGTTTTCTTTATGTTTAATAGAGTCGACTAACTAACAAAAAGAGCTATTGAGGTCAGCCGATTTTAGTGCTGCTATTGTATTCTACACTGGAATACGTGTCTTTTAGACAATCGCATCTACATTAATTGTCATGTAATTTTTTTCTTAACAAAAATAAAGTTAGTAGTAAAATAAAACATACTTTTATGGATTCGGAATCAAATGTTGAAACTCGTATGTCAGTCTTTTATAATCACCTATATCTATTTTTTTTATTTACAGATAATTATTAGTCAACGGAACAGCTCAGAGCTAAGTAAATATCTAAAAAATGTCACTCATACGAAGCCATCATAATTGTCATCATAAAGTTTGTCAAAACTTATTCCACCAACTCTTGGCAACTATTATTTTTAGGATTCCGTACTTAAAAATAAAATACGGAACACTTCGTTGTTCGCCTATCCTGTAAAGACCATTTATCTTAATAGCGCGTACCAAGGAAGGAGGTACCAAGATGAAATTAAACACTGAAAACTGAAGCTTCTAAATCAATGGTTCCCAACCAGTGGTCCGCGGACCACCAGTGGTCCGCAGAAGCCTAAATATGGTCCGCGGACGATTTTAATGTTATGACTGGGGATGGTGAGGCGAAATTTCTGTTTATTATACCTCATATATGTGTAGGTCATAGTGGTCCCTACTACCAAGAATGATATAAAAGTGGTCCTTGATCACGAAAAGGTTGGGAACCCCTGTTCTAAATCAACACATGATGATCATCTTTGCGTTCATTTATATTTGTAGTTCATTTCAAACGAAATGAGAGCTTAGCACATATGCACTTATTAAGTTTGAAAATTCAATTATCGGAATTTTAAGTTTGTTAACTTTAGTCACAAATAAGAAATTTGCAATATACCCATGATATATGATAAAATTTGGGAAGAAGTGAAAATTTCTAGTGCAAGTAAAGAAAAAAAATGTATTTCACATAATAACTGTTACTAACTTATAATTTCATACAAAGCACATGAACTCATGAACTTACGTTGCTCGATTTTCCTAAGTTTTACTTCCCATTGACCTCCATCCTGCAATTGGTACGTCACCCTCGGTGAGCGAGTGCGACTCATATTTGACCGATTTCTGTATATAATATATTGTAAAGTGATAATTTCTATGAAAATGAATTTAAAATTCATTTAAAACTAAATTTCTAGCCAATTCAATAAAACAGTTATTTTATAGTAATCTTGTTAAACAAAAGTTAATCCGTGAAGTGATATTGTAAATACCTATAGACACCATTGTCTATGAGTACTTACGGTTAATATTATACGTATTAATGTAAGATTGAGTAAAAAAAATCAAATCAGCTTCACGCTGTATCGCACACACAGCAAGGTAGGCTGAGGGAACCTAGTGTTAAGACACTACGTTCCCCACTTTCTGCCGAATTCTGGAGGCATTGCGTGTTGAGTGGCAGAACTCATCGCCGCGCTTAGCCTCGACACCAGAGCGAAGAAATGGAAATATAAATTTAAGTAAATATTTCATCTCCTCGAGTGGGGATCGAACCCACAACCAGTCAGTTTTACAGTCACACTTAATGCCGCTGCGCCACGACCGGCCTCAATATTGAGTAAAACACTGCAAAATGACAAATAACTATTATTTTTTAGAATATTGCAACAAATTCAGGTCGACCTGCTTTATTCATAAGATTTTATGCTTCTAAAATATGTCACTGAGTCTTCACTAAAATATTTTTCACTTTAGTTAAATTATGGAGGCAAGTATCTTCTTACCAAAGAAATAAAAGTGACAACATATTAGATTTTGATTTAAAAAGACACAACTAAGTAACTTATCACAAAGATTTTTAAGTTTCACTAAAAACACTTAAAAATCTTTTGTGGTAAGTTAGCTTAGCAACTTACATTCATAAGGAAATATTAAAATTTTATTGCAATTTTTATGGATGATGTCGTTTCATAGATAGTACTACTTGTGTAATTTTTATAACATCAAATTCTAAAAATCCTATGATTTCGGATATCATCAATTGTTTGGATTGACAAAAGAGAAATAGTGTTAAGACACTCTTTTAGAAGCACTATCTGTTAGGTAGTGTAATCAAACGTTGCGTTTTGCTTTACTCGACTTACTTGCTTGGAATTTATATTTTCTTAGTTTCACGCTGTTTCCCGCAAATATTTCATTTTATCGAGTGGGAATCGAAAACACAACGTGCGTCTGTGCCTCTGCGCCACGACTGGCGTCGGCCGACTTTTTTATCAGCTTCACGCTGTATCCCGCATACAGCATGGTAGGCAGAGGGAACCTAGTGTTAAGATACCTGGTTCCCTACTCTGATAAGAATTGAACGCAACAACACTATGATCAATTATTTATTATCTCATAATAATTTATTGAAGATTCTTGCAACAAAAAAAAGATGACCGATTCACAATTAACAAAAAAATATATTATCTTTTATATTTAAGACCGTCGTGGCCCAGTGGCACAAGGGTGCAAGTGGCACTGTACCGCGATGGTTGTGGGTTCGATTTTCACTAGAGGAAATGAAATATTTAAATTTATATTTCCACTTCTTTGTTCTGATATCGAGGCAAAGAGTTCGGTTCGGCGTTGAGTTCTGCCACTCAACGCGCAATGCCTGTAAAATTCAGCGGAAAGTGCTGAACGGAATGTCTTAACACTTAATTCCCTCCACCTACCCTGCTGTGTGCGGGATACATCGTGATTTTTATCTTTTATATTTTACACGCCACTCGTATTATTAGGTTAGTTAATATTATTGGAAGATATATATACAAATATTATTAACGTTAGTGGCTGATCAAAAATCTAGGCGTTATGTAGCGTCACGTTCGCTCCTCCAATTTCGCGTTCGTCCGGGTCATGAGACATCCAGACGATCGTATAACTAAAGCAATATCCATAAACTTAAAAATTTATGGAAAAAACCTTCCCTTTTATAGGTCCAATGGGATTTACAGCAATGTTTTACATTTTAATGGAAGGTAATGTGTTCCGGTAGTCAGTAACTAAAACAAATGTGAATTCTATTAGAAATTATTTGCTAAGGAAACTTTGAGCTTGGTTACCTGTCGTATATTCATGAAATAACATAGAAAATCGAAAAATTAATTATCCAATTTCTTAATATTTCGATTATCAAAAAATTAAAACCAATCTGACACTTTATGTTTGTTAAAACTATAAAGTTCTAAATTATATATTGGGTATTAATAACATTATAATAAAACTCTGTATTTATAGGTCTGCCTGCGCTTCACTAGTTTTTCTTTGTCTTTTTGTAAAATGCTATCTTCAGAATATAGTTCTTTCTAATCGAAAACAGTGTAATATATTTTATATAAATGATAATAATGATATATATATATGTTAGGTTAATGACAGCTTCTGTATATATAGTTTTTTATAAAAAAAATATTTCTTTATTAAGATCGTATATATATTTTTTTAAATTAAAATTTGATTTCTGACTGAAATTTAAAAATATAACCATACTTCACTTTATTTTCATCATGCAATCTAAAGGGGATTGCTAAAATAAGAAGTAGTAAATTTAAAAAAAACCTTAACTTATACAAATAATTATAAAGCAAATTATCATTAAGGTTATGTTTTATTCAAATATTGACTATGCATAAAGAATAAACAGCTTGATAAACCCCGATGGCGAAAATCCTACTCTCGGCTGTTTGATTAAATCTCCATATTCATCGTCTTTGATAATACTCTGAAGGGATATACGCCAAAATCAATTGTTCATGTTGATAGAAAACATTGTGACACAATAAAATTGAAAGATATTTTAATGTGATTTTGTCGTTTTTATGTATATATATGAAAACGACAATGATATCATTTTTCTGAACTAATATAGAGTTCAGTGGTCGCTTTTTTCACTATTTCTTTTCAATTTTCACGTTTGACACGCCATTGTTTAATAACTAAATCGACCTGAAATAAATACTGTATATTTATCTAGTAGAATAAAATACGTTGCCAGTTGTGGCGCAGGATCATAAAGTGTAAAGTAAAGGCGACAAGTTATGGATTCCCGCCCGAAGAAAATAAATATTTAAAGTTTTCATTTCTTTGCTCTGGTGTCGGAACAAAGCGCGGCATTGAGTTCCGCCATTGAGCAGGCAATGAACTAGGGGAATGTAGTGTCTACTACTAAGATTCCTAGGTAAGTACGTACTTTTAGGCGTGACGCTACAAAAAGATGAAGCAGGCGGGGAGTGTAGATAGAAAGAACCTAGTGTTAAGACACTCCATTTTATCCTAAATTTGAGACAATGTGATCTTGTCAAAAAGCAAAATTTATTTTTTGTGAAAATTTAACTTAATAGATAAAGTAAAAAACTTAAGCAAAATCTTTTTTTTTGTATATATTTTATTTATCACGAACGTCTCTTTCAACTTATTTTTTTTCAAACTATACATCAAAAGGCAAATCAAGAATTTCGATGTTTTATTTTGTTATACGAAATTTACATCTTCCAGCCATCCACAGCTACAGGAAGTTGAAGATAAGATATAACCGAGAGACTTATCTTCCGTCGCGTCGGGAAGAGGCCGGAACTTTACTCATCATTTCGCCTGCTTCATTGCCATGCTTTGTGAGATCCGAGGCAACATTTTGGCGAAATATGTCGAAACTGGCAAAAATATTTCTTTTTACGTAAACATTGTACTTATTACTTGGCGGAGGGCGGGCAATGTTTTTCAGCCTGTGAATTGTTTTTATTAAATTTTCCTGGATTGTACGTGTTTTATACTTCGTGTGTATATTATAATATATTTCTTTTATTTTCTTTTGTTAGGATTTCATACCTCAAATATAAAAACAGAACCCCTTATATGATTACTTTGTAGTCCGTCTGTCTGTCTATCAAGACCATTTATTTCGGGGACACGTGTAGGTATCAACCTGAAATCAATGTCAAATATTTTAAATTTATTTTATAGGAACAAAATCTACAACCGTCGCGGCTAGAGTCTTGCGGCTTGTGCCACTTGCACCACTACCGTCTGAATCTATCTAAAATTTTAGCATTTTTATAAATTTGTCACACTAAATGACATTATATAATTATGAAATAATTAGTTCTATTTTATGAGGCAGTATCATATTTTATTAATTAGATACTTTATGAATAAATGTTTTTGTCACATAAAAAAATATTATTATTGTATGTTACAGAACAAAAGTATAAATAAATGTGTACAAAAGTATAAGTATTGTGCCCTTTATATAAATTAATTTAAAATACGAGTAGGGACTAAAAACTTCTGGCAAAAGAAATGTATTTTTCTTCCCGTGTGTTGTTTGCAGTTAGTTCATTAGTCCCTCCATTTAACTTTTAACTTACAGTTACTACGGCAAGACTTAATAAACTGTATTGACGTAAAAGTCAAATCAAAATTTATCCTCCAAAATATTTTGTTCCGAAAGCAAAATATGTGTTTCAAATACACATATATACATATAATGAAATTAATTTTAAAGTTGAGGCCAGCCGTGGAGCAGGGGCACCAAAGTATGACTGAAAACGCGACTGGTTGTGGGTTCGATCCCTACTCGAGGAAATGAAATATTTATTTACATTTATATTTCCATTTCTTTGCTCTGGTTCCACCACTCAACACGCAGTGGCTATAAAATACAGCGGGAAGTGGAGAACGGAGTGTCTTAACACTAGGCTCCCTTTGCCTACTCTGATGTGCTGTGTATCCTGATACAGCGTGAAGCTGATTTTTAATTTTAAAGCTATGAGATAAACCCGCGCGGTAAATTTCTTGTCGAGGTTTGGAAAACATCCAATAGCTTTAACAAATAGCTTTAGGGTTTTGTGCATTGTGACATATTTCTTACTGAATATTGTTAGAGAGTTTCAAATTGAGGCCATCGTAGATGTAAAACGCGACGGCTGTGGATTTGATTCCCAATCAGGGGATTGAAATATAGAATGTTTTCATTCCTAGCTCTGCCAACAAAATCTGCAAACACGGCATTGAGTTCCGCCTATTAACACGCCCTCCCAAAGTGGGGAACGGAAGTATCTCTATAGAAATAGAGTGTTAAGACACTCTATTTCTATAGAGATACTTCCGTTAAGACACTAGGTTTCCAGGTTCCCTCTGGCTACTGTGCATAAAAAAATTGTAAAAACTGAGACCAGCCTTTTATTTATCTAGTCTAGAAACTAATAGCGTTGATAATATGCCACCTCAGTCTACCCGTGACCACGGACTACTGCAAAGTATTCGAAACGTCGGGTTTCCAAAATGTAAAATCTTAAATATACGCGATTAATTCGGTTAAATTAGTTTCATTTAAAAATATAGAACCTTTCAAATAAATCAATATAAATTAAAAAAAAATATGATGATAATATTTTATACAGGGTGTAATGCGATCGACAGATCAACGATTGTCTATAGGTAGAGGACGTTTCCATTTTAACCCCCATGTATGATAGCCGATTTTCAATGGTTCGGCAGAAATTTTTATATAATTCTTAGAAACAATCGGATTCTTAAAGAAAATTTGCATATATATCTCGACTGTTGAGTCTGCGTTCGTGTTTTTTTTTTCAATATAGTTCAATAGTAGACCTTTTGTATAATGTAATAATTTAAAAACTATCTATAAATCTTAGAAATAACATCGACACAAAAAATCGTTTTTAAATAAGCAAAATTTTAATCAAAAACTTTCAGGGGCTGTAAAAAAACTAATAGTAATTTTTCCAGAACCTATTTTAAAAACTACTTTTGTAGTATAGAGTAATCTAAAAGTCTCATTCATATCCAATATCTACAGCTCAATGACAACATGCTAAAAAATGTACTCAAATAATGAAACAAAAAAAGTATTATTTTTATTACGAGAATTGACTGTACTTAAATCGATTTTTTTATAAATTTACATAAATGTACGCATTTTTTTCCAATCTACTATAATCAGACAATGTTTATTGAGTACAAATATTTCGATCTTTTAAAGCTATACTAGCACTAGGCTGTTTCTTTAGCTATTTAATTGGCTAATGCATTAGGGTGGTGTTTAATATTAACTTTCACACGATGTTAAAAAACATTTCACAAGTATTTTTTTTGTACCGTCTACTTTAAAAATTATAAATACATATAAAGAATGAGGCCAGTCGTGGCGCAGCGGCACGAGGTGTGACTGTAAAAACCGACTGGTTGTGGGTTCGATCCCCACTCGAGGAGATGAAATATTTACTTAAATTTATATTTCCATTTCTTCGCTCTGGTGCCGAGGTTAAGCGCGGCGTTGAGTTCTGCCACTCAACACGCAATTCCTCCAGAATTCAGCAGAAAGTGAGGAACTGAGTGTCTAACACTAGATTCCCTCTGCCTACCCTGCTGTGTGCGGGATACAGCGTGAAGCTGATAAAAGAATAAATACTAAAAGTCCCATTCACATAGCTATGTTTTAAAGTAAAAATGATTATAAATTCCATAAAACATAGCTTTAGTCGACACTTTAAATAAAACTTTAGTAATCCTGCACTGCCCATTGTTCATTGACTTTGCGAAATGAAAATGGAGTCTCTACATAATTCTTTAATTTCCAACGCTCACAAACGTTTTTAGTCTTTTTAAACACCTGAACAATCACAAGCTGAAATTAAAATAGTGCCGTCTGATATATATTTTATAGTTCTAGAACTATAATATTTTTCTCTTATTTTCTTTTTCTTTTATTTTTATCTTTTTTAATAGATACTATTGGTCTAATAGAACAAACGAAATGTCTTGATGTGTTAATTTTTTTTTAATATTTACTTCTACTACGTATTTCAATAATTAAATAAATAAATAATTTAGCTTTCCGCTATATCCCGCTTATAACAGGGCAGAGGGAACCTAGTGTTAAGAAACTCCATTGTCTACTTTTCGCCGAATTTTTAGAGGCATTGCGTGTTGAGTAGCCTAGCTTAACTCAACGCCGGAATATTGCCTTGGTGTCATAGCTAAGAAATGAAAATATTGGTAAATAATTATTTATTTCCTTGAGTGGGGACCGAACTCACAACAGGTGCGTTACAATCACTCTCTGTGCCCCAGCGCCACGACGGCCTCAATAATAGGTACTACTAGTACGATCTTCCGATAAATCATAAAATAGAGACCCCCTCTAAGTTGCCGCAATTGAAATTCTCATATATACCAAATTTTATTTACAATTTTTAATAATGTAATCAAATCCGCGTTCAAATTTGTGGATTATTTTTTGCGTATAATATATTATATAAACGCACAAATTATTTTTCTTCACTGACGACAGTTACATTTTTGTAGTGACAATTTTATTACTCATGGACATTCTGCAGACACTATTATTTAAATAAAATTTAAATATTTTTTTTTTTTTTTCAAATATACTTATCCCATGTAAATACGGAGTGTTTTAACACTAGGTTCCCTTTGCCTACCCTGATGAGTGCGGAATATAGCGTGAAGCTGATTTGATTTATTTATTTTTATATAATTACAAGATAATCATTTACAAAAATAGTTATGCATAATTTACGTCCACGTTGCAGTAATAATATTCGTTGAGTCATAATGCTGATTTTGTGAAGTAAAACAAGCCACGTCCATTGTCGCCAGAGAATGGACTAAAATGATGTGATATTTTATATTATTCTAATGTTTTAAACACACAGTTCAAATAAGAATTACAACGAAAGATAATTTATTTTATATAAATATAAAGTGTTGTAAGTGTAATATAAAGTGTCGTTACGTAAAGTAGCTGTCTTTTGACAAGAAATTTCTTTGCAAAACGACGACGTTATAGTTAATTTTAATAATATTCTACTTTTTACTTCTTTCTTATTATCTCTTATTCTTATAATCAATTTAATCTTTAATGTAGATTAATGTAAGAAAATAAAAAAAGAAGTTTTGCATATAAATATGTATCTTAGAACAACTATTCAACGATATTTTAAATTATACCGGTAACAGTTTTATGAACAAAAAATATTTAAATGTAATGGAACGTTTATTCGAGTAATTTGCATTGTTTTTCATATGCCGATGTAATTTTAGCTTCACGCTGTATCCCGCATAGTGCGAAGCAGGCAGAGGGAAGACACTTCCGTTCGCCATTTTCCCGCCTACTCAACACGCAATTTCTGGAGATATTGCGTGTTGACTAGTAGAACTTAACGCCACGCTTTACCTAGACACTAGAGTGAAGAAATCAAAAATATTTTATTTCCTTGAGTGAGAATTGAACCCACAACCTATCGCTTTACAATCACACGCTTGTATCGACTGAGCTAAATGTAATTAAACGAAAATATATTAAGTAATATTTTATGTTCAAATAAATTGTCTTAGACATTTCACAAACTCTTAAGACAAACATGCCCAAGAGAGTTGTAAGTTTGTCACTCACAAACAGTATAATATGATTTATAAGTTTTGTTCGCATACTCGTGTTCTTTAGCAAATTCATATAAACATGTTGCTTTGTGAAATTGTCTCATGGCTTTTATGTAAAGTCTAATTGTTAGTACTAATTATAATAAATAAAAATAATAATAATAATCAGTTTCACGCTGTATCCCGCACACAGCTGGGAAGGCAGAGAGAACTTAGTGTGAAGACACTCCGTTCCCCTTTCCCTTTCCGCTGAATTCTGGAGGCATTACGTGCTGAGTGGCGGAACTCAATGTGGAAAGCGAAGAAATGTAAATAAATTATTATAATAGTTTTTAATAGTTTTATTTTAAATTATAATAGTTTTATTTTAAAGCAAATGAGATTACTGTTTTAGAAGATTGTGGTTTGTGAATTTAAATATAATGTATTCTAACTTTTTATAATGGAAAAGACCAGACAAACGCATTTTTTTGCATTTCTTAGCTTTACGCTGTATATCACTCATAGCAGTGTGTAGTGTTAAGATATTCCATTATCCACCTTCCGCTGAATTTTCGAAGCAATACGTATTGAGTTGCGGATCTTAACACCGCGCTTAGCCTTGTAAAGCGTAGTTCGCTATAATGAAGTGAAAAAAAAAACTTAATGAAAAACTAACATTCTATTTCCTCGAGTAGAAATCGTTTGTATTAATTGCGTAAATATAGGCTTCATATATACAGGTGGAAGTGTAAGCACCACTTTAAATGAAACCAGTTTTAACTACACTATTAAAGCCTACAATAAATCAGAAAAAAATAAATTCCCAAAAATGAAAAAGTATTTTTTTCAAACAAAATAAATAATAAAATTGTCGTTTTAAAATAAAACAGCATTTGTAAGGACGACGCACGCACACATAAACCTATCAAAGGAATACCGCCGCACACGCCTTATGCCGAAATTGGGTCGTAGGTATTGGCGGTAAAGTTCAAAGTCGTTTAACCTTTAGTAGTATTTTTGTAGTACTAAGTGTTTATGTTAGTAGTAAGTGTTTATGTAATACGTAATCGCGTCACACGAAATACAGGTATGGATAAAAATCGTGAAATGAAAAAAAAATCCTACGTCCAAACTCGTGATTAATTTCTTTAGGTATTCGCATCGTTTAGGCATCGTGATTATAGAGTATAGGCATCGTGATCGCATTTAGGCATCGTGATTAATTTGTTTAGGTATAAGTTTGAAATATTTTACCCTATATGCTGTTTCCGTAAAAGGAGCGCTGCCTCTTCCACCCTGTAGATAGATGGATATAATATGTAATAGTTTT
The DNA here is from genome assembly GCA_021202915.1 of Heliconius himera. Lineage (NCBI taxonomy): Eukaryota > Metazoa > Arthropoda > Insecta > Lepidoptera > Nymphalidae > Heliconius > Heliconius himera. Next base: position 45,518 of record JAJHJA010000025.1, on the reverse strand, counting down.
AAGCCCATCCCATTAAATATTCGAATGGAAGAGCTTTAGCCAAGCTTTTAATACAAAGGGATTCAAACTGTTAAACTGTTTTGAGCTCATTATAATATGATGGTAAGAATCCTGAATGAGGCAATAAACCTTTTTGTCTTATTATATTTAAGAACATTATCACTTATTATTTAATTTTCACGCTGTTACCCTTACACATCAAGATAGGGAGAGAGAACCTAGTGTAAAAACACTCTGTTTTCCCATTTTTCGCCGTATTTTGGGGGTAGTCCGTGTTAGGTGTTGGAACTTACTGTCGCACTTTGCCTCGACACCAAAAATAAATAATTCAGTAACATGCTCCACGACTGCTTTGAATTGTAGGCATTATAATTTATAATATAAATATAATATAATATAATTTTATTTTTAATTGTATTTAATCTTTAAACTATATAGATATATGTTTACCTATGTAAGATGTTTATATAATTATAATCGTTTGTGAACCTACAGTTATTAAATTTGGCTATAGGTGAGAACTCATAGTACAAATAAACGAAAAATTACGAAAAGTGAAAGTTTAAAGGTATTTCATGGGAAAAATAATTACAAACTATATTTGTAGTTCAGTTGTTCAAAATGAGTGTTTATGTCAGCAAATTTCAGTCTGGCAACTTTTCTAAAATTGGTACGGACCACACGGTGGGCGAGTCCGACTCGCACTTGACCAGTTCTTAACTACAGTAACAAATGTTTCATAAATTGAAGATTGAATAGTTCATAAATGTCCGAAGCTATCCCTCCTAATGAAGTAAAGTAATTGTCACAAATTCTATATACATTAGAAGCAATCTAAAATGTATAAATGCCCTTTATAGATCGATTTTAAGTGATTTTCCAGTACGTTGGAGTGCAAACTCATAACAATGAAGACTTCGACGCCCTACATAGTGCAGAATCATGGTAAGCGGGGCGCGCTCGCAATTTCCACGGCACATATTCGTAACGGAACGGAAACGAGGTCGAAATAGGTACATATTGCAACTTTTAAGTGAGGTCAACATTGAATTTAACTTACGTTGACAAGTGAGTGGGACATGTGTTGTCATATATTATTTTGAATAAGTGTATACATATATTATTTTTAATTCGTTTGAAGTTTTTAAATGAAAAATATCGCAAATGCAAAGGAGCTGCACGTCGCTATTCGTGTTGACTCGAAAACACCGTAACGTAGGCTATTGCCATGTAAGATACATGGTAATGATGATGAAGATGGTACTTGCACTTGATGGTGGATGAAGCTTGTACGTACTATGCGGTTAGAACATTCGGTGACAGATTCCATGACAAGTATCTGGAGTTTCCCTGGACACTCCCAATAATAAATGCGGTACAGAATGCACAAGACGTCTCTGTGCATAGGCCAAAGTAATCTGGTACTGTTCTGGATGTGAAGTCAGCAGAAGGTCCAATAAGGAAGCATAGTGTCAACCAATTGGGACAGTACATTTTCCATAATAGGGTCGAATGGGGCGGTGGGGGGGCAGGTCGAATCGGTGGGGCGCGACTCGAGCCAGTCGGCATTATCAACAAGTATATATAAAAACGCCAAGTATCACTATTTGAGCGGGGAGGGTAGGGAATCTATGACAGAATATCGACAATAATATATTCATCAGTCGATCTGTTTTTGCGTTGACATTATAGAATCAGTACAGGCATGCGTAGAGTCGAACACGATCGATTGAATCAACACAAAGCCAGAGAGGACAGGTCTCGTTTGACATTTTAAATTGTCAAACCGACGGAAACACAAGTCTTCTCTTATAAAAACAGCGACCCTGGTATAATGCATAAATATATATAATATTGGCTTTGTTGCCCAATCGGACAATCTGAGTCTACCTCAAAAATAACGAAGCCAATAGTACTGTCTCCAGATGGTGATGGCATCCAGCTTAGAATGTACCTTAGTACCTTAGAATGTAAAGTACCTTAGAATGTACTTTATTGTTACAGAAATCCACGTTCAGCGTGGTAGGAGCTGTCGTGGAGAGAATCTCTCCAGAATTCGACAGGTGATCTGTATTTTCGGACACAGAGAGGAATACTCCAACACTAGAGGTGCTGGTACCCTTTCTCTCTCAGTTCTACTATCACATTCATACATATAGGTAGTGATTGAGAGTGGGCACAGGAGCACGATAGCAGCTAACGAGAAACGCAGTGGCAAAAATCCTGATAGTGGTCATAATCCGATCGAGTCTGCCCATACGCTGGTGCTATTGCTTGCAAAGAGACGTTAACACTCGTACTTTAGACGCCTCTTATTACGACACCACCATCCAGAGTGATTCTATTCTTAGCCCGAATAACTCAGCAAAATATTCTAAATGTTAAGGATTTAGGAACTTGTATTTCAAGAATTTTAAATTTTATAATTTTTATTTAAATTTCTTCAAAGCAATCTAGAGGAAAAAAATATTTAGAATTTATAATATTAAACACTTTATTATCAGATTGAGCTTGTTGAAAAAAGCTATATTGAAAGCTTGTCGCCTGCATCTCGTCGCTTTTGTTCCAAGAATAAAAAAATATTTTTCTATAAAATGTTATTTCTGTTAACTTTTCTTTACAAAATAGATAATTTAATATTTATACCTTAAAACGACAACAATGTAAACTAAATCTAAAAAAGATTATTTGGTATATTATTAAAATAAAATTTTACTTAAGTTTCATAAAATTGAAGGTAGTACCTTACTAAACAAATAACAACATTTTAAAGTTTCAAATTAGCATTCACATAGCCTTTTCTGATGCAGTACAATGTAAAAAGAAACATTATGTTAATTTTAGTCAAAGTTTGCAACATTATGGAGCTCTTTGAGAATTTCACTGACAAATTTTACATGGCGTCACGAGTTTCGGATATGTGTCGGTTCACGGTGCCCGAGCATTGGGGTGAGACGATGAAGGCTCAGAGTCGCCATAGTTTATTATACATATATTTTTATTAGTATTATTGATTTCTTTGAAAATATATATTTTGTTAATTTATTTATTATAAATATTATTAATATGAGAGAAACATGTTTTGGCCATTGTTGAGGCCGGTCGTGGCGCAGCGGCACGAGGTGTGACTGCAAAACCGGTTGTGGTTTCGATCCCCACTCGAGGAGATGAAATATTTACTTAAATTTATATTTCCATTTCTTCGCTCTAGTGTCGAGGCAAAGCGCGGCGTTGAGCCACTCGACACGCAATGCTACCAGAATTCGGTAAAAGATGGGGAACGGAGTGTCTTAACACTAGGTTCTCTCTGCCTACCCTGCTGTGTGCGGGATACAGCGGGAAACTGATAAAAAAAGAAACATTCTATAATTATAGTTAAAACAAAAATGTTTATACATTAAATTAAACTTTCATTAGAACTGCTAAATAAAATTGATTTTATGAATCAAATCAATGTCATCAAATTGAATGCACTACCTCTTTCTAATATTAAAGGGCTGCTTAAATACATTTGTACGTGAATTTAAATTTTCGAACATTTCATAGATATATTTAATTAAGTAGTTGAACTTAATTACACTAATTGCATATGTATGCAGAGTCGAGTCTGTAGCCGCAAATAGTTCTGAATCATACTCGTATAACCGACGCAGAGCAAACTTACACAGAGTTTATAAAATTCTACTTATAGTTATATGATAATTCTTGTTTGTTTTACATTTACTAATATAAATTGAAATTTTTATGTAGTTACACATCAGTTTAGAAAATTATTTGCTTTATATTAAAGTGGCTAGAATTGGAGGTATTTTACCGCGACGATATGGCTGAAATATATAAATTTATAACATACATTATTAATATTAGCGGCGTTGAGTTCTGCAACTCAACACGCCATGTCTCTTAAATTCGTGGGCCACGCAGTGCATTAACACTAACTTCCCTCTGCCTACCTTGCTATATGCGGGATACAGCGAGAAGCTGAAAAAAATACTAATATTCAATCATATAATCGTTAGTCATATTCTTATATATTGGTCAGTTTATATATAAAGATGACAAATCCAATTGTAGGGGGCAGTAGTCAAATAATCATGGTAATAATGATACAATCTAAATTGGTTAAATAATAGGAGAAAAGAGAAAAATTTGAAAGTTTTTTTTAAACATGGTCCTGGAAATTGAAATCTCTTCTTGTAAATCTATTTTACCTTCAAAGTACTTTGTTAGACAGCGTTTAGTATGCAGTTGTCGAGATTTGGAGTTCAGCCAGCTCTTAGTACAAATAAATGCTCAGTAAATTGTTTAGCAAAACTTTGGAATACACTTAGATTTAGATAAAAAAAAATGTAGTCTGTGTTTAATTAAAGTTAAGACATTATAATGAAAATATAAAAAAAAAACGCCAAATAATAATTAATATAAAATATACATATGAAATAACTAATAAGTACTTAAGGAAATAATTTATAGGAAATGTTTTTTTGAGGCCGTCGAGATGACGAACACAGGTGTGTGAAAGTAACGTGAGGGTTGTGGGTCCCATTTCCACCCGGGGGAATAACTTATTATTTATTAATATTTTCATTTTCTTCGTTCTGGTGGCAAGGCAAACCACGGCGTTGAGTTCCGTGCCTTGCCTTCAAAATGCGGTGGAAAGGGGGGTACCGAGTGTCTTAACTCTAGGCGCTCTCTGTCTATACAATATAAAACTGAAAAAATATACATAAAAAAATTATTTGTTCATTTTTATAATAGCTTTATTTTATGCCAAAAAATCAGTGGAAGTGCAAAGAAAGTTTTACTTTCAAATTGCTTCCAGCACAATTCGGCACCTACGAGATTACTCTAAACTTCGTTGAAAAATTACTTGACTTGGCTTAATTTGTCGACTCGAAATGTGATTAAAATTTAACTTGAAAAGATAAATACAATTTGCAGGAAACTTGGAAACAAAGAGATAAAGCATGTGACTGTAAATGCATCAAGTTGTCGGTTCGATTCCCATTCCATGAAATAAAATATTTAATATTTTTATTTCTTCGCTCTTGTATAGGTGGAAAGCGCGGCGTTGATCAACATTTACTGTCTGCCAAACAAATAAATGTGAGTAAATATAAAATCAATCAATAAATCCTGTGGAGAATTCTCTTAATGAGAATGGAGTGTCTTGACACTAGGTTCGTAGGTTTCCCTTCCTTTGCCTACTCTGCTAAAATCAATTAGCTTCATGCTGTGTAAGACACGCCGCTCCCCACATAAATATAAAATGGCAGGTAAAATATATAAGTCATATTTCTACCATATGTTCTATAATAAACGTATTTTGCTTCTAGAATTTTTGAATGAATTGTTACTACTTGTAAATTTAATATATGTATTGTTAAAGATCTCGTGCAAAAGAGGGTAGATGTTGGTGAAAAAGATTACAAAAGCAGTGGAATCGTGTCAATCGGGGGTAGTTGCTTGTAGGCAACGGCCCTTATTGGAAGGAAACTCGTGCGAGTATTGTTAGTAGGTGATACATATCACTTATTGCAATTACATAGTATGTATCTCTTTTCAAATAGTTTAGAAACATATAGACAATATGTGTTTTAATCGTGTTTTTTAAAAAACGTTAACCGCTTCCGATTTCTAACAGTATTATATTTGTAGGTGCTTATTATTAATTCCAAGAATATATATATATTTTTTAATTTAAGGAGAGTTGTTATACATTTTATGCACCTTAATGCCTAATTGACTAAACTACCAAAGTAACCACTACTTAAAGTCAATATTTCCTAATAGTACTTACTGGTGTTGGGTCTATGTCCACAGGAACTGTCAGGTTTTATAACATAGCGAAGGTCTGATTTGGTCTGGCTCTCGGGCCATTATTAAATAGCTAGTTACGTCATCCCAAAGTGCTGAGCAAGTACATTCCGTTGGCCGCTCTGGTATATTCGCAGAACCCTTAACATAAGCTCTTTGTTATCAAGTATAAACATGTATCGTTTAACATAAGCTTTTTGTTATCAAGTATAATTATGTATCGTTTAACATAAGCAACTGTATCAATTACCATAAACAATTGCATCATCTAGCGGATGTTGAAATGTAATATAATAAGTAAGTTAGTATTAAGAAATAGAGTCTGTAACATGTAGTCTTAGCGACAAGTTGTCTTTAAAATATATTATAATTAAATTAAATTGTATCTTTTTAAAAAGCCTACCACGGCGGTTCGAACTTGACTGGCGCAGCCGGTAGGATTCCGCGTTCGAGAAATTAAATAACTTATCTGGTGCGAAAAATTCCGCGTCCGGGGAAGAAAATTTATATCGTGCGAACGTTTTCTAACGTTTATAACGGAATCCGAACCAAACAAATAAATAAGTCATATTCGTGCATTCGCGTGAAGACTTGAAGACATACCAGCTTGCAGCTACAGCTACAGACCTCACGAGGGAAAATGATTTGGTGAGTAGACCCTAAAAAGCTATTCCCATATATTCTATTTCCTATTCATTTTAGTTATATGTGTCAATTAAATTGTAGAGTCCTTTTCAAACAACAAAAGGTTCTAAGAAGTTTCCTTGACGATTAGTTATTAAGTGTCAATTAAAGCGTAGATTTCTTTTAAAACTACAAAAGATTCTAAGAGGTTTTCTTGACTATTAGTTATAAGTATAAAAAAGAATTGAAATCAAATAAAAGTGAATAAAAGAAAGAATTTAATAAAATAAATAATTTTAATAAAATTTAAATAATTTAAAAATGGAAAACATAGTGAAAATACCCGTAGAAATAAGTAACATCATCCCGAAATTTGATGGAGATGAAAAATTATTGTCACTTTTTATATCAAAGTGCGAATATGTAATACAAATGTGCGTAGTAGAAGGTAATTCAGCACAAGACCTATATGTTTTTCATGTTATAACTTCAAAATTAACAGGTCAAGCAGCTAGATTAATTAGCGAAAGACAAGACTTAAATACTTGGAGTAGTTTAAAATCAGCGTTAGAGCAACATTTTGGTGATCCGCGTTCAGAAGAGTGTATAGCTATTGAACTAGAAACTTTGAAAATTAATAGTAATGAATCATATTTAGATTTCTGTAATAGAATACAATATATTAAGAGCACGTTAATAGCAAAAGTAAATTTATTAACAAATAATAGTTTAAGAGAAAGTAAAATCATAATTTATAACAATTTAGCGATGAATGTTTTTCTTTATAATCTACCAGAGGATTTACTTAGAATAGTACGTTTAAAAGCATGCAGTTCTTTAGAAAATTCTTTGAGTATAGTGTTGGAAGAAGTAAATTTCATGCATCAATATAACTCGCGAAACAAAATGTTAAAACAGCCTCACTCAAATACTATGACATCTTCTAATCCTTACTTACAAAGTACATATATGAAACCCTTCTTTAACACGATTAAACCAAATAATAATAATCCTAATCCTTTACAACAAAAAACACAACCCCAACCTTTACATAAACATCATCAATTTCAAAGTATTAACCCTCAACAACCTCCAAAATTTAAATTTGGAATTAACCCTAGTAAGCAAATAAAACTACCCGTACAAAATCAATTTGGGTATAAACCACAGTTTAACCAGAATCAAGTTGGATACAGACCCCAACTTAACCAGAATCAGTTTGGATACAGACCCCAGTTCAACCAAAACCAAGGACAACAACCCTTTGGTTATCGCCCTCAGCGACAAATAAATAACAACGATGTGAGCATGAGAACGGCTCCTCAAAATAAACCCCCAGGTTTCCGCCTTAATGAACACATAGTGGAACAAATAGATACTGAAAATGAAAATAATTATTACGACTATACCGACTTTACCGACGAAAACGAATATAATCAACCAGGAGAACAAAATGAAAATGATAATATGTCACACCCTGGAAACATTGAGTTTTCCGAAAATATTGAACCATTTGAAAATTTTCACATGGATATCCTTCACCTTATCCAGAGGTAATTAATTTAAACTGTAACACCCTCAAATTACCATATATTTATATACCAGAAATTAATGCCAATCTCATGATAGATACTGGAAGCTCAAGATCTTTTATTAGTCCAAATAAAGTTAACGAATATTTTAATGATTTTAAATACCAAGAACCATTCGAGGTTATATCCACACATGCCTCAAGTAGACATAATGAAGTCATTATTATACCATTATTTCCCACTTTCCATACTAACGAACATCATAAATTTTACATATACGACGTAGACGGACGTTATGACGGATTAATTGGAAGCGACTTACTGAAGCAATTAGACGCTAAAGTAGACATGAAAAACGAAATATTACATACTAACACAACATCTATACCTATCATATACAACCCTACTAATATTATACATTTAAATAAACGTTGTGAACAAAGAGTTAGGTTACCGACAACATTACGAAACGGCAATGCTATTTTAAATTACAAACAATTTCGCGAAGGTGTTAGAATGCCAAGCGCCTTAGTTACTTGCAAAAATGGCTATGCAACCACCGTTATACAAAACACCCTTGATATAGAATTAACTTTAACTATTACTAGTCCTTTTATAGTTACAAAATACGAACCAAGCGAATGTAATGTAAATAAATTAGATACCACCCATAGTCTAGAGATAGACGAAATATTAACCGAAAATTTAAATAAACTCAGATTAGACCACATGAATCCGGAAGAAAAGAAAGCGATAAGTGCATTATGTATGGAATATAAAGATATTTTTCACAGTGACCATTTACCCCTAACTTTTACAAATAATGTTAAGCATCACATAAGAACTCATAACGAGGATCCTATATATATTAGACCTTACAGACAACCCCAAATAATTAATGACGAAATTAATAAACAAGTACAAAAGATGATAGAAAATAATATAGTTGTCCCTTCTCACTCTCCTTGGAGTGCCCCTGTTCATTTAGTCCCAAAGAAACTAGACGCAACTAACGAAAGAAAATTTAGACTCGTAATTGATTACCGTAAATTAAATGAAATAACAGTTGATGACAAATATCCATTACCTAATATAACCGATTTATTTGATAAATTAGGAAGAAGTTGTTATTTTACCACACTAGATTTAGCCAGTGGCTATCATCAAATCGAAGTGAAGGAAGATGACAGACAGAAAACTGCTTTTAGTACAAACGCAGGACATTTTGAATTTACTAGAATGCCCTTCGGACTCAAAACCGCCCCTGCAACATTTCAAAGGACTATGGATAACGTACTTAGAGGATTGCAAGGAATCCACTGCCTAGTTTATCTCGACGACATAATCGTTTACTCAGTTAGCTTACAAGAACACATTTCTAAATTACGAACAGTATTTGACAGACTTAGACAGACTAATTTAAAAATACAGTTAGACAAATCAGAGTTTTTAAGGAAAGAGGTACTTTATTTAGGACATACCATTACTAGCGACGGACTTAAACCAAATAATGATAAAATTAAAACAATTTTAAATTATCCTTTACCTCATACCACAACGGAAATTAAGAGTTTTCTTGGATTAATAGGTTATTACCGACGTTTTATTAAAGACTTTGCAAAGATAACACAACCCATGACCAACCGATTAAAGAAAAAACAGACTACACCTATAACCGATAAAAAATATGTAGAATCCTTTGAGAAATGTAAAGAACTCCTTGTTAACGCACCTATATTGCAATACCCCGACCCTAGTAAACCTTATATTTTAACTACAGATGCTTCAGACTTCGCATTAGGCGCAATTTTATCACAAGGACCCGTAGGAAGCGATAAACCTATCGCTTACGCAAGTCGCACTCTAAATAGTGCAGAAACTAGATATAGTACGACAGAAAAAGAACTTTTGGCAATAGTATGGGCCGTTAAATATTTCCGCCCTTACTTATACGGTAACAAATTCAAAATAATCACTGATCATAAACCCTTAGCGTGGTTAAACTCATTAAAAGATACCAATAGTAGGTTAACCCGCTGGCGATTACGTTTATCGGAATACAACTTTGAAATAATACATAGAAGTGGCAAAAGTAATTGCAATGTAGATGCCCTGTCTAGAATTCGCATTAACGCCTTAGAAGATAAAGAGAATATGTCCACCCAAGTAAATATAGATAAAGAAGAGGATCAAAATGAAGAAATAAGAAAAATAACAGAGGAATTAAAGAAATTGGCTAAATTAAAAAAGATAGTATTTCCTAGCTCTCCATCGCCCAACATTATAGAGTCAGAAAAAGAAGAAATTATTAATTTATGTGACACAGACTCAGAGGAGACCCTGTCAGTTAAATCGCGACATGGTTCACCTTACTCTATACCATGCCCGTCCAGTTCCACTGTGACAGCATCGGAAATAGAAACCATACATTCCGCCCGCGATACCGAATCGGAAGGTATCCCCATATTACAGGAGGCTATCGATACTAAACCCAACCAAATTTTAGTTTATACGTGGCTTATAAATAAAATTAGCGTAAAGAACTTATCTAGACCCAAACAACGTATTTTAGAAGTCCATTTACCCACTGATAGACCCGATTTAGTAAGACAATTTTTAAAAGAATATATTAGAAACAAAACCAAATATTTTATTTACTTCGAAGATAAAACACACCGGAGACAATTTACTGAAATAGTGATTTCATTATTTAAGAAAGAAAATGTTCAATTTAGAGAATGCACTAAACGAGTTATTTTTATTGACGATGAAAATGATCAAAGAGAAATAGTAAAAAAATATCATGAAGGAAAAACCTGCCATAGAGGAATCCGTGAAACATTATGTCATATAAAACGAAGTTATTTTTGGCATAATATGGAGCAAACCATATCCAGTACGATAAACGCTTGCGAAATATGTAAAAAAATGAAATATGATAGAAACCCCCTCAAACCAAAATTACAATTAACCCCTACTCAAAATAAGCCCTTAGAGGAAATTTTCATTGACATATTTTCCATCGAAGGAAATTATTATTTAACCATAATCGATGCATTCAGTAAGTTAGGACAAGCATTCGAAATTCCAAATAGAACCACACCGGAAGTAGTTAGAGCTTTGATTAAATATTTTTCATTTTATGGTGTACCTCTTAAAATTAGCTCCGACCCAGGTACCGAATTCAATAACACCTTATTAAAAGAATTTTTATCTATGTATAAAATTGAGATACATATAAGCACCGCTAATAATCCTAATTCTATGGGATTCATAGAGAGATTCCATTCAACAATCTTAGAAATCTATAGAATAGCCAAGTACGAACAAAAATACACTGATGCCGCCTCTATAATGACTTATGCAGTAATGGCATACAACCATTCGATTCACTCAACCACTGGATTTACCCCATTTGAAGTTTTATTCGGACATACCGAAACGAGAAACACTTTTGACGTAAATTTTGAAAAAGAATACATGCAGCAAATAATAAAAGAGCATTTAAAGAGAACTAAATTTTTATACAAGCACATAACCGATAAAGCCATTAAAATAAAAAAACAGTATATAGAAAAGAAAGGTGGTGAGACAGAATTTAAAATTAAGCCAGGCGATACAATCTTTGCTAAAAATACCAATAAAAGACAAAGCAAAGATAAGCCGCGTTACGTAAAAGCACAAGTAATTAAAGAAATATCCAAAAATACCGTCCCTGTTATAATGCCTAATAATCGTGATACGAAAATTCCAATAAGAAATATTAAACGACCTCCACAGGTATCACCTGCAGATTTTGACCCTGGTCCTGACGATGCGGTCCCAGGCCCTTCAACTTCAGGAGTTAAATGACAACCCTGGAATATTACCATATAGAATTGGCCAAGCCATTGTGAGTAGTGATAATTGGATAATCGCGAAAACATTAGATTTAAAACCTATATTAGAGGATTTAAAAGATAATTATTACAAATGTACTCAGTTAGATAAGTTAGTTGATAATTTTGATGATGATTTTATAGAATATTTTATAGATGTTAGGATTCAAGCAAATTATTTAAGGAATATAACTTTAATTAAATTAGAACAGATTTCTCCAAGCACTAGAATTAAGCGAGGATTAATTAACCCCTTAGGTTCAATAATTAAAATAATTACTGGAAATCTAGATAATGATGATGCTATTAGATATGAAACATTAATAAGTAATATTAGAACGGAACAAAATAAACAGAAAAATAAAATGACCCTTATTACTGAAATGATGCTCTCCATATCGAACTCTACATTTCAATTAAATGACAATATAAATGAAATTAATTTAGGAATACAGGAATTAAGGCATAATTTATCAGAAATTATTAGAAAAGATGCCCTTAATCATATTGAAACTCAAATCATTAATACTTACAATTTATTAATTCATAATTACCAGACCATATATGTAAAATTAAATGAAATAGAAACTAGTTTTGCATTAAGTAGATTAGGAATATTACATCAGTCAATTATAAATTCTAACATTCTTTTAAATACATTGTTAAATATAAGTAAAATAGAGAAATTAGCGTATAAGCCTACATTAGATAATCTAGTAAAGTTAGAACAGACAATTGCTATAAAAGCATATATTAAAGGAAATTACATAACTTACCTTTTGGAAATACCTATAATTAAAGATGACACATATATCTATTATAAATTGATTCCTTTACCTGTTCTATCCCATGGTTCCACCATCATCATTGTTCCTAAATATCCTTACCTTATAGCTAAAGGGTTGAAAACTAGGTTATTGGATCATCCCTGCAAAGAAATAGATAAGGCAAGTTTCCTGTGCTACGAGAGAGAAGTTCTTCAATTTATTAACGACCCTTGTGTAACAGAACTTATGACGTATAATGAAAACGCTACGTCGTGTGTTCCTGTTCCTGTAATTACAGAAGACATCCTGCTACAACCTCTGCAAACTAACACCTGGACCTTGTTTATCAGAAAAGAGGAATTGCTCACAAAAACATGTTTCAATGAAGTAAACCGACAAAAGATTAAAGGAACCTATATACTTACCTGAGACGACCCTTGCGAAGTGAAAATTGGGAATATAACTCTGAAAAAACATGAAACATTCTTAGAAAATGATACACACTCAATGTTACCTGTTATTAATTTACCCTCAATAAATGTTCCTGAAAACCCTATTCTGAAACCGATGAATATAAAAGGCATAGATCTTACAGATTTGAAATTTTTAACGTACAGTTTAAGGAAAAGTGAAAAAAGTGAAATAAGTGAAAATAGTGAAAATCAGAAAATAGTGAAAAATATTAGTGTCTGGACAATTGGACTGTATACTATAGTTATTATAATTATATGTATTTTAATTTTCAAAAATCATAAATTCATATTAAAATTATGTATCCGAAGTTCTCCTACTTTACCGGAAAACTTCGATCTTAAGGAGGGAGGAGTTACGTCATCCCAAAGTGCTGAGCAAGTACATTCCGTTGGCCGCTCTGGTATATTCGCAGAACCCTTAACATAAGCTCTTTGTTATCAAGTATAAACATGTATCGTTTAACATAAGCTTTTTGTTATCAAGTATAATTATGTATCGTTTAACATAAGCAACTGTATCAATTACCATAAACAATTGCATCATCTAGCGGATGTTGAAATGTAATATAATAAGTAAGTTAGTATTAAGAAATAGAGTCTGTAACATGTAGTCTTAGCGACAAGTTGTCTTTAAAATATATTATAATTAAATTAAATTGTATCTTTTTAAAAAGCCTACCACGGCGGTTCGAACTTGACTAGCTACCAAACAATAATAATAAATAAATAAAATAAAAAACCTTTTATTTCTTGCATATTGTAACAGGATACATTTAACAAATTCTTATATTCTAATCTTAAGTAATACATTTGGATTTATAATACATTTAGTTTCTTAGTAATTTTAGTGTTTAATTACAATTTAAATTCTATTATTAATTTATTATTTTTATTGTGATCATTTAATTATAAATTCATTTTATCATTATGTTACATTGTAAATTTATTATTATATTAATTTCATTATGAATTCATTTAGTTTCATTTCATTTTTGTATTATATTATGTATCTATTATTTGTTATTATTATATTAATTTAACTATAAGTTCAATTAGTTTCATTACATTTTTGTGTTATGTTATGTATTTATTATTTGTTATTATTATATTTATTTAATTATAAATTCTTTTTATTTCATTACCTTGATTTATATTTGAAATTAAAAATTCTTAACATTAAATGATCATGCAGGCATGCAAGAACCCCTCTCATGTGAGGGTAAAGGCCTCCTCCAGACTTTTCCTTTTTTTCCTTTACCAAACAATACATTGTCATATTTTTTTATTTAGGTTACTTAATTAAAATATTTGTACCTGAACGAAAACAATTCAATATATTAAACGATTATGAGAATTTTTCTCTTACAAAAAGGAATCTTCATTATCCCGAAAACGAAATATAGGTGGGATAAAAAGATATCACGCTTAATTTTCCGCTATCTTATTTCCTGAGTTTTGTTCTTATTTTTAAAGTAATATTTCAATATTTTGCATATTAAGATAATTTTTATAGCTAGTTGAAGTAATTATATTTAAGTTAAAAATGTTTGAAATACTTAAACGTAAACTTAAATAAATAATTTAAATTAATAATTTGAGGTCAGCCGTGGTGCAAGGGCACAAAGTGTGCTTGTAAATCGACTGGTTGTGAGTTCGATCCCTACTCGAGGAGATGGAATATTTATTTACATTTATATTTTCATTTCTTCGCTCTGGTGTCGAGGGGAAAACGCGGCGTTGAGTTCCGCCCCTCAACACGCAATGCCTCTAGAAATTGGCGGAAAGTGGGGAATGGAGTGTATTAACACTAGGTTCCCTCTGCCTACCCTGCTGTGTGCGGGATACAGCGTGAAGCTGAAAAAAAAGGTATTTAATTCTCGTTTAGTTTTATAATCAGAACCACCCACGTTATAAATGGGTTTACTTTTTATGAATTTAAGATATATATAATAATTTGTTAAATGAAATCTTATATAAAAAAGATAGTAGATAAAAAAAATTAACAAATGTCATACTGTTATTTGTTAATATTTTTTTTTCTATTTTAACTATTTCTTTTTTAATTTTTTTAAATTACTGTACTTAGAAGTGTATACATATTTTCTTTAAGTTTATTTTTTTTTATTTTTATTAGCTTCACGCTGTATGCCATATGCACATAGCAGTGTAGGTAGAGGAAATCGAGGAAAATAGCGCTACGGACACTCCTTCAATACTTCAGTCTTATTTATATTTATTTGATGTAAAATGATTATAATACCAATAATTATAGTCAAAATTAATATAATTTAATAATTAATATTATTATTTATTTATCGACTCGAGTACTAAGTAATAAACTAAGTAAGTGCTTGTAAAACACATTATATATAGTACAAATAATAATATCATTTCCTATGAAGGGCCGCCCGAGGAAAGTTTTTACGAGAAACAAAATGGCTGGGCGAGCTCGTTAAATTTAATATTTAATTTATTCGCCCGTTTGTCTTTTGCGTCAGACTGTGATAAAACAGGGGCTGGTAACAACAGTAATTGGAAAATATTTTAGAATTTTTTATGTATCTTTTTAACATTTTTTTTAACGTCTCACTTTATTTGTGTTTAAACATTGTTAACCTCAAATTTTATATGTTCATAATGTTATACACGTTCATAATGTACGTAAAACTTAAAAAAAAAATCAAAAGTCAAATCAGCTTCACGCTGTATTCCGCATATAGCGGGCAAAACAGAAGATACATAGTGTTAAGACACTCTATTCCCCACTTTTCGACGAATTCTGGAGATTGAGTGCTGAGTTTGATTTTGTGTGATTTTGTGCCGTGTGATTCCGGCCTAGAATAGGATCATCCTGGTACTGGTGGTCGTGAGAAGCGAATAAAGTACGTGTGGTAGAGTCACGTCGTACAGCCAGCACGCACGTGTTAGAATAGAAGTTTAAATAGAGCTTTACAAATTTAGTTATAAATAAATGAAATAGCAATTTAAGGTTATTGAAGTAAAAGATGTTATGAAATTCATAAATTGATTATATTTATTAGTAAAAGGATAACACAACACGAAATTACAAGAAAAGAGGCTTATGATATTAACCATTTTATTATTTGTATACTACATAACAAATTTGGATAGGTTTCTTTACTATACAAATATTTATATTATATTATAATCTACTAACGTTAATTTACAATTTATCTAGCAAATAGCAACATATCATAACCTGATATATGAAAAAAAGTAACAGTGTGATACTTAACTTATAATGGCTGATCACGAAGAGGAAAGAGAGGGATCCTTCTCGAACCTCACTATTTAAAGCTTTAGCCATAAACAAATGTCAATTACCAATTACTACTGGCCTTAAAATAAATATTATTTATGGTAATAATTCTATACATATATTTCTTATTATTATACTATCTTAGTCATAATTTTATAATAATTAATTATAAGTACTTTCATCACAATAATATAATTTAAATATTATTTAAATATTTTATGTCCATAATTATTCTAGAGTAATCTATTACTTAACCATCAAATCATACAACATGTTTCAGATACCAAATCATAGATAAATGCCAAATGTCAATTCGTTGTCAAATGTAATAATTATATATTCATTTCCTTTTATTTAATTACCATCAACTCTATAAATCTATTACACGCATGGGCAGACTCGACCGGATTATTACCACTCCTGGCATTTAAAACCGGCGTGAAGTAGTGGCTTTATGCCACTGCGTTTCGCATCAGGTAATGTCGGGCTCCGGCGCCCAACCCAACTCACAGGCAGGCAACGCACCTGCAGCTCCTCTGGTGTTGCACGGGGTCGTGGGCGGCGGTGATCACTTACCATCAGGTGACCCGCACGCTCGTTTGCCTTGTCTTTTCCATAAAAAAAAAGAGTGGCGCAACTCAACGCCGCGTTTGCCTCGACACCAGAACGACGAAATTAAAATAAATAAAAAAAAATATATATATTTCATTTCCTCGAGTGGGGATCGAACCCACAAGCAGTCGCGCTTACGTCTGTAAATGCGACTGGTTGTTTACACATTGTGTCTCTGCGTACGTAAATTTTATTTAAAATATAGTGATGAATTAACTCATTGTGTAGGTCTTTACTAATTATAGGATTTTGTAGCTTCATGATGTATCCCGGACATAGCAAGGTAGGCAGAGGGAACCTAGTGTAAACGATTTTATTTATTTTCCATTTTCTTTCTTTTTGCAAATAAAGCTTTTTTTTGGAACTTTAAATAAAGCTTATTTTTTATATAATATTTGGAACTTTAAAGAACTAAATGTCATATTTTTATACATATTTTTCACTCCATATAACACACTTTACCTACTATGTTATTTTCACGGAAACCAATAGTTAAATACTGTACTATTAGCATCAAAATTCAAACGACGCAATTATCTTTTGATTAATTAACCGATTCATTGTTAACTTTCATTTGAAGCTAGCATTATATATAGGCCAGAATTTACAAAAAACATTCACTGTCATAGACATATTCCCTAATATAGACATTATTGTTCTAAAATTTCCTGCGAGTCTATGGTACTTTAACTACTAATATATTAAGTTTTCTAGTAGTATGTTATTACCAATCAGAAAACCAAAATAAATATATTTAAATATGATTATGATTATTAGTCGTAGTGCAGTGGCACAAAGTGTGACTGTTTATTGACTGGTTGTGGGTTCGATCCCCACTCGAGGAGGTAAAATATTTACTTAAATTTATATTTCCATTTCTTCGCTCTGGTGTCGACGCAAAGCACGGCGTTGATTTCTGCCACTCAACACGCAATGCCTCTAGAATTCGGCAGAAAGTGAACGGAGTGTCTTAACACTAGTTTCATTCTGCCTACCCTGCTGTGTAAAGGAAAAGTGCGGGATACAGCGTGAAGCTGATTTGATTGGATTTTGATTTATGAATATACATTTAATTTTTTTTAGCTTCACGCTGTATCCCGCATGTAGCAGGGTAGGTAGAGGGAGCCTACTATTACAATTTTTAAATAAGACTTTACCGCAGAATTTTGGAGGAATGAAATGAAAATATTAAAAATAGGGAAACGGTTGTAATCTGGCCCCCCATTTTGTTTTTGAGGTCTACTATGAAAAGTAAAAGGCCAGTCGTCGCGCAGGGGCACAAAGTGTGACTGTAAAATCGACTGGTTGCGGGTTCGATCCCCACTCGAGGACATGAAATAGTTATTTACATTTATATTTTCATTTCTTTGCGCACTCAACACGCAATGCGTCCAGAACCCGGCAGAAAGTGGGGAACGGAATGTCTTACACTAGGTTCCCTTTGCCCCGCTGTGAACGGGATACAGCGTGATTTTTCCTTTTAATAAATAAAAAGTATTCCTTTTAAGGAATACTTTTTATTTAATAAAAGGAATTCCTTTAATAAATAAATATTAAAACCAGTGATATATTATTTATGTATTATTTACTATGGATTAAAAAAATGCTACAGAATATTAAAAAATATGTATATTCCGAATAAACACAAATTTACCAATTTGAAATCAAGTGAGAGCTCTATGGCACCCTGGGGGCTAAATTAAATGTAATGAACTTATTGACAAAAACTGCAGGTTTATTTCGGCTGCACAGCCAGTGTGAGTCCATAAGATATAGATCTGGCTTCTGGTTTTACGATTTTCTGCTGGTAGCAAAGATTCGCACATTTGATAGCTATAGAATATATGGGAAAACTTTTTTTTTAGGCATCTAAACATAATTTAAAATATTCAAATACCATATTTGTATGTTTTATGCAAGCAATATGAGGGGTTAAAATTGCCAGTATCATGGAATCTATTAACAAACCTCAATGCATATAAAACATTGAATTTTATGCATATTGACTTAAAAATTTAACAACAATAATAATACATAATGTCAAACTCTCTGTAGCTATAACTTCATATATACAAAATTATGGAAAAATTGCAGCACATTAAAAAAATGACTGTAATGCATACGGGAATGCGCTAGCTTCTCTCAATTTCTTTTTGTATTATTTTAATATTGTCTTGTTTTTTTATTAATATATTTTATTATTATTGTTAATGTTTTTTTTTAAGTTTCCCTGGATAGAGTGATTTCAATAACAAATATCAAAGGGAGCCACGATACCTGCGGAGGCCATAGTACCACTTTTTAATAAATTTCATTTCCTCGAGTAGGAACCGAATCCCGAACCTACCGCGCTTAAAATCACACGCTTTTGCTCCTGCACCATGACTGGTAATTATACAGCTATTCTAAGTTAATAGCCAGTCTAAATAAAAAAAAAAACTATAACTAGCTTCACGCTTTATCCCTAGCGGGGTAGTCAGAAAACGGAGTGCCTAACGCTACGGTCTCTACGTACCTCTTTCGCCTCGTCCACTGTCATCAACCTCTTCATACATGCCCTCCGGGGGGTCCTCTTGCTTTTTATGTACCTTCTTCCAGTATCTTTGATATTGTGTTTTCGAAGGTCAACCGAGGTCTCTCCCTACCTCTCTTACCGCAGTCAAAATAAATTCTATAATAATTCATTGTTATATGTAAATCGCATACTCCGACTTACCACTATTCGCTAAAAGCTTTGACTGCATTTTCAATGTAAAAAGCAAAAATACACGGTTATTGTAAGCTGGTTCTCGTGCAATATAACAAGCACGAAGCCATTACCAGATGATGCTTTGTGAGGTCACTATAATACACATCAGTCAGGTGTGTTGCTGTATTGAGTACGGTTAAAATGAGTTAAATATATAAATTTAAGCATAATTTTTTATTGTGAAATTGAACCTTTTCGTAATTTATGTATGAAGGTCTACATTGTTTCTTTAGCTTCACTCTGTATCTCGCATTTGGCAGGCAGAAGGAGACTAGTGTTAAGAAATTCCGCTCCCCACTTTCTGTGAGAGCTGGATACATTGTGTCGATTTACGCGTGTTGATTTACTTGGAACTTAACGCCGCGCTTTGCCTTGACATCAGAGCAAAGAAATTAATAATATTAAACATTTCATTTTCTCGACTGGAAGTCGAACCCACAACCTGCCGCGTTTACAATCATACACTTCCGCCCCAGCGCCACTACTGGCTTCAGTACATATGTCTTTTTGTATTTCTTTAATAAAAAAAGTGACTTGACCAGAGGTACAATCATCTACTAGTATGCTTCAAATGCAATGTTATTCCTTATATGAGATTAAATCTTAAGACAATTAAAAAAAAGTTTATTAAACTAGTAAAATCAAAAGCATGCTTTCTGGAAAATAAGGTTTATATATAGGAAATTTACAAATAGGAAATCTTTACGCTTTTCAGTTTTCTCTTTTCTTGTTCTCTTCTGCTTTTCTTTTGCTTCCACAACAATTAAGTTGCTTCCAGCGAGATCAAAAATATCTACTCGTACATTGTAAATATTTTTGTCTTTAGGTATGCTTCATGTTGTATCATTGCGTATTGTACTACCAACCAGAACGAAGAAATGAAAATATTAAAATCTTCATTCTTCTGAACGGGTATTGATCCCAAAACAGTCTCATCAAAAGTCACAAGCTTGTACTACTGCGCCACGAAAGCTTCAATAAATATTTATATATGTAAATATATTTATATAAGTAAATATGTAAATATTTATTGAGTCGAATCTTAAATAGTTTATTATATAATAAAATATTTAAAATAGAATAATAAAAGAATGTGTAATATTTTCGAATCAATTAACTATTTAGGTAAGACCAGAATACCAAGAGATACGGGTGCTTAGAAGAAATTGGAGGAGGTCTTCATTTGATTTAGGGCAAACAGATGTCGATGTCGAAAACTTTCGAATGTTATATTAAATTCTATCAACATACATATATATATCTAAATTATAAAATGAAATATTTATTTAAATTTATATTTCTATTTTTTGGTTCTGGTGTCGAGGCAAAGAGCGGCGTTAAGTTGCGCTACTCATCACGCAATGCCTTTAAAATTCAGCGGAAAGTGGCAGCAGGGAAGGCAGAGGGAATCTAGTATCTTAACACTAGATTCCCTCTGCCTTCCCTGTTATGTGCGGGATACAGGGACAAGCTGATGTATTTATTTTACAACTTAATAGGATTAGGAGATGATTCAACATGATAATTTAATTAAAAGCCTCATAGCAGGTGTGCATACATAGTAATAATACGGGCTAATATTTGAATAGAGAAACAACTAAGGCTTGGGACTTAATATATATATTTTTTTATATAAATAACTTTGGTTCTACATACAATGAATCATTCAAGAACACGAAAAGAATATTCGACAGCAAAGATACGTAATGCAACCGTTTTTAATTTTATTTATTTAAAGCTAAAGCGTTTGTTAAGCAAATAAAAAACACCCTTTTAGTCTTCATTATTTTGTTACATCTACAAAACTGTGTGGAGCTCTTGTGTATACATGTGCTTTAAATATTTTTAGCCGTGTTCAGTATTTTTTTTCAGCTTCACGCTGTATCCCGTATATAGCAGGGTGAAGAGAGGGAACCTAGTGTTTCGACACTCTGTTCTCCATTTTCCGCCGAATTTTCGAAGCATTGTGTGTTGAGGAGCAGAACTCAACGCCGTGCTTTTGCTGAGATACCAGAGCGAAGAAAATTAATATAATGATAAAAAATATTTAGTATAAATAGAACCCACAACCGTCGCGTTACAGTCAAACATTACTGCCCCTACGTCACGACGGCCTCATCAGTCCTCGCCTCAGTATTTTAATAAATTACTCTATATTTAATCAACGTCTAGTTAATTAATTTTGTGGTGACAAAGGTCCGGTGACAGGTATTTATGCTGTGATTCGACCACATTTGCATTTCTTGATTCTAGCAATTAGCTAAAAATCACTCGAGCGACGTTTAACAGCAATCACAGACTATTAATAACTTAATCTATATTATTGTCTTTGTTAATATAAAATCATAGTTCTGTAACGGAATCGAACACCTCGAGGCTTTTACAGAGCTTATATTTTTCAGAGCAAAATACTATTAAGCTTGTACAATGTCTATCTTAAATTCTAATACAATATGTTTTTCTAAAGGACATCTTTCTTCTTCCGCTCCAAGTCTAAAGAGTGTATCTCGAATTTTCCGACCAAATAAAGCGTCATTTTAGTAGTGTCCTCTGGTGATAGTTCTATAATCTCATATTACTTCTTTTCAAATACATCTTTTTATTAAACAAAGAGGTTGATTTGCATTTTTACAATAAATTATTGCGAATATTAATACTTATAAATATATATAATAAAATCATTACAGTACTAATATGTAGAAGTGTGTGAAGGTAGATGTTTGTTCGACTTTCATGCAAAAAATACTGAATGGATTTGAATGAAACTTTACAGTAAAGTAGCTTATGCCCACATAGGGCATAGGCTACAATTTATGTAAACATTTTATATATTTTATTTTAGCTATAATATAATTATAGGCTATCTCTGCCTACCCTGCTTCAAGGGGATACAGCGATACAGCAATACGGGATACAGCGTGAAGCTGAAAAATAATTATAAAAATTACCATAAAATAACTCTTTGATCAACATTTAATTCATTATTTTGTACAGTAAAGTGCGATACAAATATCTGAGCGGAGATAAGCGGTTATATAGCGGATATGATGCGCGATGTTTATTGTAATTATTATTACGTTAAAACAAAATAACTACAGCAATATATTTTGAATAGTTTTTATTACTATGTATTTATATATATTTATTAAGGACAATCGTGGTGCAGGGGCACAAAGTGTGACCGTAAACGCATCTGGTTGTGGGTTCAATCTCCACTCGTGGAAATGAAATATTTATAGGAATGTATATTTTCATTTCTTTGATCTAGTGTCGAGGCACACAATGGATTTCAATTTCGCCACTCAACACGCAATGCCTCCAGCATTCGGTGGAAAGTGAAGAATGGAGTGTCTTGCCACTAGGTTCCCTCTGTCTATCCTACTGCGTGCCGGATATAGCGTGAAGCCGATTTAATTTAATTTGATTTTACCTATATATTGTGTGTAATGTAGCTAGATATTTGTATTAATAAAAATATGATGTTGTAAAAAAAAATGTTTAAAATTGTTTTTTGTTGTAATTGTTGTTTATTTTTCGAGAAGTATCACCTAACAGGCTATATGATTAAGAGAGAAAGAAGATAATGGAGTGATTTGTACAGAATTACGAAAGATATCGAATGAGGGTGATATTTTTAATACAGAATAGTAAAATGTGGTCCTTCGGCTTCACGCTGAATCTCGCACTCAACAGGACAGAGGGAACCTAGTGTTAAGACACTGCATTATCTACCTTCCGCCGAATTTTAGTGGCGGAAATCAACGCTGCACTTTGGTTCAACATCAGAGCGAAGAAATGGATTTTATTTTAATTTATTAAAAAAATATTTCTATATATATTATGCACTTTATTTATCTGTTATTGGCTAAAGTAAACATCATCCAAATTGCATATTCCTTACCAATGTTGGGCGTATGCGAGAGAAATTGAAAAGGTTTTACAAAAACACGAAGGTTTGGCTACTACGGGCACTTCCCTATAGGGAGTATCTATACGCATATACGCCCACAAATAGATTCATTTTTAAGTATTTTTTTTTTATTCTATTATAATATATAAATATTATAATAAAATTAATATGATGAAGTTATTACGGTTATATGGAACTCAGAGAGTACAATGTACTGTATAATATATTTTTCAAGAAGTATCTTTAATGGAAGCGGTAACGGAAATGTTCGTGCATAACTTAAGCTGTGTCGTTCGGATAAGCGAATAGTCTAACATATAACAGATAAAAGAATTTATAGAGTCCCCGGTGACAATGGAATCCTGAAGACGGCCGACGGTATATGTGTATTATAAATATACATTAAGTATTTTTAACAACAATTCTACTTTTGTTTTATTTACAAATTATTGATACAAATGTGAGCAATGGGATTGATTTATCCTTTTAATTTTGCAAACTTATTTCACAGAACTGTCAATTTTTTTTAAAAAAAACCTTAAGTTGTAAAATTGTACATATATATCGATAGGGTGTAAATATGGCATATGCCACGAAGCAGCACTCTTGAGTCTCTATTAGTCTTAATAATTAATGATATAGATTCAAAATCAGAAATTCCTTTTTGATAATGATATTAGCTCGACTCTCGATACTAAGCACTCGACTCGACACTCGACATACTTGTATTTCTCAACGACACAATAAAAATATGTACAATTCATGAGGTTTAAGTTGAGCTTTACATTTGTGTGAATTTATAAAAGTAGAGCCAAAATACTTAAAATAAAATATATATGTAATAAAAAATATATGAATTCTTCTACTATATTATCTCTTTGTCGGACATTGCTTCATTAAATATGTACAAGAAATGAAAGTTGGTTGTCAAAATATGAACACTCGCACAAATATAATGCTTGGTTTAGACCTCGCAGACGGTACCGTTAATCATGAGCTTCACGCTGTATCCCGCATATAGCAGGGTAGGCAGAGTTAAGTCGTGGTGCAGGGGCACAAAGTGTGACTGTGTAGTGAATATTATCTTTTAACAAAATTAATTATTAATAATAATAATAATAATAATACATGTAAACTTCTATTTCATTCGATATTAATATTATATACTTACACTACATTCTATTTTCAAATTTACTTAAAACTAAATTGTTAATATTTATATTTAATATTCATCCGCACGCAGCGCATTCGCATGACAAACTTGTTTCGAGTTTTTTTGCTGTGCGTGACGTAGCCTGCTTGCTAGCTACGAGTAAAGAGTCGGCTACTATCGCTTGCGACGTTCACTTGTTTTAATATTGTACTCCTTGCTTGTATTCAATTTTAAGCCTTATCTTCTTGCTAATACGTATCTGTTTCGCTTATGTGTTTCTTTTACTATTTCTTTAAATTTCTTTATTTCCTTCTGTGAGTGTGTAAAATTATTCTCTTGTGTATCTTCTTAAGTGTTAAAAAATTTGGACAATTATTCCGCAAAATTTTGGAAATTTAATTTCACTCCATAATTAAAAATATAAAATATTATTAAATAGCGTATTTCACAAAAACCGCTATATTGGTGACCCCGAAATTAGTGAACACTACATTAAATATCTACGTTTTCTGCTGGCAAGAAGATTAAAAACGGCAAGAGGCCATATTGACGACCTTTGCAAGGTGACCTCTAGTACACGATGGAGGACGCGACTACATCCAACGTTTGTAGGATTGGCGTGCGTATTCCACCATTCTGGCCGGAAGAACCAGCCCTTTGGTTTTCACAAATTGAAGGTCAGTTTGCTTTATCTAATATAACAAGTGATGCTACAAAATTTTATTACGTTGCCGCTCAGTTGGACAATCAATTTGCTGTCGAGGTGAAGGATATTATAATTTCTCCTCCCGAGACGGATAAATACGTCACTCTTAAAACGCAGCTGATTAAAAGATTATCTGCGTCTCAAGAAAAGAAGGTGATGCAGTTGCTGAGGCATGAGCAGCTAGGTGATCGCAAACCATCGCAGTTTCTGCGATATATACAAGATCTTGCGGGTTTGTCTGTCCCCAAAGATTTTTTAAAAACATTATGGTCTAGTAGATTACCGCAAAATATTCAAACTGTTATAGCTTCGCAGCCTGATCTACCTATAGAAAAATTAGCTGACCTGGCAGACAAGGTGCACGAAATAGCACCCTCATCACCACAAGTCGCAAGCACGTCTGCGATGGCCACATCCCCTGCACCCTCCATGTTGGAAGAAATGGCCAAGCAGATCCAACTCCTGACCAAGCAGGTATCTGAACTCTCGACCCAGGTACGTCATAATTCGGTACCATTTAAGTTCAGAGAGCGTTCCCGGAGCCATTCCAGGCATCGTCGGAAGTTAACTTCCCACCAAAAATGTTGGTACCATTTTAAATTTGGTTCCAGCGCAAAGAAATGTGTACAGCCATGTACTTACGGAGAATCGGAAAACTCTCTGGGCAGCCGGAAGTAGCGGCCAACGTCTGCCCTTTACCTACAGGCCGTCTTTTTATTACCGACCGTATTTCAAAAATGCTTTTCCTCATAGATACTGGTTCTGATCTCTGCGTTTTTCCACGGTTGGCTACCAAGGCGCCCTGTACCAAGACGAAGTATGAACTTATGGCAGCCAACGGTACAGTCATTCACACTTATGGTCCTACATTATTACACTTGGACCTAGGACTGCGACGTACTTTCACCTGGAAATTTACCATCGCTGATGTTTCGAAACCGATTATCGGCGTAGATTTTCTGATATTTTACAATCTTCTTGTAGATTGCAGATATCAGCGCCTCGTCGATGGAACTACTACTCTATCAGTACAAGCATTAAAAGAAAATATCTCCGATGACCTTGCGTCAGTCAAAGCCATCTCGGGAGAATCAAACTACCATCAGCTGCTTCATGAGTTCCCAGAGGTAACGAGACCATCAGGTACGTCTTCCCTACCTAAGCATAATACTGTACATTACATCAAAACCATGCCCGGACCACCAGTTACCAGCAGACCTCGTCGTTTAGACCCCGTTAGACTGAAAGCAGCCAAAAAAGAATTTGATGATATGCTCTCACAGGGAACTGCCCGCTCGTCTAACAGTTCGTGGTCTTCCGCCCTGCACTTAGTTAAGAAGAAAGACGACGGATGGAGACCATGTGGTGATTATAGAGCACTCAATGCTCGCACAGTACCTGACAAGTATCCTGTACGCCACATCCAAGATTTTTCCTACCAACTCTCTGGTTGTTCGGTATTTTCAACTGTCGACTTGGTTAAGGCGTACAATCAGATACCAGTACACGTCGATGATATCCACAAAACAGCCATTACAACTCCTTTTGGACTTTTTGAGTTCCCGTACATGACCTTCGGACTGCGCAATGCAGCACAAACCTTTCAAAGGTTCATGGATGAAGTACTACGTGACTTTGATGAGTTTTGTTTTGGTTACTTAGACGACATTTTGGTATTTTCCAGTTCTGAAGAGCAACATCAACGCCATATCAGACTACTCTTCACCAGGCTCAAGGAGTATGGTGTTTTGATAAACACATCCAAATGTGTCTTCGGGCAGCGACAGGTAAAATTTCTTGGTTACCTAGTGTCAGGTTCTGGGACTCAACCTTTAGAAACAAACGTAAAGAGCATACAGGAGTGCAGCGTGCCTAAAACTGCTAAGGAATTAAGACGTTTCCTTGGTATGTTTAACTTTTATCGTCGTTTTATTCCCGGCGCCGCAAACATTCAAGCACCATTAGACTCTGCGCTTTTAGGACCCAAGATGAAAGGAGCTAGGCCGATCACAATGACACCTGAGATGATGGAAGCTTTTGATAAATGTAAGACTTGTTTATCTCAAGCCACGTTATTGGCTCATCCAGATTCATCTGCAGAGCTAGCTATTGCCACTGATGCATCTGATGTCGGTATTGGAGCAGTACTTCAACAACGTGTCAACAACGTATGGCAACCTCTTGGTTTCTTTTCTAAAAAACTAACATCTGCACAAAAGAAATATAGTCCTTACGACCGAGAGCTTTTAGCTATTTATGAAGCCATTAAATATTTTCGACACATGGTTGAGGCTAGAAACTTTGTGATTCACACTGATCATAAACCTCTCACCTATGCATTCAACATTAATAGGGAGAAATGCTCACCGCGCCAATATCGGTACTTTGACTATATTTCACAGTTTACAACCATTATTCAATACTTACCAGGACGTTTGAACGTAGTGGCTGATACACTGTCACGACTGGAAGAGGTGAGTCGTTCTATTGATTACCAGGCTCTGGCATTTGCTCAAGATACTGATCCTGAACTGCTAGGTCTGCTTCAAAAAGGCTCATCGTTAAAACTGGTTAAGGTAGACTTGCCAGACTCTAACCAGAAGATCTACTGTGACGTATCAATGTCTTCTCCACGCCCGTTCATTACTGAGAAATTTCGCCGACAAGTTTTTGAAGCGTTACACAGCTTGAGCCATCCTGGTAGGACAGCTACAGTGCGGCTGGTAACACAAAGATTCGTATGGCCAGGGATTCGCAAGGACTGTAGAGAGTGGACACAAGAGTGTATACTTTGTCAAAAGAGCAAAGTTCACCGTCATACCCTTGCTCCCTTATCCTCAATCCCAACTCCTACGTCGAGGTTTGCACACATCCACCTCGACATTATCGGACCTTTAACCATTTCGTCTGATTTCAGGTATTGCCTTACAGTCATCGATCGTTTCACACGATGGCCTGAGGCATACCCACTCAAAGACATCACAGCTGATTCCTGTGCTGCCGCCCTTCTCTCTGGTTGGATAGCAAGATTTGGTTGCCCTCTTCGAATTACAACCGATAGGGGACGTCAATTCGAGTCGCATCTCTTCAGGGCACTATCAGCCATGATTGGTGCACATCATTTTAGAACCACTTCATATCACCCAGCTTCCAACGGCTTGATCGAGAGACTCCATCGGCAGCTAAAAGCAGCTATCATGTGCCATCCCTCTTCAACCTGGACGGAAGCACTGCCGTTAGTGCTGCTGGGCATCCGTAGCGCCTGGAAGGACGACATTCAGGCTTCAGCAGCTGAGCTGGTTTACGGGGAGCCCCTTCGTCTTCCAGGGCAATTTCTCGCACCCTCTGAAGATTACAAGACAGGTGATATCACAAATCTGGTTACTCGTCTTCGTGCTGGTATGGCACGACTCTCGCCGAAGCCCACGTCATGGCATAGGACAGGTCCTTTTCATATGCCGGCCGACCTTGCAGACTCGACACATGTTTTTTTACGGCAGGACCACGTCCGCAAACCACTGGAACCACCATATGCAGGCCCGTACAAGGTTCTTAAAAGGACGCCTAAATATTTTCAGATAAACATATGTGGTAAGCCTAACAACGTGAGTGTGGACAGGCTCAAGCCCGCATATGTTACGCGAGAGGCCGTTCCTGTATTAAACCGACCAGCTACTGCACCAAAGGCAATCTCTCAGTCTGATGTGGAGCAGAAACCTGAGAAGCGGACACGCAGCGGAAGAACAGTTAGATTTCCAGACTACTATCGCCCTTAACCAGGTCTCTGGGGGGGAGTACTGTAGTGAATATTATCTTTTAACAAAATTAATTATTAATAATAATAATAATAATAATACATGTAAACTTCTATTTCATTCGATATTAATATTATATACTTACACTACATTCTATTTTCAAATTTACTTAAAACTAAATTGTTAATATTTATATTTAATATTCATCCGCACGCAGCGCATTCGCATGACAAACTTGTTTCGAGTTTTTTTGCTGTGCGTGACGTAGCCTGCTTGCTAGCTACGAGTAAAGAGTCGGCTACTATCGCTTGCGACGTTCACTTGTTTTAATATTGTACTCCTTGCTTGTATTCAATTTTAAGCCTTATCTTCTTGCTAATACGTATCTGTTTCGCTTATGTGTTTCTTTTACTATTTCTTTAAATTTCTTTATTTCCTTCTGTGAGTGTGTAAAATTATTCTCTTGTGTATCTTCTTAAGTGTTAATAAATTTGGACAATTATTCCGCAAAATTTTGGAAATTTAATTTCACTCCATAATTAAAAATATAAAATATTATTAAATAGCGTATTTCACAAAAACCGCTATAACTGTAAAAGCGACTGGTTGTGGATCCCCACTCGAGGAGATAAAATATTTACTTAAATTTATATTTCCATTTCTTCGCTCTGGTGTCGAGGATAAGTGCGGCGTTGTGTTCTGCCACTCAACACGCAATGCCTCCAGAATTCGGCAGAAAAAGGGGAACGGAGTGTCTTAACACTAGCTTCCTTCTGCCTACCCTGAATACAGCATGAACCTGATTTAAGTACTTCGACTCTACCACTGTGGCCATAATAAATTAGAAGTATAAAATTTATTAAGCGTCAATAATGAAAAGGTATTATCAACTTTTTCAACCATTCATTCAATCAAATTCATATTCATACATTCACTCAAATTCAAAATTTTCAACCTTTACTTACACTAACTTTTTCTAAATCATATTTATAAACTAGCGGCCTGCTCGCGGCTTTGCCCGCTTGAATTACATGATTATTCATTTAAGAAATATAGATATTACAAACAGCCTTAACTATTAATTACTTGATTTGGATAAGTACTCACGATATTATTTGTAAAATAACTTATCTAGCTCCTGTACAGTTTTTAAATTAGTAACATATATTATTAGTTAAATATATAATTGGTATACAAAATATAGATAGAAAGTACGTTTTTAGGCATTTTTATATAATCTATAAAATAATCAACATTTTCGGTCTAGTTCAAGTCGTACTCATGTCCCGAGAGTTTCGTACCAGTTTCATGAATGGAGATACACCAAAAGAATAACTAATTAAGTTGTTATTTTGTATCAAATTAAGTACAGATTAAAATTTGCACCTAATGGTTCTTTTCTGTGACACAAATACAATAAGTATTAAATTTTTGAAAAATAATTTTAGAGTTTTTCTTTATACGTGCCGTAAATTTTAACTTCTTAACAAATTTCGTAATTGTATATCAACGGGAAGTACCTTATAGTTATGATAGAAAATGCGACAAAAAACGAAGCATAAACCTTCATATTTCATCCCCATTTGATTGCGATGATTTAGAAGATAGATTTTTTGTGCTCTAAGGGAATATAGACTTGAACATTGAGGTATCTAACCTTTAACCGATTTTGTACAAAATAGTCTTGACAGACGGACAGACGGACAAACAACAAAGTTATCTTATAAGAACTAAAATACCCTTGGCACATACATACATGCAACATACTGGTGCAATAGTGCAATGTCGGTACGTGTCGCTGGTAAGCTATGAAATAATACTGCGGGATATTTTTATAAACAATGTCAGAGCATTTTTTCTTGAGACACAATTTTTTAGAGGTTGCTCCCAAAAGTTAATTATTTTATACGTTTCTTAAAAAAATATTAATAACATAAACGAACGAACGGACTGAAGAACTTATTCAAAATATTTCTTTGAATATTAACTCATTTTTTATCACTGTGTTAAATAATTACGAATTAAGCTAGACTGTTACGAAGGTAATCTTCACCAACAATTTAATTTAGTTTACTTTGTAGTTAGTACTATGAACAGTTGTACTTTAAAAATACGTAAATTTATCAACAGTCAAATAAATAAGACGTTTCTAAAGTCATTCTTTTGGACTTACAATTGAACTGTAACCATTCGAATATTGTTAGGAAAATACTACTATGTTTATGTTAAATTTATTATAAGTATAGATTACACTTACATGACGTAATTAACGTTTAGCAAATAATAACTCAACAATATGTTTTATGCGTTATCAACATTCATTATCATATGTAGTCAAATAGATATCATTGCGTATGTTTCTTTTTTTTTAAATATAAATATCTTTAAAACTTTAAGTACATTATTTTTTGATAGTGTGTAGCGGTAACCTTTCCAAACTATAAAAATATTTTTTTTTATGCACAGCGCCATCTATTTAAATTTCACCTAACATAAAATTATATTAACCGAAAACGATTAATATTCCTCCCGTTGTAATTAGTGTTTAATTTCACAGAATGTTTTTTGCGTTATCAAGATTCGTTAGTACCTACTATTAGTTGTCAATAGATAGCGTTACTTGTATCGATTTTTAACTATCTCAAATATAAACTTCTTGAAAACTTAAATACTTATATCTTTTGATAGAGTGAAGCGATTACAATGAAATAAACACTAAAAGCTACTTTGATTTTTTTGTAATTTTTATGTATAAAAGTTGCTTAAATTTATTGTGTACTTTTTACATGATACGTGTTGACATAAACAGATAAACAGACAAACAGACAAAAATTCCAAAAATGTTGAAAATAGATTATGTTAATTATCCTTTAACACCCTGGCAATTTTTTTTTTTAATATTTTCAATGTACAGAAGCGACTTTTCTACAGATTTATTATAAGTATAGATAAAAATAAATATATAATAATTTCTGTGTATAATAATAGTTAAGAGTTCCGAGTTTAAGACATGGGGCAAGGGCACAAGCGTGTGACTAAAAACGCAACAGGTCGTGGGTTCGATTCTCACTCGACAGAATGAAATATTTAATATTTTCATTATGTCACTCTGGTAAAGAGGCAAAGCGTGGCTTAGAGTTAACGTTGGGCGGGATACAACGTGCAAGTAAAAAAATAAAATAAAATTATTTGTTGTGTATTTAAATATAATCATCATTAATCATCAGTTACTGTCTCTAGGCACCACTTTAATAAAATCTACTTTGCAAGAATCTGATAATGTAACAATAATTTAAAAGTAAAATATAAAATCATATTTTAATAAACTACAAAAGTCAATTTTAAAAAGACAACTTATGAAATATGTACTTGTTTTATCTTAAGCTCATGAATAAATTTGAAATTTTAAATGAAAAGTAGTGCTCGATCGGAAATAAATTGCTTGGTAAAATCGGGATAAACCAAGCTTAAAAACTTGCATCACTTATAAGTTTTAACCAGCAGTAGGTCGCGGCTGAATAATTAAATAGAATTTAGAACTCAGTTGAAATTGTATTTGACTAATGCATTTTACTATTTCATTTATATTCAGAGAGAAAATACATTCATAAAATTAAATTATGTTTCATAGATGAATCATATCTTTGTATGTTATTTTAGTTTTTCTTCTGGGACGGACGAAGGACGTACAGTAGAGCCGAGTTGAGGGCGTTGTAGCGCAGGGATACAAGAGTGTGACTGTATAGCGATGGTCGTGGGTCCGATCTCACCTGGAAGGTATGAATATGAAAATATTATGTATTAATATTTTCATTTCTTCGCGCTGGCATCAAACCCGGGATTGAGTTCCGCCAACTCAACACACAATGCCTCGAAAAAGTCGGTGGAAAAATGAAAACGGAGTGTTTTAAAACTAGGTTCCCTTAGCCTATCCTGCTATATACGGAATACAGTGAAACCTTAAAAACATACAGTAGAGCTAATTTGGAAGTATGAACAAAAAACTTTTGGAAGCGCTTTGAAATTTAGCTAAAAAATATTATGCAAAAGGAAAACTTTCTATTTGACTTTTATTATAAATTTTTCGGTGAGTCCGCAAAAATAAAACAAAATAATTCAGAGTTCATTAGTATTCTGGTTTTGCGTTTTGTATTGTGTCAACTTTATCGAAAATGGGCTCACAGCCACTCGTTGAATGGAGGAGTTAAGCCGAAGGGTTGAGCTTAGGGAATGTAATTAAAAAAAAACTTTTGATTGTGGTACAATTAATTGTTAATTGTTAACGACATACATTAAAATGCTGTTAGTTTTATTTTGAAATATATTCAAAGATAAGAAAAAAATGCATAAACGCTTTTATAAAATTACTGTTTTGTTAAAATAGACATTACTATCTGTAATAGTAATGTCTATTTTAACAAATTCGGAAACTTAACTATTATAAAAACCAATCCAATTCTGGTCGACGAAAAAAAGATAGGTTGTAGAATCGAATCTTAATCGATGCAAAGGCGTGGCGTTTCAATCTCAACATTTAATACCTCCAGAAATTTGCAGAAAGAGGGAAGCGGAGAGATAACACTCCCTCTGGCTACCCTGTAGTCTATGTACACGCGGGATACAGTGTGAAACTGAAAAAAAAATAAACTAATATCGATAAGAAAAAAACATGCTGTATACACGTTTACAGTTTACACCGTAGCTTACTTGTTCTTTCTATAAAATAATCACATACCATGTACAAAGTATCAAAAGATCAATAGCAATAGATCTTTTAATTTATTTAAAGAAATACATAAGAAAAGAAAGAAAAACATAAAAAAATATTGCGTGCACAAAGGAAGATTTATCTTTACAAGAGATATCTTACATTCACCACTTCCAGATTTATAACTATTTCACGATTTTTCAACAAGAAAAAAAACACTAAAAATTAATTAATTTCTTTAGCGCTATAGCAGCAGAGGGAATCCAGTGATTACATGATTATTCATTTAAGAAATATAGATATTACAAACAGCCTTAACTATTAATTACTTGATTTGGATAAGTACTCACGATATTATTTGTAAAATAACTTATCTAGCTCCTGTACAGTTTTTAAATTTTTTTTTTTTTTTTTTTTAATCTTAAATTTTTATTCCTGGGAGTTTAGTCACATATTGACTATGCCACTCCCGTAAAAACATTATACACATTGACTTACAATCTAAAATCAAACAGAAAATGTTATCTATTAATTTTAGCTAACTGTAATGCATCAGTAGAAAGAGGGTCTGCCAATACACTGTTACAAGCCCCTACGTTATAAGATCTAAGCCCATGTGGCCTTAACAGTTCACCCCGCACACACTCCATCAGTAAATGGTATACGTCATCAATCTTGTTACAAAGAGCACACTGTTCTGTGTTAGAAACACCCATTAAGAATTTAAATTTATTACATAAAATATGTCCTGTACGAAGCCTAAATAGTGACACTATGTATTCTCTTTTCATTTTGGATGCATAGAACCACGGGTAAAGAGGAAGGCCGCTTATCACTGTATTATACCAAATGCCTTTATATCTAGATCGTTCATCAAAATACTCTTGCCAGTCTTGTCTACACAACTTCTTAACTTCACTCAATATTTCACTATATACCGGGACACAAGCAGAAGGGACACCTTCATGTATAGCCTCCTTTGCAGCTTTGTCGACTGCCTCATTACCCGTAATTCCAATATGCGAGGGAATCCACTGAATTATAATAATTTTACTTTCAGCTTCAATTCTACATATACATTCTAATATATCATAGGCTATCGGATAGCCTCGACTCAACGAGGTAAGCCGAGCCAAATGATCAAGAGCACTTTTTGAGTCAGATAATATAACATATTTTTTTTTGTTGTCCGATAAAATATATAGTAATGATTGATAAATGGCAATTAATTCAATATGCATTATAGAAATGTTTAAATGACTTTTGAATTTTAAAGTTATATTTCTCTGAGGATCAAAAACTGCTGCCCCTCCTCCAAATTCATTTTTAGAGCCATCAGTGTACAATTTATTAAATGAAGCATATTTGATATCTAAAAATTTGATGCATTGATTATATAATTCAGATTTATTCCATGACAACTTGTTTCCAGAAACCCCTTCAATGGATGATGAAATATTCTTAATAATATCTAATGAACTTATCCAAATAAGTAAAGAATACATAGGCAATTTCTTTTGTGCGGCAATGGAATAATGTCGTAAAGATCTATGAATAGAAATGAGCAAAGGCAATTTCTTTTTTCTCCAATATAGACTATCACACGAACTATTAAGGTCTCTTATTACATTTAAAGATACATTATTAAAAAAAGATTTACATTTCAACCAAAATTTACCTGCCAAATATTTCCTACGTATCTGTAATGGTTGAAGACACAGTTCACTCTCCATCGCATGTATTGGCGTAGTCTTAATAAAACCCCCAATAATTCGCATACATTGATTTTGTATTCTATCTAATTTATCTAAATTACTTTTTGAACTGTTAGCATAAAAAAAACTCCCATAATCCAATCTACTACGAATTAAAGATATATATAACAATCTCAAATGCTTAGGATGAACACCCCATTTACTTCCAGCTAATATTTTAAATATATTTAAAAATTTTAAAATTTTGTCTTTTAACTCTATTATATGCTTACCCCATTTTAAACTGCTGTCTAACCACATGCCCAAATATTTTATGGAATTAACATGTTGTATAGAATAATTATTAGTACCCACAAAATCATCACGAGGCTTACGCCTATAAAATATACATATCTTACTCTTATTTATTGATATTTTTAAACCAAGTTCATCGACTAAATTACTAAAAGCTTCCAGAGCTACTTGAACGTTGTTATAAGCTATATTAATATTTTTATTCGAACTATACATTATGAAATCATCCGCATACTGAGATATATATACATTTTTAATATATTTACAAATTTTATTTGTTGCAACATTAAACAGCAAAGGGGATAGAGGATCCCCTTGTGCCAAGCCCATCCCTGTGGTACGCGATAACTCTTTATTGCCCTCAATTTCTACAAACAACACTCTATTATTTAGAAATTGCCACAGATAATTACACAAAGATGATCCTACGTCAGATTTATCCAATATAATCAACAAACTAGGAACATCAATATTATTATAAGCGTTATCTATGTCAACAAAACATCCCACTGTAGGGTTTCCCAATGTAAAGCCAATTTGTATACGAGATATTAATCTAACCAAATTATCATAACACGATCGTGACCTTCTAAATCCTACGGTTTCATTAGCAAAATACTCATTCTTCTCAAAAAACCACTCTAGTCTACGAGCAATAATTGTGTGGAAAATTTTACATATACATGACAGTAGTGCAATAGGTCTGTATCCATTGCAAGAAGTCAGATCCCTCCCCGGTTTCGGTATTGGCACTATTTTAATATTCCTCCACTGTACAGGAACAAAACTATCTAAAAGAAACCGATTGTACAATTCGACAAGTGAACGCTTACCTGATTCGGAAAGATTGCTTATCATAGAATAAGTTACACCATCGATTCCCGGGGCAGTATCTGATTTCTTTATACAATTGTTCAGTTCCTGCACCGACACCAAAATATCCAACTGTTTGTTTGTGGAACTAAATACGGGAGGGCTAGTCGTAACAAAATCTGGGGCTAAGCCACATAGCATAGGCTCGGAAATATTACGACTTACAACGCACTTGGTGGTTCTATATCCCTTTAGCCATTTCATACGAGACCACATACCTGTATAAGATGTTTCATAATCAAAACTGTCGCAAAATCTCCCCCATGATTTGAACTTACTATGCCTTGTTTCCCGTTGAGCGTCACCCACTTTATTCATTAAACTTTCTAAATTGTTCGGCGTGGGATTTTTCCTAAATTTTGCTAAAGCTAAGCGTCTTTTACCTACCAAATGTGATAAACCTACTGACCAGTAAGACTTAGGTACAAATTTAGAAGGATCAAGAGGACATTCAAAATTTTTCGTACCAGGGATAGCCTTGTCCGCCGCTAAATTAATAAAATTTACAAAACTGTCATACGCTTCTTGATTGTCTAGTGGTAAGACGAAGTTTCGAAATTGTAGATCAATATTTTCTTTATATTTTAACCAATCAGCTTCTTTAAAATTCCTTTTAAATTTAGTTGCAAATGGTGTTAATATCAATTCCATTTTCATTTTAATCATTAAATGGTCACTACCTAGGTTCTCATTTATAATATTCCAGTCAAATTTCATTACAATATCCTCTGATGCCATTGATACATCCGGACTAGATTTCTGGCTTAAGCCGTTAGCTATTTTAATACGTGTGTTACTACCATCGTTAAGAATTATCAAGTTAGATTCAAAAAGAGCATCAAAAATTTGAGTTCCCCTCGTATTATTTTTACACGACCAGCTACTATGATGACCATTAAAGTCCCCTGCAATTAAAGTTTTATTTGGAAATTTTGCAAATATCTCGTACCAATCTTGAAAAGAAGAGTTAACAGTAGGAGGACAATATACAGATACAATATTCTCAACATTTCCGCAGTTAAATAATTTAACATGTAACAATTCTATCCCTGCATTATTTACTCTAAGCTGCTGCTGTTGAGCTTTAATTGACCAGTGAATTATCACTGCTACTCCACCATAGCCATCACTACGATCCAAACGGTAAATTTGATAGCCACTTATTCGCAGGTAACTGTTAGGATCAAGCCAAGTTTCGCTTACTATGGCAATATGAATTTTTTCTTGATTTAATAGTAATTCAAATTCTGTCAGTTTAGGACGAAGGCTCTGTGCATTCCATTGGAGGATATTTACAGTATGAGTCTTGCTATTGTTTCTATCCATGCTGAGTAAATAGCTTAACACATGGCCAACTCGTAATGATCTCTAATACATTAGACAACACAGATTTAAAAAATATGCTTATACACATATTGAGCTTCTCCTCACAAGATAAAGTGCTATCCAATATTTTTTCCCTTAGCTGCTGAAATATTGCAGTCCATGTACTATGTTTTGTCTTATCATCTTTTTTTCCCTTGCTAATTATTTCTTCCTCATCATCCCTGCTATCCTGATCACTAACTAAATCTATATTTTCCACATTCTGTTCTTCTATACTATCTGCTCGCTCTCGTCCTATATCTATCTCAACTTGTTTAGTGCTACTACTCGCCTGTCTTCCTTTTTTGCTGCTCATACTCCTTTTCTTAGAAACCTCCGCATATGACTTCGATAAAGAAGACCTTTTCTCACTTGCACCGACATCCACTTCATCTTCTAACGAAATGTCTATATGGTTGGTATTGTTAATTAAGGGAAACGATTTTTCCGTAATCATGGGCATCGTGGGAGGACTAGGAGGAACATATATAGTCAATGCTTTTTTATAAGTGCAATTAAATTCCGCCATTAGTTCACGAATTCTCTTCTCTTTTACATATACTGGACAACTCTTAGCCATTGCCATATGATTTCCCCCGCAATTATTACATATAAAAGATGAAATTTCACAGTTTTGGTGATTATTACCACATTTTGGGCAAATTATTTTATTGGATGGACATATTTTAGCAGTATGTCCGAATCTCCAACAGCGTGAGCATTGTGTTACAGGAAAAATGAATGGTGATACTCTCACTGTTGTATCGAAAATCTTAATCTGAGACGGTAATGACGTTCCCTCAAAACAAATCCTCATAGCCTCACTTGACTCCCATTTTCCATTAAAATTATTTCTACGCATAAGCCGTTTAATTCCCATAATCTTTATAGAACAATATAAACTTTCTAAAATTTCTTCGTCCGTTAAATCCAAATCAATATCTTTTATAACCCCATATGTATGATTAGTCTCCATAGTTTTATATAGCTTATATCCATTGTCATTAAAGTATCTTGAGTTTAATAATTCATTAGCACTTTCCTCCTTCTCTAAGCAAATCAAAACTTTGTATGAGTTTAAATATTTTACTCGTACTACGTTCTGTATATTTTCGGCTTTTAAAAGTTTTGCTAGTTTAAATTGCTTCGGCAGTTGATCTTTGCCCATAATACAAACTTCTATGCTCTCCTCTGATCCTATATATCTCTCAGACGTCAGCGTCAATCTTTTACTCCTTCTCTCCACTGTTGTCCACTCTTCAGTATCATTTTCTCTATTCCTCTTACTAGGTCGTAAATATTCATTTTCAATTGAAAAATCATTATGATTCTCTTCTTCCTCTCCCTCCTCCAAGCATTGATTTCTACTCATCATTTCTGTTTCTATATTAATTTCAATTCCATTAACACTACTAACACTATTTACGTCCATAATAATTAATATTCTTAAAGGTAAATAACATCGTAGATAACTAGTATACACAGTTACAAACACAGCCGCTTGCAGAAACCGGTTTAAATAATACGACAATAACGCGTCTAACACTAACGAGCGTCTCCGCGCATACTCATTTTTAAATTAGTAACATATATTATTAGTTAAATATATAATTGGTATACAAAATATAGATAGAAAGTACGTTTTTAGGCATTTTTATATAATCTATAAAATAATCAACATTTTCGGTCTAGTTCAAGTCGTACTCATGTCCCGAGAGTTTCGTACCAGTTTCATGAATGGAGATACACCAAAAGAATAACTAATTAAGTTGTTATTTTGTATCAAATTAAGTACAGATTAAAATTTGCACCTAATGGTTCTTTTCTGTGACACAAATACAATAAGTATTAAATTTTTGAAAAATAATTTTAGAGTTTTTCTTTATACGTGCCGTAAATTTTAACTTCTTAACAAATTTCGTAATTGTATATCAACGGGAAGTACCTTATAGTTATGATAGAAAATGCGACAAAAAACGAAGCATAAACCTTCATATTTCATCCCCATTTGATTGCGATGATTTAGAAGATAGATTTTTTGTGCTCTAAGGGAATATAGACTTGAACATTGAGGTATCTAACCTTTAACCGATTTTGTACAAAATAGTCTTGACAGACGGACAGACGGACAAACAACAAAGTTATCTTATAAGAACTAAAATACCCTTGGCACATACATACATGCAACATACTGGTGCAATAGTGCAATGTCGGTACGTGTCGCTGGTAAGCTATGAAATAATACTGCGGGATATTTTTATAAACAATGTCAGAGCATTTTTTCTTGAGACACAATTTTTTAGAGGTTGCTCCCAAAAGTTAATTATTTTATACGTTTCTTAAAAAAATATTAATAACATAAACGAACGAACGGACTGAAGAACTTATTCAAAATATTTCTTTGAATATTAACTCATTTTTTATCACTGTGTTAAATAATTACGAATTAAGCTAGACTGTTACGAAGGTAATCTTCACCAACAATTTAATTTAGTTTACTTTGTAGTTAGTACTATGAACAGTTGTACTTTAAAAATACGTAAATTTATCAACAGTCAAATAAATAAGACGTTTCTAAAGTCATTCTTTTGGACTTACAATTGAACTGTAACCATTCGAATATTGTTAGGAAAATACTACTATGTTTATGTTAAATTTATTATAAGTATAGATTACACTTACATGACGTAATTAACGTTTAGCAAATAATAACTCAACAATATGTTTTATGCGTTATCAACATTCATTATCATATGTAGTCAAATAGATATCATTGCGTATGTTTCTTTTTTTTTAAATATAAATATCTTTAAAACTTTAAGTACATTATTTTTTGATAGTGTGTAGCGGTAACCTTTCCAAACTATAAAAATATTTTTTTTTATGCACAGCGCCATCTATTTAAATTTCACCTAACATAAAATTATATTAACCGAAAACGATTAATATTCCTCCCGTCGTAATTAGTGTTTAATTTCACAGAATGTTTTTTGCGTTATCAAGATTCGTTAGTACCTACTATTAGTTGTCAATAGATAGCGTTACTTGTATCGATTTTTAACTATCTCAAATATAAACTTCTTGAAAACTTAAATACTTATATCTTTTGATAGAGTGAAGCGATTACAATGAAATAAACACTAAAAGCTACTTTGATTTTTTTGTAATTTTTATGTATAAAAGTTGCTTAAATTTATTGTGTACTTTTTACATGATACGTGTTGACATAAACAGATAAACAGACAAACAGACAAAAATTCCAAAAATGTTGAAAATAGATTATGTTAATTATCCTTTAACACCCTGGCAATTTTTTTTTTTAATATTTTCAATGTACAGAAGCGACTTTTCTACAGATTTATTATAAGTATAGATAAAAATAAATATATAATAATTTCTGTGTATAATAATAGTTAAGAGTTCCGAGTTTAAGACATGGGGCAAGGGCACAAGCGTGTGACTAAAAACGCAACAGGTCGTGGGTTCGATTCTCACTCGACAGAATGAAATATTTAATATTTTCATTATGTCACTCTGGTAAAGAGGCAAAGCGTGGCTTAGAGTTAACGTTGGGCGGGATACAACGTGCAAGTAAAAAAATAAAATAAAATTATTTGTTGTGTATTTAAATATAATCATCATTAATCATCAGTTACTGTCTCTAGGCACCACTTTAATAAAATCTACTTTGCAAGAATCTGATAATGTAACAATAATTTAAAAGTAAAATATAAAATCATATTTTAATAAACTACAAAAGTCAATTTTAAAAAGACAACTTATGAAATATGTACTTGTTTTATCTTAAGCTCATGAATAAATTTGAAATTTTAAATGAAAAGTAGTGCTCGATCGGAAATAAATTGCTTGGTAAAATCGGGATAAACCAAGCTTAAAAACTTGCATCACTTATAAGTTTTAACCAGCAGTAGGTCGCGGCTGAATAATTAAATAGAATTTAGAACTCAGTTGAAATTGTATTTGACTAATGCATTTTACTATTTCATTTATATTCAGAGAGAAAATACATTCATAAAATTAAATTATGTTTCATAGATGAATCATATCTTTGTATGTTATTTTAGTTTTTCTTCTGGGACG
Organism: Heliconius himera; assembly: GCA_021202915.1. Classification (NCBI taxonomy): domain Eukaryota; kingdom Metazoa; phylum Arthropoda; class Insecta; order Lepidoptera; family Nymphalidae; genus Heliconius; species Heliconius himera. The sequence goes on along the minus strand of JAJHJA010000025.1, from coordinate 3,206 downwards.
GACGAAGGACGTACAGTAGAGCCGAGTTGAGGGCGTTGTAGCGCAGGGATACAAGAGTGTGACTGTATAGCGATGGTCGTGGGTCCGATCTCACCTGGAAGGTATGAATATGAAAATATTATGTATTAATATTTTCATTTCTTCGCGCTGGCATCAAACCCGGGATTGAGTTCCGCCAACTCAACACACAATGCCTCGAAAAAGTCGGTGGAAAATGAAAACGGAGTGTTTTAAAACTAGGTTCCCTTAGCCTATCCTGCTATATACGGAATACAGAGAAACCTTAAAAACATACAGTAGAGCTAATTTGGAAGTATGAACAAAAAACTTTTGGAAGCGCTTTGAAATTTAGCTAAAAAATATTATGCAAAAGGAAAACTTTCTATTTGACTTTTATTATAAATTTTTCGGTGAGTCCGCAAAAATAAAACAAAATAATTCAGAGTTCATTAGTATTCTGGTTTTGCGTTTTGTATTGTGTCAACTTTATCGAAAATGGGCTCACAGCCACTCGTTGAATGGAGGAGTTAAGCCGAAGGGTTGAGCTTAGGGAATGTAATTAAAAAAAACTTTTGATTGTGGTACAATTAATTGTTAATTGTTAACGACATACATTAAAATGCTGTTAGTTTTATTTTGAAATATATTCAAAGATAAGAAAAAAATGCATAAACGCTTTTATAAAATTACTGTTTTGTTAAAATAGACATTACTATCTGTAATAGTAATGTCTATTTTAACAAATTCGGAAACTTAACTATTATAAAAACCAATCCAATTCTGGTCGACGAAAAAAAGATAGGTTGTAGAATCGAATCTTAATCGATGCAAAGGCGTGGCGTTTCAATCTCAACATTTAATACCTCCAGAAATTTGCAGAAAGAGGGAAGCGGAGAGATAACACTCCCTCTGGCTACCCTGTAGTCTATGTACACGCGGGATACAGTGTGAAACTGAAAAAAAAATAAACTAATATCGATAAGAAAAAAACATGCTGTATACACGTTTACAGTTTACACCGTAGCTTACTTGTTCTTTCTATAAAATAATCACATACCATGTACAAAGTATCAAAAGATCAATAGCAATAGATCTTTTAATTTATTTAAAGAAATACATAAGAAAAGAAAGAAAAACATAAAAAAATATTGCGTGCACAAAGGAAGATTTATCTTTACAAGAGATATCTTACATTCACCACTTCCAGATTTATAACTATTTCACGATTTTTCAACAAGAAAAAAAACACTAAAAATTAATTAATTTCTTTAGCGCTATAGCAGCAGAGGGAATCCAGTGATTACATGATTATTCATTTAAGAAATATAGATATTACAAACAGCCTTAACTATTAATTACTTGATTTGGATAAGTACTCACGATATTATTTGTAAAATAACTTATCTAGCTCCTGTACAGTTTTTAAATTAGTAACATATATTATTAGTTAAATATATAATTGGTATACAAAATATAGATAGAAAGTACGTTTTTAGGCATTTTTATATAATCTATAAAATAATCAACATTTTCGGTCTAGTTCAAGTCGTACTCATGTCCCGAGAGTTTCGTACCAGTTTCATGAATGGAGATACACCAAAAGAATAACTAATTAAGTTGTTATTTTGTATCAAATTAAGTACAGATTAAAATTTGCACCTAATGGTTCTTTTCTGTGACACAAATACAATAAGTATTAAATTTTTGAAAAATAATTTTAGAGTTTTTCTTTATACGTGCCGTAAATTTTAACTTCTTAACAAATTTCGTAATTGTATATCAACGGGAAGTACCTTATAGTTATGATAGAAAATGCGACAAAAAACGAAGCATAAACCTTCATATTTCATCCCCATTTGATTGCGATGATTTAGAAGATAGATTTTTTGTGCTCTAAGGGAATATAGACTTGAACATTGAGGTATCTAACCTTTAACCGATTTTGTACAAAATAGTCTTGACAGACGGACAGACGGACAAACAACAAAGTTATCTTATAAGAACTAAAATACCCTTGGCACATACATACATGCAACATACTGGTGCAATAGTGCAATGTCGGTACGTGTCGCTGGTAAGCTATGAAATAATACTGCGGGATATTTTTATAAACAATGTCAGAGCATTTTTTCTTGAGACACAATTTTTTAGAGGTTGCTCCCAAAAGTTAATTATTTTATACGTTTCTTAAAAAAATATTAATAACATAAACGAACGAACGGACTGAAGAACTTATTCAAAATATTTCTTTGAATATTAACTCATTTTTTATCACTGTGTTAAATAATTACGAATTAAGCTAGACTGTTACGAAGGTAATCTTCACCAACAATTTAATTTAGTTTACTTTGTAGTTAGTACTATGAACAGTTGTACTTTAAAAATACGTAAATTTATCAACAGTCAAATAAATAAGACGTTTCTAAAGTCATTCTTTTGGACTTACAATTGAACTGTAACCATTCGAATATTGTTAGGAAAATACTACTATGTTTATGTTAAATTTATTATAAGTATAGATTACACTTACATGACGTAATTAACGTTTAGCAAATAATAACTCAACAATATGTTTTATGCGTTATCAACATTCATTATCATATGTAGTCAAATAGATATCATTGCGTATGTTTCTTTTTTTTTAAATATAAATATCTTTAAAACTTTAAGTACATTATTTTTTGATAGTGTGTAGCGGTAACCTTTCCAAACTATAAAAATATTTTTTTTTATGCACAGCGCCATCTATTTAAATTTCACCTAACATAAAATTATATTAACCGAAAACGATTAATATTCCTCCCGTCGTAATTAGTGTTTAATTTCACAGAATGTTTTTTGCGTTATCAAGATTCGTTAGTACCTACTATTAGTTGTCAATAGATAGCGTTACTTGTATCGATTTTTAACTATCTCAAATATAAACTTCTTGAATACTTAAATACTTATATCTTTTGATAGAGTGAAGCGATTACAATGAAATAAACACTAAAAGCTACTTTGATTTTTTTGTAATTTTTATGTATAAAAGTTGCTTAAATTTATTGTGTACTTTTTACATGATACGTGTTGACATAAACAGATAAACAGACAAACAGACAAAAATTCCAAAAATGTTGAAAATAGATTATGTTAATTATCCTTTAACACCCTGGCAATTTTTTTTTTTAATATTTTCAATGTACAGAAGCGACTTTTCTACAGAA